>CM017797.1:1720813-2320813 GCA_008086715.1 Sitobion miscanthi
ATCTAGGTAGGTACAAGCAACACAGGGCTTATAAGGGTTTAGTTTTCTTTGATACCATTTTATATGATAAGTATGATAGTATTTATAGATTATTACCGATTCGTACATGAAATAGATTTTAATGCATCGCCAGAATAAATTATGTACCTTCCTACCCATTTTGTGCGCTGAATAGTCATCAAAACAACTCACGTATTAGTTATACAGGCCGCAGGGTGATTCACCGGACATGGCTCACATCCAGTTTTTCCTTTAATAATGAATTTATTCGAATTCTGATTTTTGGAATTTTTATGTAAGCGTGCTTATAAGGCAATAATATTTTAAAAACAAGGTATACCATAGTACCCTTCCCCCCTTTATTACATATTGTATAAATTGTACTACAGATTGTATAATATTATATATTGTTGTTTGTTCTAATAAAATAAAAAGTTGAATTTTGCAAAGCTTGATAAGTTACTTTTTTTTTCAAACTATAATTAAGTTAAATTAATTTAACACAAACAGTTCGAAAATAGTGAAAATATTTTGAAAATTTTGTCAAGTGAAGGAATTGATAAAATAAACATAAATTATATATATTACAAGTGTCTACAGTTATTTGTTTTTGAATTTTATCGGGTTTTCCTCTCCTGGAGCAGAATATCCGAAGTGAGGCAATAAACACTCTAGATGTTAAGTACTCCACTGCTTCTATATGTGCTGCTTTGGTAGAAAAGCAGACAAATATTGCTATCCAAGATTCCTTGCCAGGTCTCCCACGAATTCTGTTTCGTATTATCAACGTGCCAGCGAAATCAACGCCTGTACCTATTCGTAAAAGGTCGTGTACAAGTACTTCACTCTTTTTTTTAAGCAATGGTGTCATCAAGGGATGTCCGAACTTCGGTTTTGCTTGGACACAATCAAGGAAACGCTTGACCATCAATCTTGCTGTGAGACTTCCCCAGAAAAGCCAATATTAATGTTTTATGTCTACAAGAAGACCATGCAGTAGTCGGTTAGGTTAGATAGTGGTGGAGTATGGCATAAAACAATTTAAATAATGCATAGGTACATCCGGACGCGAGCAATTGTTGACCTCCCGAATGCACCAACTAGAATCACTTTCCCATAGAACAACTTTTGAAGAAAATCAAAGTAGTTTTACTACACCAAACGGTGCAGACGATAGACACAAAAAAATTAAAAAAAAAAAAAAACCACACATCATTGTAAAATCGATACATTTATCACTCGCTCCACTCAGAATCTAAAATAGAAAAAAGATTTTAATAAATAATTATCCTAATTATCCTATATAAATATGAAAAAACCGTGAAATTAGCCCTGCTGTACAGTTGGTTACAAGTGGGTGACTATTATTGATTGTGTTAAATTTGAATCCAATGAAAATTGATACTATAATATCTTTGTATACGAAAAATGATTCTGGGCAGAGACGGTTTGTCAGCCTAGGATATTTTATATTATCATAATTAATATGGTAGCCGGTTAAGTTAAATTATTATTATTTATTTACTATCATTGTATATTATAATAATATACTTCAAAAGTTTTATAAATACCCATAAAAAATATTTTAAAATATAACAAAAACTAAAATCGTTCTTCTTTATTTAAATACCTAATTTCGTCCAAATTTGAACATAAAATAACTATTAAAAAAAACTGTGTTTTTATGTTTTTTATATTTTATGTTTACAGAATAACCTACTCACGTGGAACTTTGTTTTAAATGTTCAATCCTTAGCTATACAAGTTGAACACTTTATATATTTTTAATATGTTTATAAAAAAAAATTACTTCTAAGTATTTTTAATGTTTTTTAACTGCCATTGCAACAATATATTAGGAGTTTTGTATTAAATTTTCAAGCTTTTTGACCCAACATTTTATTGACATTTAAAATAAAAAATCTGAAAAATTGAAAACTGAAAATGTCCTTAAACAACTCAAAACAAGTTAAAATATTTTGAAAATTTCATCGAGTAGAGGAAATTATAAATTTAACAATTAGTATAAATTTTAAGACTCTAAAGTTATTCGTCTTACAGTAACTTCAAAATAAGTAAATCGTTCCAAGAGAAATCGAGTGAATATCCAATGTTGTACAAATTTGAACTACAAACACTCATAAAAATTTGATTTGATAAAGGTAGACAAACTCATAATGAGGAATCTTTTTAATTGTTCCAACCCCGTCCCCTCTCACCGTTATCGCACTCGTGTTATCGTTTCGTACGCTACTGTGCGCGTTCGTCCCGAGTTCCCTTCGCACTTTTTGTGTATATGGCTGGACGCCCGCTCACATCTGTCTGAATCCATTTACGTTAACTATTGTACGCGTTCAGCCTGAGTAGTGGCCTTGTATCACCTGAATTTTCGTAATTTTGATGAATCTTGTCAAATTCTTAACTTGTGGACTTACTTAACTACCTACTTATAAAAAAAATCTTCCCTATTACAAATCGGAGAATTTTCGCTGTCTTGAAAGGTGATAAAATACAGAAAAAAACCCAAACTCATTGTAAAATCAATACATCCTTTCGCTCCAATCAAAGTCAAATTCAATTAAATTTTTATTTCATATTAATGTATAGTACATTATGTAGTAGAAGTACCAACATAATATTTAAAAAAAAAACTTTTATCCAAATAGCACTACATTTTGCACGCAGATTCCTTGAAACTCAAGGAGTGTTTATAGTTTTGTATTCGTGTCTTAACCTAGATAGGTTGCTAATTTTCTATAGCAATAATTATTTAGGTGGCTCATACATGAATTTCTGATTTACTTTCGGACGTCGACGAAATATGAATTATCTCTATTTGGTGTTACTATTTTTCTGGATTTTTAACAACTTCAGATTATAGCATAAAATATATAGTTAAAAATACCATCTAATCATAAATTTCCCTAAAGTTACGTGTCGCCTTTTTGACATATTTATTGGCACCGTTATATTACGTTACTATTATGAAAATACCCAATGTTTTGATTTAGTAAATTTTATTATATTACTGTATTCATTGTTTTTTCTAGATATTTTAATCTTCAGACATATCTTTTACCTTACAGCTTAGACAGCTTAGTAGTTTACGATTGACGGCATGTTGGCACAGAACGTATAGGTACAGTCTGTATCATTAATGATAACAATATCGTCTTTGATTGTCGCTATAGTAATAAATTTAAATAATGACAATCATTATTCTGTCTTATAGAAGGCAGGTATTGCCGTATGTCTCTGCTGTACAGGGGTGTTAATGAGAAGTAAATTTTACTGTTAAATAATATTAATAATGAATGATTAATATCAATTATATTGTACGAACGAGTGGACTGATCGAAAATCGCGGTTCAAAGTTATTTTTTATCATTTGACATCAGCTGAATATTATTCGTACCCAGACGCAGATCTAGATGTAAAAGTGAACTAGACGAAAAAATGTACTTTAAGAGGACGTAACACTGGTATTTGTTGTCTTCGTGCGTAACAATCAAATGTACGCTCAGTGTTCACTCGTAGCTTCGTTAGTTTAAACGTATGAGTGAATCGACCTATTATGAAACTTGGTGGTAAGAACATCATCTGTGTTTGTACGTTGGTCTTTACGATAATTCAGTTTTTAAGTGAGTTATGAGCATTTTTAATTTATGGTATATTATATACGCATAACTTGCTAAAAAATTGAACTATCGTAAAAAACCAAGTATACAAACACTATTTTTAGTATTCTTTTAAGTCTCAATATCCACCAACAAAATCCATGCCTGTAGCCAACTTGATTTAACTGCGGTTTAAAAATGTTTCAATTCACAAACGAGTCCTTTAAGTTTTAGGTATAGTGTAGCAGCAACACGTTTTTGATGTAACCTATAAAATATGCAAAATCATATTTAAGGAGAACCTTTTCACAAGATGTATTATAAAGTTTTATTATGATGAGTATTGAGAAAAGGTTGATAAACTTTGTTAACTCGGATGAAATAATAGATAATGTTGCTAACTTGTGAAAGTGGGTGGAACACGATTCCGTACGTTTATTCTTTTTAGCAACAAGAGTATTGCGTATATTTTTAGATGGGTTAAAAAATACTTGTAAGAAAAAAAAGGTAGGTAAGTGGATGTCACTCTGCTGTACAGTAGGTTACAAGTGGGTCACTGTAATGGATGGGGTTAAATTTGAATTCAATGATATAATATCATTGTATAAGAAAAACGATTCTGAGCGAAAACGGTCAGTCAGCCTATGATATCACCAAGTATATTTGATGATATTATTGTGAATAAAGTAATTTATATTTAACCTATTTTTTACGTGGAACCTTGTTTTCAATTTTCAATCCTTAGCTATAAAAGTTGAACATTTTATACATTTTTAACTACAAAATAATTATTAAATTATAAATTTGATACATTTTGTCAAAATTTGAACTTTAAATGCTTATAAAAAAAATTGTGTTATGTATTTTTAATATTCTTCAACTGCTATTAGAACAATATATCAGGAGCCTCGCATTTTTTACCAACAAATAAAATTTTATTGATATTTATAGAAAAAAAAACTAAAAAAATTGAAAACTGTCAATGTCCGTAAACAGCTCAAAACAAATCAAAATATTTTCAAAATTTTATCGTGTATAGAAAATGCTAATATAAACATTTAGGGAAATTGTCAAGTATCTACAGTCATACGTTTTTTAATTAGAACACAATCAAAAAATCGAGGGGATATCAAATGTTGTAAAAATTTAAATTGCAAACGCTTATAAAAATTTAATTTGATTTTCTTGTGGAGATTTTTTTTTTGATTATGGTAGACAAACTTATGGATATTCTTGTATTACATTTTCAAACCTTAGATTTAAAAAGAAAAATTTTTATGAATTATCAACTCGAAATAATTTGCTAATTTTCGTGATTTTTCCGTATTTTGTCAAGATTTGAACTTTAGATGCTTATAAATAAAACTGTGATTAAAGATTTTTAATATTTTTCAAATATCATTGTAACAATATAGTAGGATCCTTGTATTAAATTTTCAAGCGTTTTTACCCAACAAATAAAGTTTTATTGAATCCATAGAAAAAAATACTAATACAATTGGAAACTGAAAATGGTCCTAAACAAATCAATATATTTTTATAAATTTATCGTGTAAAGAAAAATAAATATAAACAACCAGTGAAAATTTCATGTATATACATTCATTTGTTTTAGAGTTACACCAAAAACCAAAATCGATTTTCTCGAAAACAGATTTTGCATAAAAATTCCCGTTTTTCCTTAATTTTTCTTGTCTTTCACGTCGCTTTTGAAAACAACTGTGAAATTTTTACTTTACCAACTAGATTCACTTTCCTATCAGAGAAGTTACTGTTGAAGAAAATCCAAACACTTTTACTGTCCTAAAAGGTGATGACAGACAAATAAAGAAATTAAAAAAAAACCACACATCATTGTAAAATACATTCATCGCTTTGCTCAGAATCTAAAATAAATACGATTGCGTATGAAATTATATGCAATGTTGTAAAATTTATTAATTTCACCATAATATACCTAATACATCCAGTACATGTACAGTTCTATACAAATTATTATAAAATGTTGTTTATTGTTGTATTACTCTAACTGATTTCGTCAAAATTTAAACTTTAAATGTATAAACAATTTTTTTGATATTTTTATAAGTATGAGTAACTGAATAGTTGCTATTTTTGTACCTACGTCGGTAAAAACGATATGTTTTTTTTATACAATTTATGTATATGACGTTAAATAAGACTGAGAAATAATTTTTTTTTTTGTAACGACTTAGTACCTATTTATATCCAATCTAAATTATTATAATTTATCATCGCATTTTTCTTTAAATCAATTATTTTAATTATTAATATATATAATTATTTATACCTATGTATAAAACGGAATTGTTTACCTTAAAACTTCATTTGTGTAGTTAAAAATCAGGTAAATTCGTACTCAATCGTGTAGCTTAAAAAGGTATTACCGATAGCGAAAGTACGCAATCATGTTTCACTCGTAAAAGTAAAATAGGTATATTAATAAAATTGTGATTTATTTTTTAAATTTTTTAAATCACCTCTTGACCGCTGCTGATGAATTGTATTATTCATTATTTCTGTAGTTTCTTATTATAATAATTTACTTTTAAGTTAAATATTGTTTTATTGCATTTGTCATTCCAAGGAAGGAAGTAATTTATTTTTCTTTGGTGGCCGCTTTAAAATAATTCCCTATAACAAAAAATACCACTAATCAGTCGACCGCCTATAAGGGCAAACAACTTTTGATGCAATTATAATGTACATTGTACGATTTGTATGTATTTATTTAATACTTACTAGAAAAAATAACACAACAATGCTCTATGAGGGAAAAAGATTTAAAATTAGGTAGGTATCTCAAAACATAATTCAATGACAATTATTTATATTCATAATAATATTTTTAACTGACTAGAACTATGAAGTAGGCTCTTCGGACATACCCCCTCCCCCCTCCATATTACTTATTGTACACATTTTATTACAGATTGTTTATACATTCTTGTTCGTTCTAATAAATAATAATAATATTTTTTAAATTGATCCGGCGAAACGGTTTGTAATAATTCTGGGAAGATTATTGAAAAAATGTGATTTATATTCAACCTATACTTTGTTAAGACCGAGTACCTACATAGTGAGTCGAGTTCAATGTTGTCAATAAATGAAAGGAAAATTCGTTTATGTTTCAAAATGTTTATTACATGATGTATTATACATATTATTATATTATAAGATTTGTTATAACTAAAACAATAGTATACTTAAAAAAAAAAACAAACATATTATCAATCAACGTAATACATATTTTATTTAACCTAAAAGTAAATATTTTACTCTACATACAAATATGTATTGAGTGAACGCCCATAATACTTACTATAATAGTATAGTGATTGTACTGCGGTTGATACAAGATAAATGGTACAAAACCCGGTTATGCTTATGTTTAATATAATATTATTATACATCATACTATTTACAATATTTAGGAGTATGTCATTTGTTACGAATAGTAAAATTTATATTATTTAATGTACGACCATGTATAACCGTCTAAACCGATTTTCAAATTACTAGTTTGAAATCGTAAAAAAAAAATATTGGCTTGGTCATTTGCAATAGTACACAGGTTTGTGCCTGAATCAATAAGCTTGCAAAAAAATCAAATGACAATGATTATTACGAATTTGGCCCCGTTTATCATTATAGTGGTATGGCTTTTTAAGTTTTTCCAAATTGGTTGTATCTTTTCTTATTTTTCGTCAAAGTTCCATATTTATGACGATACTACCTGATAATTATTGATTATTGATCTAATAATTGTTCATATTTCTATCATTATTTTATTTTATTTTATTTATAACATTGTGATAAGTTTTTGAATCTAAAAAAAAAAACCAAAAATAAGCACTAATTAACGTTCGTTGTTTAAGTTTTATATAAACTCACTAAAAAAGGTATAACCGTTTTGAGAAAATAAAACGATTTTTATTCACAGTGTGTTTGTATTAGATATACAAGATATGATTTTGTTAAATAATAATATTACAATATTTATTAATAGGGGCCTGTATAGACGCGGCGGTTGGTCGCAGTCACTAACGTGTGCTGCGGTCAATCATTTTGTCCGTCGTCGCTGGCTCCCAGATGGGTGACCACTCGGGTTCTTGGCGACGAATCCTTGTCCCGCACATAAAACCACGTGTGTTGGAACACCAACCGTGTTAGGTACCAATCGCAACCACCCCCACACAACATATACCCAAAGGCCGATGTCGCTGAGGGTCACAAAAAAAAAAATATAAATAAATACCTACCTACCTAACAATTGTAATATTATATCATACAACCATTTTTTCTAAATAATGATACTACGCGCGTATTCATACAAAATTATATTATGTCTTAATATAAGTATTTTATGAGTGTAACTGTTTAAGGTATGGCAAATTAATAAAATTGATAAATTCAGAGAAAAAAATTTACAGCAAATCCAAAAAATAACCAAAAACATTTTTTAATGAAATTTAGTGTACGATATATCTTACTAAGGTACTTTTTGTTGAAAATCACAAAAATCAATGAAAACCTTAAAAATATCAACTATCTAGAGTTAAGTATAATTCAGTATATATCGATACACATTGCAAATACGCTGACAAACACTACGACCAATGATTGTCGTTCATATTTGATTACGGATTAAATGACATTAATAATGTCATTTTACAGAGAGCCAATCTCGAATATTATTATTTATATTTTATTTACACACACTTGAAAAAACCCACTAACGAACGACTAGCACACACACAAACGAACGTATTTGTGTATTTTGTATTATTATAAATCTATTTCCATATAGACCTATATCCTTAATGGAATAATAACGAACTCGCCGTTTCCACGGTTACGATAGCTTCTCCGTTCGGCTGCTCCGCAATAACGAATTTTCCTGGCCAAGACTAATAATAATGATAATAATAATAATAATAATAATAATATTATACCTATCCAAACCGCAGTAGCAGTTATTTTTCGATTCGACCCTAATTTATTTACCAAACGTATATATAAATTTGTCCCGACACGTCTCCCGAGTAAACCGTCGCAAAGCCGGATTAAGTTACCACGTTGTATAACGCCAGCAACGCGCAATGCACTATACACTTTTATATCATTCCGTCGAAACCATTAAAAGTTTTTCGGGGTGTATACACCTATATAATACAGTATAATTGTGTATTACTTTCCCCGTTACGTGGTTCGACTTCAGCTCTTGTCTAGAAAATCGCAAGTAGAAAATGAATTGTATTTATCGGCGCCCGAGGACAGAAATTATGTCGATATCGAAACTCTCGAGTCCGACACAATATATCGTGCTTACAAACAAGTCGGTAAAGCACGATTTCGCACTTTTATCTTTTTTAAAAAACGCCACTTGATTGCGCACCTGCAGTGTTAAACATTTTCGAACCAATCAAACAATATTCTGATATTGGTGCCCAAGCGCGTGGCGATTTTTTTTGGTAAAAATATATAAAAGTACGTATTGTGTTACTTGCTAAATATACGTAAAGCGTACAGAGCAATTTTCAGACGAGTTGAATTGAAATAGAGACGTAGGTACAATGTATCGTCTTGCACGCTCTATGATATCATTGATAAAAGCAAATTGTACTGTACGTACCAATACTTTCAGTTGTAGCAGGCTATTGCAGGATATTTAGTTGAACTATCAAAAATTCAAAATGGTACCTATAGGTAATTAGTAGTTAGTGACCATGAAGTCTTATTAAGTATTTTTTTGGTAATAGTTAAACGAAAAACTCAAACTTACGGTTTTTTATTTAATTTGTTATCTGTTATTTGTTATTTGTTATATTGTTTGCAGTAAAGTTTAATCAACTTTTTAAGTACTTGACATCTAATCCAAAATATGTTTCAACATTTTAAGTACGATTTATTTTACTTATCTTATACCTATATTTAGTATTTACTGAGCTCTTTTCTAAAGTATATTGTATTTTGTATTTAAATAATATTGTTACTTGCAGAATTAAGTATTTAGTATTTTTAATAATACAGTAACTCAAATGAATATTAAATACCACCAACTCATTTTTATTTTATTAATTAATATTGTGAGTGATGTTATAATGTTATCAGTAATAATTTCATCACTGCTTTACACCGATTAATTGCTTGTCACAAGCGTGTTTTCTAAAACGTATCAATAAAATAATTTTGAAAATGTAGTATTTTTGCAAAGGGTTTTTTTTTATTCTATAACGACTTGAAACTAAAAATTAATATTATTTTTATAATAATGTTGCTTATAAAATTATTATTAGTATATAGGTAGCTAATTATATTAATTTATCAATTTAGTTAATTTTTCAAAATTTATTTTGCATCTTGTATTTTCTTATCAACATTTTTTTTCATTTATTTATTTATATTGTTATATTTTCTATATTTAATTGACGGAAGATGATAATATAATATAATTTGTATTTAGATCAAATTTTTAAAATATTTTGCTCATTTCAGTGTTGGAAGAAATAAGATAATGCACGACATGGCCATCAACGGAATTTACGAACGCGTGTCTGTGGTACTGCTCGGAGATCGTCAGATAAATAGGCTTTGACGCCAAGACGTAAAATGAATAGACCAACATCAACATCATAAATTGTGACGATCTGAAATTATAATTTCTATTAATTTACCGGTATGTTTTTTGTCGCTGAAAATCTTGATTACATTATAGTTAAATGCCTGTCGAAGTCACATTACATCACAGACCACAGTGCATTAGCGAATAATAATACAATTATTATTAATATTATCATTATTATATACAGTCACTTCTTAGTTCTTATATCATTACAATAATAATAATTGGCAAAATAATGAACCCAGAATATGGAAGTTTTAAATATACACAAGACAAAATATGTATACTCAGCAAATAAGGAATATAGTTAGTAGTTAAACCATGGCTGCAGCTTAATAATATTTAATATTAGTATTCTAACCTACCTAAAACAGTTACAAATATAAGTACATAATAATATAATATACAACCATATCTCATGTGTACCTAATGAAAGCAAAAATATATATATTATATAAACTGTCAACTGTCAAGTCACAAAGGCTGCGTTGTGACACTTAGTAACGAAAGAGGGAGCAATAAGTTAGTTCGTTTGTCCAAACGGATGTTGATCGTTATACGCAGTTTTTTTAAAGTTTATTTTAGGATTTATCCGATTCGTTACCGTCACCCGAATAAACTTGATTTCGGTATCCGGTCGATAAAAGTTTGAAAAGTAATTATATATAATATGTGTGTGTGTGTGTTTGTATGTGTGTGTGTGTGAATAGTAGTGGCACCGGACGATGATATGACGACGACAACGACGCGTAAAGGGTGGAAGTAGAGTAGAGTACAGCTGTGATAAGTACATTGTGTTCACATACATACACGCATAAGTGTATATATACACGTATGCATGGGCGTGGCCTAGGTTGTTTGTTTGGAAAGTTTATTTGCTAAAGTTTATGCCCATCAGACTGAAACTGAACTGTTCCGCGGGTAGGCGATTTGCGTCTAAAAGAAAGACAGGTGGAGGGAGAGCGAGAGATAGAGTGTGATTTAGTAGAGAAGAATATTGTGTGTGTGCGTATTATACATCAACGTTGGGGTGGAAAGGATTTTATCAAACTCCAGATACCTACCTATTATTAAGATCAAAATATCCGGATCATTTGAATTTTTGGATTTATATGTTTTTACCGGCCTGATCGGGTATATAGTTTAACTGCCCGTGAAAAACTCATGGAAGTATTTGATAGGTAAAAACTATACGAACTAAAAGAAAATAATAGATGCAAACTCAACTAATACTTGGTAAACTAATAACATATTAACACATTCGAATTTTCCGCCAAACTCAATTCCAGATAATATCTGAACAGTGACTGGTTTATCACACTATAGGTACACGATACGAGTATAATCACTATAAAATAAACTATGGCACATCTTATAATATGTACCTACATATTTGGCATTTTCGTCTGAAGTTATCTTTACCGTATTTTACAATAACATAATATTATTATCATGATGACAAGACGATAAAAATAAGATTTGTAAAGCCGGTGGATGGATGGACCGTGGGTGAGATGAGGTGGGTGTGTGTCGGGCCCGTCAAGGTTCTATGATCGCTATGGCCTTGAGCTGTTCGGGCCGGGCCGGATGTCAGCTGATCGCCTCTTCCGGCGGGTTGTTGGTGAGCGTGTTCCACAGCGGTGACCTGACCGGTCTGGGTGGCGGTTTATCCGTCTGCACGGCCACCGATATCCTGGCGATGGCCAGCACGTGTTGCTAGCTGTCCGGACACACGAGAGCTTCGACCGCTCCGCCGCCAACGACCCCGCCACCGTCGGCCACCGCCCCTACACCGGCCACCGGTCCACCGCCGGCCACGCCGCCACAGCTGCTGTCCATCTCGCTCCGCTCCTCCATGACGGGGTCAAGGTCGCAGGACGCGTACGACCGGCTCTCGCTGCGCAGCGGGTGGTTCCGACCGCCGGACGACAGTGGCGACGGCATCGCACCGCCACTGGCGTTTGCCCCCGCAGCCAGGTATACGCCTGAAAAAACACACGCTCCATACCGTTAATATAATTTTTATATTTATTTATTTATTTATTATTATTATTATTATATTAAACTAGCATGATGCCCAATAGTAGGTAGATACATAATAACTGTACATAATTCACAAACATAAAGGTATAAAATACAATAATAAATTCTTAAAATCTATTTGTTAAATCTGTTCGTATCGATAATTGCTCGTAGCTGGACTATACGATTTTATTTTTATAATATAATTATTACAATAAATATAATATTATAATATATGAACGGTTTTTTAAACACAACTTTTATTCACATAATTATTAATAATTATTTATTATAATACACGAATATAGTTGAATATTTTAGGCGAGAATTAAATGTAGTTTTCGAGAGATTTTCATCTCTTATGTAATTACAGATAGATACCGGATAACCTGCTGAACAATAGCATACCACGTCATCTTGACATCGCACGACGGTTGAGTAGAGCTAAAGAAAAGTAAATTACCGGGTAAAGGTTAGGGTAAGATACCGAAAAGAAAAATATAAGAAAAAAAGCTGACACTACACTATTATTATACAGACCAAAACATAACAATGGACGACGAGTGTTCAGGAAATATGAACATTCTTTAGTTTTCGAAAAATAAGAAAAATACTTTATGAGCGAAATAGAATTCCCTTCTATTCATTCTAATGTTGTTAGATTTTTAACTAATCGTACTACGATAATATTATGTTATATTTTGAAATAAAGAATTTCGTTATTTTTTAAGTAGTCGAATATGAAAATAAGTAACAGCCATCCAAAGAGGTAATATTATGTAATTTTCAATACAATTATATTAATATTTCATTATTCATCTATACGCAGGCTTATTGAATATAAGTATCAAAATTTCCTTTCTGAAAAAGTTCTGGAAATGTTTCATTTTATTTTCTCGACGTCTTACAACATAATATGATGTACGTCATGATGTCATATTAAGTATTAACCCTGTTGCAGATGTAGGTTTAAGAATTGTGAAGGATGTTAAACCCTGTAACGAAAAAAAAAAATAAATAACCGAAATGAGTCTCGTACTCTTGTGTATACGACATAATTTAGAGTACAGACATTGGTTACGATATGAATAACTATTCATTTAAGTGACTTAGGTACTATGATGAGAAAGAGAGGGACTTCAGCGGAGATCAAGCTGCCATAACGAATATAATTTAACTCTACTAAATTAAAATCGAATTAGTCCTGGGACGGACAAAAAGCGTGTATAGGCAACTCGGTGCGAAAATTCAATCAGCCTTTATACTGTCAAACACTTGAATTCGTTAACACCAAGCACGGGCGCCATTACCAACGTATTATGCATTTTAGGTATATACATATAGACCGCATTTTAACGTGCCACTTGTCCTCCAATTTTAACAAAATATTCAATCCTCAAATAATTCGCAAAGACTCTATATGTGGGTAAATATAAAAAATGCAGTCTAGCAGGTAGCGCTATAATATGCATAGTAGGTGGTGTCAGTGTATCTCGTTTTTGAGTAGAACACTGTAACGGGTGTGTTAATAATTTGAGTTTAATACGAAAAACGATTTTGAGCGGAGATGGCCTGTCATCCTTTTACTAAGCATATTTAAGTACATATGTCTATTTCTATTGTAACTGTAACACTATTATAGTAATTTATTTTACCATTATTTTAATGCAATAGGTCGACTTAATTGTTGCCGAAAATATCCCATTTGTTGTATTTTAATGATTATTATAATTTATAATAGTATTATATGTATTTATTATTTATATCATATTACATTATTGTCATTGACTTTTGTGTCAATACCGAATTACCGTAGAACGGTGGAAATCGGTATTCGAGGTATAAATATAAAATAGACAATAGCTTAAAATTTATATTAATATTTTGACTAGGAGGTACCGTTGATGGACGGTTTTCCCCCACAAGACATTCAAGTTATATTTTACTCATGTCTCAAATTTACTTATTGTACAAATTTTATAGATTGTAAATATTATGCTTTTCAAATAAATAAAAAAAAAAAATATTTTGAAAATGTCATCGTGTACAGTAAAATATAATAAAATACGTAAAAGCAAAAATGTGTCAATTCCCCATAAATAATATTTTTGAACGATAGCCACATAACTAAAATCGTCATTCTTCGTTTAAATAACCATTTTAATCAACATTTAAACTTCAAATGTCTATAAAAAGAATGTTGCTATTTAAGATTATTAGATGATTCTAAACATTTTTATCAACTTTCGGGAAATCGTTAATTTACGATTTCATTAAAACTTCAGGGGAGGATAAAAATATTCGTAGAATTATGTTCAAGATTTTTTGTTATATTTTTGTAAACAAGTCTTAAATGCAACTTATTGTCAATATTAACTACTTAAGGTATGATTATTAAAATTTGTATGTGTTTTCAACTACAAAATAATTTCGCAAATGTTCGTTTAAATTACCAATTCAAATTTCAAACGATCATAAAAAATGATTGTAGATTTACGTTAAACTTTATTTTGAATTTCAGTATACAAACAACTTAATAAAAACCTAGTGTTAATTGTTCATGCTTTTTGATCGAGCTTGCATATAATTTTTAATCATTATTAAAATTTAAAATATCTATAAACAACTCAAAAAAAGGCAAAATATTTTGAAAATTACCATTGACCATACTACATGTATATGTATATTGTATATTGTATATAAAATGCTAATGTAAACATTTTGTGAATATTTTAAGTATCTGTGATAATTCGTTTTTGAATGAAAACAAAATCGAATTTTGACAAAAACTGGTTTTGTATAAATATTCAAGTTTTTCCCAATAATTAAGAAAATTACTGGAAGTTTTTAACTTTTGACCTCCCCAATGTACTGAATTGATTCCTACAATATCACTACTTCTTACAGAAAAAGTGAGGAAAGAAAAAAAATCAAAAACTGAAAACAAATTTAAAAAAGAACACACACCAATACACCATTGGATGAACAATACATTCTTTGCACCGCTCAAAAATTTAAATTAATTAATTTATGCCGTTTGTGACATAATGTCAAATCAAACGTGGGGGCTAAGACTCTTACAATATAATATTATGTCATTAGCGCACATTTGAATACGTTTTTATTATACCGATTAAAACTAATTATAAACTATGTAAATAAATAAACTTATTATACGTTTATACCTACTCGATTTGATAAATTATAATTTGACACTAGGATTTCTTAAAGCATTTAATTTGTATATACAGACTTGAAAAGATAATTTATTGTTTTATTTTGAGTATGACATTTATCATGAATAATTTTATATGAATTGATTTTAATTTACCTACACCTACCTTGATACCTTACAACTAACAAAGCCCAAGGCAATCTGAAATATACATTGACATCAACAAAATGTCATCTTTTGGCAAATGGGCAAGAGTTAGTACCTAAACCGGAATATTAAAATTACAACGTTGGTGGATGGGTATACTATTTTCCAACTAATAGCTGGCTTATTCAAGTAATATAGTGACCTATGGTCGCAGTTCCTATTCTAATATTTTACATGGCCACATGCTTATAATAACCTACGACCCCAGCCGGTGAGCCCCTAATGCAGCTGCACGGGTTATAGGATTTACTTATGCAGACCTAACGATAACAGTTGGGTAAATCATTGTCGTTCGGATAAGTCCTAACTTTGACATTCGTTCTAAAATATTATAATACGTCGACGGACGCAGTATACATATCTACTCACTTACTTACGGTTATAATATGCACGCTGTCATATAGTTTTAGGAGTTCGCAATTTTCTGAGTAAAATTGACTCATCCAATAAATAAACCAACAAATACGGAATTGGTTTCTACGTGCAACTACTCTTCGCCTACTATATAATAACATGATAAAACATGAGTTGGTACTTCCGTAACAAAAATAACATTTGATCGTAATGAAGAAAGTGTACCTATCGCCTAGGCATTATTATTAACTATTATAATTTTTAATTTAGTTGTACCGCTGACATAATTTTCAACCAGTTGTGTAGATACGATTTTTTCCACGCACTGGGGGGGGGGGGGGTTAAAGAGTTTATATTTATACATATATACATTTATTATTTATAACCCAAAATTAATTAAAAATCGAAAATTACGATTAATTAATTATACGATATTGTTTCTTCTCTATTCTAATAATTTGTATAAAGAAGAAATGTTTGTTTGTTCGTTTGTTTAGGGTAATCTCTGGAACTGTTGAACAGATTTAAAAAATGTTTAACATCATAAAGCTACACTATCCCTTGGATCTATATGCTTTATTTTATCTTGATAATTGGCCTTAAATTTTTTAATTGCAAATTTCTGACATTTTTGTAAAAATAATAATAATGAATAATAATATATTAATTTATTAATATTGTTATTGGGTACAAAAAATAAAATGGTTAGTTATTATGATTGCATATAATTATTGTAGACCTGTATTTTATATTTGGCCAAAACCATCCAAATTACTGAGTTAAAATTCTTTAATGGAGATAAGGATAGATTAAATCTACGGTAAATATAAATAATATGGTAATATTTTAATACTAATAAATAATAATAATAATAATAATAATAATAATAATAATAACGATAAATAACTTGGTATAACTTTGAAACTTTAGAGTTAGGAATTATGCACTTACGTACGCACCTCGTGGGGTCTGCAAAATATAATAATAATATAACCTGACAAGTGACAATATATTGATCATACTACTCGCATAATCACAAGCGAGTCTCACGGGCAACAGCCGGTCGGGATGGCTATCATATAACATATAATCGAACGTGTCCTCACTTCCTTACTGATTTATCAACGTAATATCAAAAGAATATTTAATTTGAATTTTGCGGTTATTTTATTAAATACCTACCTATGTAAAATTATATACAAATTATTTGTGTAGAAGGAGCATTTGTAGATTGTACAATGTTCCTTAACATACTATACTGCAATCGTTTTTCTGAAACGAATAATTATTCCGCTGACATGTCACTGAAGTAAGCGAAGGAAGCTATATGCGCATCAGATCCATCTCTCCATACCATCTATATCAGTCGTCACAGCCCAATATCCCGCTACGAGCAAAGTTAAACATAATGTAATACAAAATGCATATTAAATCAATAATAAAATACGCCGGCCCAGCACGTGGAACACAGCACTCATACGTATCAACAACAAGCTAGAGCAAACTTGAGGTTGGCTAGCATATTATAGCCTTTCAAATAATAATCCCCTCGGTTTGTATGAAACAACATGCCTTTCACGTGCCTATCGAGTTTCCCACTACAAGCGATGAACTTGCAAGTGTCCCCCGACGGCGAGGATCCACCGATCACCACCGTTGTACCTTTACACTGACAAGCAGACATGAGACCAATGACTGTTCGGTGTTCTGCGAGTATCTACGGTCTAGGCGCAACTAGGAAAATTTTTCTGGAGGGCTAAAATTGTATCAGCAACACAAATCCCGATAATTAATGTTTTTAACTAAAATATGGTTAAACAATTGGGGAGGACTTATCCCCCCCCATGTCCCTCCTAATTGCCCCTATTCTACGGTGTCACCTACAAACATGATAGACGGGCTCCAACGACGACCTGTTGGATCAACTATGGAACTCCATCAAGGATTATTGGAAACTATAGGACACAGAAACGACTATGATAGGTCTAGCTATAGAATAGCGTTTTCGGGTTAGGTCGACCTTCACTCGCTTGCTTAAGAAACGTCTTCCGAGCAGAAGTAAAACCACAAACATCAATTATTTAGGGTCCGTAGAGTCTATAATGTAGACGACAGAGGCTCTTTTCTAATATTGTTTTTAGAGTTTAGACTTTCCCTTTAATTGTTTATACTGTTTATATGGTTCGATCGCTCATGCTTTTACTCAGACGAATCCGATACCACTGCCACAAATTTTAATTATAATTCTTGAGACAGAAATGAAAAGATTTAAATTAATATTGAAATTACTTAATAATAATTACGAGCGGTGATCAACATATTAAGAAAGTTTCAACTTCATAGTGTATGTGAAAAAGATTCAGAAAACTTAATACCATTTTCAGTGATAAGAGAAAAAAATAAACGTATATTTTGCAGATTATTATAAATTAATGTTCAATTATAACTATTAAGAGAATACTTATTTTTTGGTTTCACATCCTCAAAACCCTTGGGAGGTATAATTATGCCTCTGACTAAAACTGAAATATTGATAAACAATATAACTCCGAATTTGGGTCACGGTGTACCGTGTAGCCGTGTAGGTATAATAGATAATATGTGCCATAATATAATATAAATATTCCTTAGACACTGATAACAAATAAAAATTACCCATCTACGTGTTTCAAAAAAAAAAATATATGAACAATTTTATTAATGTTCATTTTAATATGAAAAAAGTCGAACTCAATAAAGAATACTATAAAGGTACTTCAAATGTTATATTAAATGTTTTCTTTAGCTCTAATGAGAAAATATAAAAATCAGATTTAGATCCCTTTTCTTATCGGCGTTTCATATCAATATAAAATACAATGTAATATTACCATTTTTTATATGTATATATATATAGATATTATGAAATTTATGCACATTGAGCATATTATGCGATAAATATTAGATTGCGTTATGATATTTGATAAACTGGTGTATTATATTTTAATATTGTAGTACGGTACTACTGTGTGGTATTATATTATTTATTATTCACCCATATCTCAATTTATAAGGATACCGCTTGCCCACGCGATTTATTTAGTATCGCGTTACCGACGTGTTGTACGGTAGAGTTATATTTATTATAATATTGTAATCCAAGGTCTCGTTGATATTTAGCCGTCATCGTTGTATACTCGTACCTCGTACATACAACTTGTCCATAGGCAAATAAGATGTACCTACTTGGCCCAAAAACAGGTTAATTGGTATATATTTTTAAGTACCTATCGTCAATCACCTTGTCAATTATAATCCCAAAATGTGAAATAAATAATACTTGTATTTTTTCGTAATATAATGGTTTATAAAATAACGACCTAATGAAATCGAATACGTTTAATTAAAATAAGTGTTTCACCTACTCTGCGCGCTACAGTGAAGGGTTCTTATTATTTTAACGGCGTTTCAAAATAATTGGAATTTTCCTTTATTGTGAGGAAAAGACAAATAACTTTCCCCATTTTAGGTGTACGTTAATGTGTCTATTTAATTCCCTCTAAATCGCACTTTGCCAACGTCCAAATTAGTATAACCTGTATCAAAAGTTAATTATAATAATAATATTATGTGATATATTATGCATGCACGATTATTATGATAGTACAATGACCTAATTTCAAACAATTTGATTACAATATATTGTTAGTTTGAACATAAAAGGGCTATTATAGAAATTAGAAAAGCATTGTCGTGTCGGTGGTGTTTTGATAGTAATTTTGATGATAAAACATAACGTACACGATTTTATTTGAATATCCTTATGATGAACCGAAGAAGATTAAATATAGGCTACCTGCCTATACTATACGTTATAGTGTAATTAATTACTATACCTACACATAAAAGACTTACATAATAATAGTTAATGGAAAGCGTGTTATCATGACTTTAGACATTTTTAATAATATATTATGTAATTAAATAAAAACAATTGGGTATTCTTGCAATAATGACGTGTAGATCTCACGATGGACCATGGCGGCGCCTTTAGAGGCGGGCAAGGTTAGGTTATTTGTATAGGTAATCATACAGTAATTTGCGTCTATTACTACATCTGAACCTAGTTTGGAGACTTGTTTACTTATATCATATATTTCGACTCGTTGTTCTAACCTAAAATGAATAAATCATATTTAACTAACGGTTTCGAGATTATTTTCTAATAAAGGAATCTACTTACAGTTGAAAGTCTGTATATCATAATTAAATTATAAATTATATAATATTATCTTAACGCGGACATTTTAAGCTGAAACATTTGAATTAGAAATTTATATAATACAATTATTATTGTAAAAAAAATACTTTTGTCAGTAAATAAGTTTTGATTAAAAATGTTCTGGTTATTTTGTAATCATGTTTGTAATTTTATAAGCTGTGAGGTTTGTAATATAATATTCAGAATTATTCTATTGCCGTACGACATCGACGAATTAAATTTGATATGTCCCATAAATGTCACTAAATATCTCTTTTAATCCAGAATCTAACAACTACAATATAATTAAACAATAAATAATTGATACAATTACAATTACAATTAACTATACGATGGATTATTTTTTGTTCAATAACACTGAGATTGAGATGTTTTTGGGATCCCATCGTATTTCAAATCTATTTTATAATACCTACGGTAATATTTTAATCTTTACAATAACTTGGTTTTCTTTAAAAAAATGCGAATTTGGTTTCCTGATTATGTGAGTTTAATTTAGTATTGTAGTGTTTTACCTTATTGTCAATGATTATATTGATGTGTGCTTTTCTTTTTATCGTATTTTTTTTTTATTAAATGTACTATTACTAACCAGTAATGTAATATTTATCACAAAAATTTTAATAAAAAAAAACACAACCAATAATATGCATAAGTATTTTGATATATTTAATAACCTAACGTATTTTATAAGATGTAAGGCATCTGTTAACAAATTTTTTTTGTTTCTAATTTAATTCAGTATTCTAAGTTCTAACCCAAATAGTTTCTATACCTTTGGTTTTTAGAGTACGGTAACATTTACGACACAACCGCTACGTGATGTTCAACCATTTGGTGTGCATGTATATATAGGATTTCATCGTGCTTAAATGACCTATACAGCATTAATAGTGTACCTAAAACCACCCAAATATTTAAAGTATGCATAATATTAATGTTTATGGAATAAACAAGCTCACGTGAATATATACAACTAATAAAATGGTACTGCTAAGATACCTAACCATTAACTTCATTGAATGTTTTTAGTATAGTATTATTCTCACAACATGAAACCACATCATCACATGTGCAAGACCAACAGCTGAGGATATTGCCTTTCCCATTTTTAAAAATATAAATTTTCTATGATAGTGTTTTAGAATCACGTCACACTATCATTAGTTCCTAATAGCACCGAAAACTAACGACTTTAAGTGCACAATTTGTAGGTATACTGCGTGTTGGCATACCTACAACTGTTTTATTGTCGAAACAGTGCAATATAATATCATAAACAGTAAAAATAACTGGGAGTGGGTCTGCAGGATACAGTATATTGTTATATATACAGTTTCCTTAAAAACATATTACTAGCCAAAACTAATAATATTAGTGTAGCTTAGTTCGTTGATGATGTACTAAAACATTACGACGGTATCGGCTGTAAATCATAAAATAACCAATACGAAAATTATATGATTCGTAAAAAAAAAAAATCAGACGTAAAATTAGTATCTGCCTAGCTGTAAATAATATAATTTCATTTTATGTTTAGTTCACGTTTTGGTGACATACTTCATACAGCTAGCGAACGAATTTACTTCTTAGTTAATATACACAACCTAATAAAATGCCTAGCTTAACTAATGTGTGTACGATGTAAAACGTATAATATGCATATTTGATATTACATATTATATTAAATAATACCACTAAACTAACAAATGATAAATAGGATTTGGACTGCTTGTAACAACAATGTTTACCTTTTGTTATCATTTAGCCGTAAACAATTGTTTTATTATTCAAGAAGATTTATTATTAAAGTTTAAAAATGTCATGACATTAATGTTATACATTATGTATTTAACGATGTTTATGATGTTGATAATTCGCTAAGGGCCATTCACCTGAAATCTCGTTTATCATCGTTTCTAACTATGAGTAACCGTTGATTTATAAAACCATTTATAATAATAACGAGTAATGTTCTGTAGAAACTAGAATATATTTGGAAGCCTAGGGATTACAGTATCACATGCCACATGATCATCACACGGCGATATAGATAGGCAAACCTGGTACACCGAGGTACAGTTTTTCTCAAACAATACTATATAATATTATATAGATTATATAGATATTATAGTTTGTTCAAAATTTCAAATATATCAAAATATGATAAAGTGGCCAATACAAATCAGGGTGAAATATTAGTATATTATAAATATTTATAAATAACTAAATAGTTATTAGTAGCTTTGATTGTATATTTGAAGATCCAAACATTTTAACTAACATTAAAAAATGATAAAATATATGAGAGTATAATTCATTAGGGATGGTTGATATAATACCTCCTATTATATATGTATGGATATTTAATTATGTATTCAAAATGTTCACAGTAATTTTATTATTGTGTAGTTATGTGATAAAAAAGATTAGTAATTTAACATAAAATTGATTACTCGTTTTGCCATCACATCTTAAAAAGTATGGGATTCTTCAAATTCCTCTAAAAAAATATAATTTCTTGAAATATTATAATAAGTTAGGCTATTGTAATGTCAATTGTTTGAGGCTTTATTTTTCTTACCATGTGATCAAGTAAATAATGAAATAACATATCATAGTAAGCTCAATAGGGAGACCAACATGGATGAGAGGTGTCTTGCCTCGTATTTTTGATATCATGGTACTCACAAAAATAATTAATTATTTAAGAGAAATTTATATAGATTTGTAAACATTTTAATATAACACAATAATACATTAATATAATGCAGAAAGTATTACTGTATCCTCAAAAAACGATGTTATGTGTAAATAAATTAAAATACATATTTTGGTCCACTGTGGTTCTAAAAATAATAACCCTGAATGAGGTATACATTTTAACAACGGAAAATAGTATTTAAGTGTATATTAATTATAATAATATAATATTTTTGACACTACGGTAATTTGTTATTAATATATTGCTCTAATGTTTTTTTTTATTATTATCGAAAAGTATACAAGACAGTTAGTGTATACAATCTAGGTGTAAAGAAATAGGATTGAAAAATGTGGCTGTAAAAAATATTATTGTAGAAATTTCGATAAACGACACCGATATTATAATATTAAGTACAATGGAGTTGGAGCAGGTGTGAAAAGATGCCCATGGTAAAAATTGGTAAGTATTCAAATTAGGAAATTAAATGCTATCCGTGAACCAATATTGCGATATCAGGCATGTAAAATGTATGTTCACATCACTATTAATGTCAACTTGAAATAAGACTTGGTTTGGTACTTTAACATTTATTTATATTTTTTTGAAAAAGTAATGCTTAAATTCTACCACGGATATATTACATCTTACACACTTGTGTTTTTGCTGCGTTCGCAAAAGAGCTAGAGCGTTTCATAATCATTTTGTATACGAAAGTAATGTAAGCACTAAGCATTTTAAAAACTATTAATTTTTCTCAATGGCATCGACAACATCCTTTTGACATAATAATATGATATCTGAATTTACGCAAAAAACGATTGCATTAGGTATATAGCAATAATTACGAAACACGACCGATATAAGATATATTATTTTTAAAATAATAATTTACTATGAAATATTCCTTAGATTGTATATAATATAATATTTTTACTCAAAATTCAATATTATTCTTGAAATGTGAAATGTACAGTTAAATAAAAACGTAAAAATGTTTCGTTACAATAGCTAATATTATAGGTACTCAAACGTTACGGTCTAATGGCGTAAAAACATGGTTTCACTTTAGTTTATTAAGCGTTTAAAGGAATTCTGTTATGTTTTACAGTTGAGAAAAGCAACTAGCGAGTAATATATCAGTCTTACAATAATGTACTTACCTATTTTTTTATATTTGTCTAAGTTACTTTTTTATAGTTTTGTCTGTTATTATTACTTTTTCCACTAAAATGAGTGCTCCTTATTGTTTCACAAAGATCTACTTATATGGCTATATATGTTGGAAATATTTTCTAGTTTTGTTGAATTTTGTTGGTACTTTAAATGTAAAGAGGTTATTATTTTTTTCTCAATAGTTTTCTGAAATACAATAAAAAATAACCTATACACTTCTCGTTAGTAGAGTTCGTTTATATTTAGATGTTTAGTTAAATAGTCATTTTTATTATCTTGGAGAAAATTGACATTTTAAAAGAATATTTTTTTAAAAATTATGAAAAGTTCCGAAGTAATTTGTTTCTATACAATTTTTGACCACCATACTATGTATTTTTATAAGTATACGATAAGAATGTATATAATATATTTGTAAACACAAATTTTTTATTTATTTTTCATCAAATTTAAAACGGCTGTATGACGCATGTTTTATTATTACGACTAACAGAAACTATTTTAGCGATAAAGATGGGAAGCAATTCGTATATTTGAGAGACAACTAGAATAATATGCTCTGAACAATATACGTGCGACCGATAACTTAAGTTACATTAATTACTGTAATATAGTATATTGTAGTGCATATTATTATGTATTATGTATATGGTATGGTATACCTATTAAGTTGCAACTCTACGATGTGAATATTGATTATTCCTATAAAGTACATTCTTATCGACCATGTACACCGGGTTGAATATATAACAGTACATTATAATATGCATATTACATGTAAGCAGCGATTGGAAAAAAGAGCTTACATGCATCTATCTCATTGTTCCAAAAACTAAAAATAATTGTATTGCTCTAAAAAATGTTCATGTTCGATGAGTTTTATAAATATTGTATGGCATTGTAAATATGTAATATTGGAGCGATTCGCTATTACTTATAAATTATTTTCTAAATTGATCTATTAACAAGTTGACTGTCCTACCAATTTCATTGATCTTGCCACGAACGCCTCGAGTAACATATGTGCACGCAGTAGTTTTACGAATCAAGGCTGATTATCATATATGATAATCAGTTTTTTTTTTTAGTGTTTCTGACGTGGGAAATTCCCTAGCTATAAATAAATAAATAATCCCAAAAAATTTTGAGTATCATGTATCATGTATGATACATAAGACGAAATTGGCAAGTATAAGTAAAATATTAAGTGCAATAGTGGAATAAGTTTTGAGTGTATCACATATCATACTCAATGCAGTCAACTTGTTTCAATTAACTTTGATTCAAGTGGGTATAGGTACTAAATTGTACGCATGGAAAAAAATAATTTGGTTATATAGTAGATGGTTGGATATAATTCTGTTGGTCTAACCATATAGACGTTAAATCCAACAAAAATATTTAGTTATGCAGATTAAACCATGGTATTAGGTACTAAGAATATTATTTTCAAATGAGTAATGCAGATGTGAATGTGTGGTGATGGTTAATTTCAAAGAACATGTTGTTAGAAAAAAGAGTACTTTGAAAAAAATCCGATGAAAAAAACTCCGAAACCATATTTTTCGAATAATATGTTTTAACTGCTCTGTATACTTTAAAATCAACTTATAACTTATAACAGACGGATTTATACCCGATGTTATCATCTTAATTTATCATCGGGTATTATCGTTTACTACCAATATTTTAAGTTCAGTCATGCGGTATGTTTGGCGAACTAGTTTTTTACCATTACACATCAATACATCATATTTTATGAAGGTATAAACTATTTGAAATCCGTTGTTTTAGCAAAAGATAATTAATTAGGTACTAGAAAACTTTAGACTGTTATTACCTACGTACGAAAACGTAAAAAAAGATTGGTCCGGGAAACATTAGGTATAAACTATAAAACTACGTCAAGTTAAAGTGTTGTATACTTGTATCCATAAGAGGTATGGAGGAATGCGAATGAAGGGACATTAAACGGGGAAAATCAATATACCAATATTGTCGAGATCTGGAATCACAGATTTGTTAATGAGCGTTGATAAAGAAAAATAATTGGGAAAAAATCATAAGCAAACCAAAATTTTATGGAAGATGAACAGCTTTTACGTTATATTATCTGACATTTTATATGAAAAAGGAGTGGATAATAACTGTATAATAATACAATATAGTATTAAATTACTATAATACATAGTAATGTACACTAATGGTTTGTTATACGTAATAATAATAATAATAATAGGTAAGTCGTAAGCGTATAGGTTATAATAGTAATAATAATAAACAATGAAATATTTTTTTAGCTAACTTTCTTCTAACTGTTTACTGGAGGACATAAAACCCAAATTATACAATCATTTATGCACTTCAAAACCCTGAAATATGATTTTAAATTTGTATGTTCTAAAGCTTAATTAATAAAATATCTTATAAATAAATTAAATAAATAGCATCCAAAATAAGAACGAGGTCAAATATGACACGCATATACTTATGTCGGCCTGTAAAGTTCACTCAAATACTTAGTCAGTTCGCAGTCGCTGCGTCAGTTCATCGAGGCTTTTAAATAATCAAATGGTATAGAAATAGCTGCTGGGCGTTTTGATAAACGTTGTTTCAAAAAAAAAATGTGCAAAAATAGACGAAAAAGTATTATGTATCAAAAAGCAAAAATTAACTTTTTTTTTATATTTATTAGCTTATCGTTTAATAAGCAAAAAAATACCCAGATATGTAAAAATATGCATAATACAGTTACAAATTTGACTTTGTCATAGCACGAAACAAATTTATTTCTGGTTGGTTTATTTTATGGTGGTGCAAAACAAATATGCAAATTAAAGAAGTTCTCTGCTTGAAAGATGTTAACCTACTAGGTGGTGCTTATTAGGTATGCAGTCTCTAGTCGCTACTATAAGTTACATATTATTATTATATTATATTTATCACAAGTTTACCATTCATCAGTAATTTATACTGCAATATTACTTGCCATGACATGACGTATATTTACACTCCTGTTTTAATTAAAATTATTTGCCGATTGAGTGTATATCATAAATTACAGGGTGATTCATCAAGCATGCTCACCGCCTACTTTCTTCAATAATGCAGTTATTTCAATTCTGATTTTTAGAATTTTTAAATATACTTAAAGAGCATATTTTCAAGTTCTTGAAATATTTGTAGTAGATTTTTGTATTAAGGAGTGCCCTGTGGTGACACAAATTTTTGTTTTTCAATTGAGAACCATTACCCACTGGTACATAAAAATTTTCAAAAAGAATTATCTTCGTACTACATAGTTTACAGACAAAATTCGGGGTTATCATTTGAAAAATAGAAGTTGATATTGCTGACACTATCACTCTGTAGTATAAAAAATCTTAAGACTCAAAATATGGTTTTTAATATGCTAAAAATTTCAAAAATTAGTAATTGAATAAATCCAATAAAAGAATAACGTGGGGGTTACATGTTTGGTAATTAACCCTGTATAAGATGTATTTTTTTATATCTACAATATACACAATAAACGATAAACTGAATAGCCACAGTTGGTAGATATCGATGAAAAATTAGTTCAACGGTCGTGTAAACAACTGACGTTTAATTGTGCAGATAACGCTTTTAATTTTAAATCTATTGCTTAACCATTTAGGAAATCTAACGATATTTCAATGGGTTTTTAACAATGTTTTTAAAAATTTATTATTTAAAGGTATACTTATAAATATACGTTTACTCACCGATTTTATGCATTGGACTGAACCTTGCCAGAGATATCACTCCTTGGTCACTTGTGCACGCTCGAGCAAATCTGAAATGCAAATGATGGTTCGATTAATATCAAATATAATATCAATAGAAGGAATAAACTGAATTGATACCCATAAAACAAATTTTAAACCATATTATTACCATTAAGTAATTAAATACAATATAGTACCTACAGAAGTTTTCAAAAGCTGTACACTTCGGGCGAAAAAACATAAGCAAAGTAGAATAATGTGCAGCATAAAATACCATTATACATATTATTTTATGTTCAAACTATAATGAGAGCAATAATTAAAAAGACGTTTTTCTGAAAATATTTTACATAGTTGAGCTACACTCGCTTCCATTGTTCGATCGATATGGTAAAAAAAAATTATGAACATAATATTGTGTACTAAACGTTTTTAATAAAAGTAAATTAATATAAGCACTCCATCACATGTACTTTCTTTATCCAGATTAAGTTTTCATATACACAGCAGTAAAAAACATTAACAATAATCACAATTTGTTTAAATAATTGTTTGAAATTCGTGTTTAGACGAAATTGGATATACAAACACAAAATAATAAATATCAGTATATAAGAATGGGATAACATATGAAAAAAACAAAATCAAGAACTTAGTGAAATAAAAAGAACAATCTTCAAGTGGCCTTCAAACAGTCCAAACAGAAAAAACGAAACAGTCTTAAACAGACTAAGAATAGGCCACATAAAACTTACCCATGGATTCTTAATAACCAAAAAAGACCCTCCCCCCAATATGCACCACATGCAACACATACAACAGTCAAACATATACTAACAGAATTTTTAAAATACGAAGACCTCAGAAAAGAAAATGGTTTACCCTATCAATTATCCGAAATCCTGGAACTCGGAGAAGAAGCGAACATCAAAGTAATACATTTGTTGAAAATGTCAGAATTATATGATTAAATTTAACAAAATATATAAAAATAATAATATATTGTTAAAAAAAAAAATGTAATCACATAACTGTGCGCTATAATAACTATTACCGTTGAAGCGTTTTCTTCAATAGAAAAAAAAATAAATAATAATAATAACATTTCTTAAACGGTTTTTAGTTATTTTGTTGTGATTCAAATTTCAATACGTATTATTTGTAGAGATTTCACATGTTTTCCTTAATGTATGTTTTAGTTTTATATACTACATATATACAACAAGGAAATTTGCAAAATATTATTACTAATTTTAATATATTATCTATTACAGCAATCGTATTCACGCCATTATATACAGTTCGTTATACAGTTACTATTACAGTTGTGTGTAGGGTTTTAAAATTTCATGAAATATTTCATTTTGATGAAAAGTAAAAATAAAATGCTTATTACACCTAAAAGATTATAGTCGTCAACTTCTAAGTAAATATTTTTAAAAGTTGGTTTATTATATGAAACAAAGAAAATATGTAACATATTTCCATATAATTTATAAGTTGTTTAACAAATCTATAATATTTATAACAAACTATATGATCTAAGTATTAAATAATGAGTCCAGAGCATCTTCACATCACTCAGCCACATATACACACATATTATACGACTTTTGTACACTTTATAATCACTGAAAATACACTATTATTTCATTCATTGTTGGAATTGACTTCAACTTAATTTCAAACCATTATCTTTTGGATCGCTGTTATACAACAATATTTTAAAATTCATGTAAAAAAATGTTTTTATTCTCAAAATAATGCCAGGAATATTTTTCAGCACTATAAAATATAGAATATACAAATATGAAATAATAAATCAACAAAAATAATGTTTTTCTTTAATTCTAAGTGAGTAATCAATTTATTGTTTATAATCATCTATAACCGAACACGTTTAAAAGAAGAAAAAATATTTTTCATAATTTCATTGAAATATTTCAAGAACAGTGAAATTTTCAATTTTGAAATATTTCAAGTGAAATATTTCAAATTTAGAACCCTAGTTGTGTACAATGTTATTGTCAAAATATAGTTCAAATTACTAAATTAAGACATTACCTACTATAGGTAATCATTCGGAGTATATAAACTATCCTTTCACGTAGACATTAATCCATCCATCCATTTCCTTTACTCAGAATTGTTTTTCGTGTAAATTCAAATTTAACACATCCATATTACAGCGACCTATACTCAATTACAAGATAAACTCAAATCCTAATACACTGTAATATTAATTGAAATATTTTCTGGTTGTTTTTAACTGATGATATTTTTAATATCTTTTTGTATTTTGGTTTTAGATTCTGAGCAGAGTGATGAATGTATTGATTTTACAATGATGTTAGTTTTTTTCGTTTGAAGACACTTTTCTAGCAGAAAAAAATTATATGATCATCGACTTCGAGTAGATTTCTTGTAAAAAATTTAATTTAATTTGTATATAATTTAATATCGGAGCGTGTCTAACTTTTTGGTATGTGACCAATAACAAATATTTTAATAATAATATTATAATTTTAAAAAACATTAATATTTTTTTTGAAAGTACAAACTAGATTCAATTTTCAACCAAAAACCTTCCGCAAAGTTGATGATTGAAGTATTTTTCTACTTCAAAAAAGTCTTCAGACATATAAAAAATAAAACACATATTATTGTAAAATCAATACATTCATTGCTCTACTCAGAATCTAAACTGCAATCAAATTATTCTCCTACATCAATATAACAACATTGAGATTTATTTAAACAGAAAAAGATAAAAGTATTTAAGAGCATTACAAAATACCTATTATTGAAATATCGACGTACCTACATTAATTTTGCATATTATCGTAGCTCACACCGTACACAGTTCAAACAGTATATCGTACACAGTCAACCTTCGACAATCAAGTGTGAAAATTGAAATAACAGATATTATATGCAAGTCTGGTAACATATAATGGAATTACAAATCGATTCCGGCCACATAATATATTTATATAATAATAGGTACCTAGATATATGAAGTTCTACATACAGGCTGTATCTGGAGGATTTGACAGTTTAAATATCGAAATAAATGAGCGTTTGGCAAATCGTCTAGAAACACCTCCTATCTAAACCTAAAATACCGAACAAATATCATAAAAAATCACAACTGCAATTGACTTCATGGATACACACATATTGCATTATTACCAATATAGAATATTATCAATTAATCCATTTGGTAGTATACTTCACTGTAGTTTATAAAATCATACGCACTTGATATCAGCTGCAAGTGAACTTCCTGTAGGTGGCTATTATTATCAGAGACTATATTGACCAACACGGATATGTGGCCGATAAACCATAATATATGCATTATTCTATCCACTGTTATTATATTAGTATAAATATGGGCCACAGGATTGAATCAGGACTTGGGATTTAATGTACGACAAAACTATATAATGTGTATTTAAATATAATTCACTTATACAAGTTGAAATATGCGATGATAAAAGTAAAAATTTACGACATTTTGCAAATTATTTTGTAGTTAAATATTTATAAAAACGCTATTGAGGTTATATATATTGAGCTATACAGCTAACAAGCTATTGAGACTTGAAAATTGCAAACAGGGTTCTTAATACATTTTTATTGATACATAACTTAAATATTCCAGAAATAAATGTGTGCTATTTTTTTTTATAGACCTCCAATTTAAAATTATGACAAAATTGGACATTACAACAAAATAATAACAATTTTAGTTATTTTGTTGTAATTTAAAAAATAATATTCACAGGGACTTCAAACATTTCATCACTACATGTATTATTATTTACTATATACACGGTACGATAAAAAAATAAAAATATTTAGATTAATTTTAAACTAAATACACTATACGATTCTATATTAACACCGTTCTTTGGTACATTGGTATTGAATATTGATTTAACTAGAAATATTATTATATGATAATATTACTATTATTACTGAATATATGTGGTATATTTTTGACAACAATTACTTTACCTTACCTTACATTTTTATTTATAGAAAAATAAATTACTTATAGCAATATAAAATATATTATATAGGTAATATAATTTCCTTAGAAATATAGAATGACAGAATGTCTCCGCTCAGAATCGTTTTTGAATACAAAGGTACAATGATTTATCATTGAATTCAAATTTAACATGTCATCCTTTACAGTGACCTATACTAAATAACAAAGTACACTTGACACCTACTGACAATCAGAGTGACTTCCTTGCTATTACATTTTGCATTTATAGAAGAAAAACATTTTAATGCAAAAATAAATGTTCAACATTTTTAAACTTTAGATCCAGACGACTTGAATTATATTGTTCGCATCGAATCAGATTTATACTTTCGCACTCTGAATAAAATATATGCAAAAGCAATGTCAGTCCCTTAGCCTTGTATGTGATCTAAAAGTTGTAATTCAAAATCGTTATTTTACCCAACAACATAATATTATGCTCAGCGTCTTATAGTAAAAATTATAAATATATAAAATATAACCAGAAAATAGAACTCATTATACTAGCTATTTTAAAAATGTACCAGGTCCAACCCAACAACACAATCGTAATGACAAACTTATGAGTTTTGCATGATTGTGATTAAAATATCAGTGCATAGATAATAAAAGCGATCATGGAATTACCTATATAATTTCTTTAATAAATCTATATTTATGATAGGCGATATTGTAAATTAATGTTCGTTAGAAATAAATATTTTAGTAAATTTTAGCGACATTTATATATTGTCATACTACGTATAATATCTTATTGTATACGTATCTAAATATACTTATTTGAAGATCCTTTGGAGTAATAATAGCATTTTTATTAAGTTATTGAATGAAAACTATAATATATATATGTATATATATAAAAAGCCGTATAGAATATAAAGACCACTTGTTGCAGGACACTTGTCTCACTTCATTCACTGTAGCACAAAACATAGGAGCTCTATTATTATTGTAAAAACGCATAAAATATATGAATGCAATGACTTTAATCACCAAAAAATTGACAAACGATTTTGAGCTAAACCCAGTTAAAAACTCATTTGCTGAGATTTTTTTTCTACACTTTCGCGATTTTATGGTATTTTAATACTATATATTTATTATTTAAGGGTTAAATAGGGTTAAAAAACAAAGAAGAATAAGAATGACCAACGCTATTCAATGTTAGATCTAGATAAAATCATAAAAAATAGGCATCTGGAACGTGTTTTAATTCAATGTTAAATGTAATAAAAAAAAAACAATATTGTCTATTTAAAATTGTAAACTGTTTATATTATTCGATATGCTTATAATAACGATATATCTTTAAAAATGTTTTCTTCTGTACAAAAAATATATTACACTTAGTCTTATGCGATGTCTTACATTTTTACACACTGTTTTTAATGTTAAAAATCCAAAAATAAGTGTTATATGCGCAACAACAAGCATTTTATATTTATTTTAAACTTTTTAATATATAAGTTACGGGTTTAATCAAATTTTTATCGTTATCAAATTTTACATAATATTGTTTCTTACCTATTTATCATTATAACATTCTAATATTGTCTGACTAACTAGGTTAATATAATTTTTTTAAATTATTATTTTTACCATTTTATTTACAGAGTGTAATTCCAAATAAATCATTGTAAGCTTATTTACTATTGAATATAGAATTGTTCAGTTATTATTAAAATATGGAGGTAAACCTAATGTTACGGTTTGTAAAAAAAATAAATGCATAAGATATATTTTGTATTATGCTGCCTCGAATTCACCACACGAAACTATCATATTATTTTAACTACATAAACATATTTATAGTTTTTGGACTGTAATTAATTGGTCTAATTCACGTTAAGTTTAGTTATCTTAGATAGAGTCTTTCTTTTTTTTCCATTAAGCGTATTTTATAGTATAATTATATTATAGGTATACATCGCATAGTAACATCTCATATATTGCACACCGACTGATCTCTTATCGCTTCGTTAGACACACCAATGATGTTCACTGGGTCTGGATAAAATAAATTATTTATAAATAATTTCTAGTTTCTACAGACATTTATTTCTACTTCTCAATTTCAATTAGAATAATATGTTGATTTCACGAATTTTGGCGTATCATCATACATATCCACTTATTTACTTCTATCGACCCAAACCCTCTCTCACTATACACTACATCTTAAACTTTTTCATTATTATCGACTATATATGTATAAGTTTTATGTTTGTGTACGAATTTCATTTCTCCTAGGTCAAAAGTTGCAGCTTTTTAGCTACTCGAACAGTTTTGTAATTTCCTGGCGTTCCCCAATGCCCGGGAACCTGGCAAAATTGAATTTCTTTTTGAACTGTCTTTGTGATGTCGATAATGTGCTTTCCTTTTGGATGTAAACCGTAAACGTAGACTTTTGAAGTTTGTTAGTGCACTGAATATGACAGAGTATACACACTATTGTACTGAGTCTGTCTATTGTTCTGCAAATCTTTTCTCAAATAAATACTACATTGAGCCTGTAGATGAACTGTTTGAATAGAAATTGGTTTTCTTTATAACATTATGTATGCGTAAAATACACATAATTATAATAATTAACTAAGTATTAGTTTAACAATTATTTTAAACACAATTGTTTCAGCCTATGTAGCAATTCGTTCGTACACTAGTAAAAATATTAATTTATATTTTGACGTGTATTAAAAAAATATATATACATATATTAAAATTGTATATTATATCATATCATATTCTTTTAGCCAAAAGAATGTTACAAAAAAATCAACATAATTATGTGATACCATGACTATGAAGTCTTCGAGATGTGGTGTTGGAGGCGTATGGAAAGGATAAGTTGGATAGAGCGGAAAACGAATGAAGAAGTACTTAGAACTGTGGGATAAAAACGTACACTCATAGATACGTTTAAAGCAAGACGCTGGAAAATGGTTGAACATGCCCTGAGACATCCAGAATTATTGCATAATATAATATTAGAGGGTATGGTGTAAGGAAAGATAACTGCAGTACGTCCCCGAAACTCTTATATAGGACAAATTAAATGGGATGCAAAAGTGAAAACCTTTAAGAAACTTAAAGAAAAGGGGAGGATACGGTTAGAATGGAGAATTGTAGTTGTTCGGGTTGAAAAAAAAATGACTATAATGGTGAATAAAAAAGTAATAAAAAATTCGATAACCATTGTGCTGATTGATTCAACATTAATTAATCCTTTGTCAGTTGTAGAAACATCTGTATTTAAATCCAAAGCATCAAATATATTTGAATGGGATCGAATGTTATATATTATTAGCATCGTGCAAATGAAATATTTTAACTACTTGAGATGTACACACATAAATATAGTGTTGCGTATGTACAAATTATTCAATATACAATCTCAGTGAACCACATAAAAAATTTTAAAGGTGCACATTCAAACGCAAACGTTGAGGGATACAAAATATATATTATAGTACATTAATAGTTATTCCACGAACTTGAATTCAATATTTACGAGTTTTCTACTTTGAATATCTGTGACCTGTATATATATATATATATATATACAATTATACAATATCAGGAAACCACAGAATGAACTTAAGTGCATTTTTTCTAGTTAAATTGTTTCTAGAAAATGCTATAGAAAATTTTTATTTTTGTATAATTCTTTGAACCACTCACATAAAATTGCCCTACGCCCCTATGTCATGATTAGGGCCACTCTGTTACGATTTATGTGGTCTATTCATACTGTACTGGGTTGTTACGTTATATTTGCCTTATTATAGATATATAGTCACATTGTTGTTAAGGATGGTTATGTTGGGTTGTATGGTTGAATATGAGTTCCTCACTTAGTGAACTTTCATTCCCTAGTGATAGTCTACGTTGGGTTTTTTTCTATCTGGTAGACTATTTGAAAGTTATTGTGGATCTCGACGATAAATATTTTCGGTTGGTATTATGTTGGTGTTCATTGCTACATACATTGATGAATACAACATACAACACTTAAACAAATTTTACATTTCTTTGAACTCTTCCTTAAAATGGAACAACAATAATCGACACTCAACCTGATAAAATACACCGGTCACACCTATTTTACTGATGAATGATCAAATAAGTATATCATACAACTATAGGTATGAAATCTTCGGAATAATTTTAAGACAGTCTTCAATATTTGTTCAGATGATCGCAGAGTTTACCACATCAGTAATATATCTACAAATGTTCATGGTACGCAATTTCCATATTACATGGCATTTCGTATTTTATACACATAGGCACAAATAGGGAGGGTGCTTTAGGGTCCAAGCCCCCGAAAAATTTTAGTAGCCTTACTCAAAATACTTCTTACATTTTTTTTAAGCTTATTCAATATCATTATAGCAGGACTTCAGCCTTCTCCCACATCTCAAACGCTATTTTCACCTATGTCGCATATCACTTTGACTTGAACCGGTATATCTTAGCCAACCACGTTCGGTTGTCAATATCGTCTCTTATTGAAAACATCTAATCGACCAGTCAATACAATACTAGCCCAACGCACAGCAACAATGTTCCTAATAATTGAATACGGGGTTTAAATAATAATTCCAAATGACTGTGAATACAATAGCACACCGATAAAACGTATTCTAGTATTTATCGACTTGTAAAACGAGCTTGTCAAAGCCGTTTAAGAAATCAACGCCCTTAATTTGGACATGTTGATAAACATGCGTCTCGAATACAGGATCACCCACAAAATACTTGTGCACGAAAATAAACATTATCACATCCGAATTATAGGTACGTACCAAACCGTATATGTCAGAGGCGTATATAACAATGTGATAGTATCAAAGGATTAAACGCACTTCATTAAAATACGACGTAGCGGTATAAATTATATATTATACAAGTCGGATAAAGTTATTGCTGTTTCAAATCTACTCCTCAGCTCATAAACACTCAAAGGAATACCCCACAGCGATCATCAATACACGAAAAAACGACTCTATAGTTTTCTATTGTACGTTTGTACGAGGAGACAAATCACTATACATACGATGAATGTAATAACATTATGTTCTTTTATACGACGTAACCTTCGTGATTCGACCACACCCACGATTGACATTAAATCCGTATTGGAAAAAGTAGGATTTTCAATTCGTCAAATTACAAAAATGTTTGATAGCAACAAACAGGTGGTAGCTGATATACCGAATTTATTTTCCGTAAGCACGACCATACAATACCATGATGCAACCAAAAAACGTATTTGTTATTTGTATCTATTTTTTTTTATAAACGAAATCAAGGGTTTAAGAAATTGAACTGCGAGTGTACAAGACTCTAGACTTTTAAAAAATGTAATCTTTTTGAAAGAAAAATATAGTTTTCGGAAGAAATTCGCTGTAAAATTATGTATTATAATATATTTATACAGTTAATGGTGACTGTCAAAAAGTTGTGACCCTAGTCATAACTTTTTTTGTTTTAAATATAAATGATATGGTATTTTAATGTCAACAAGAATTTATTATTGAATCACTATAATATTATTAGGATAAAAAAAATTAAGGTATTTTAGGTAATCAACAAAATTTTAGCATACCTACTATAAATTAATAAATAATTAAATAATTAAATAATTATACAATCAACGGAAAAAAAAATAATGCAAATTAACAACATTGGAATAAATTATATAGTTAATAATTAATGTATGTTGTTAATTCCGAAAAGAATACAGTAATACAATACTATAGCAGTATCAACAACTTTAAATTTAACCTTATTATATTTTTAAACATAATATTATTTTTAAATTAGAGAATCATATTTGAAATTGACAAATCATCATCTGCAAATGTAATACAATTCACTCTACATGTGTATGTTTAGCGTTTAAAAAGCGAGTATTTAATTTTCTATTCTTATCCAAAACACCAAAAATTATTTTTTATTTATTTACATTTCATTATTATTCCGGATGAAATTAATTTCGCTCATTTTGTGTATAAAGTATAAACACTAAAAAACATACTGATAACGGATAAATGGTGCCCAAGAATAAAAACCAAAGAAACAATGTGCTTTAAGTTTTATGCAACGAATTAATTGTCATCTGTTACTGAAAACGGTTTGTATTCATTTCTGTTTGAATATTGAGATCAATACATTTTTTTACAGTTAATTGTAAGACACCTATTCTATTATTGTAATAACACTTAAATCATATTAAATGTATAAATATTATTAAAATAATGATGGTTATTATTGAGATTTATCTATAAATATTTTTTATTTATTATTCTTGGGTTTATAAATAGTTTCCATAGCCATTAATATGGATTTAACGTAAATGGTTTAATACATTAAATATTACTATTATTTTTGTATTATTTAGTTAAAAATAAAGCAAACAAATTTAATAATATTCAAGAACGTTGTAATTTTATTTTATTTTTAATGTTGTTTGTGACTTTGTGTTTATTACTACTGATGTTTATACTGAATATACGTCTCTAATAGAAATATAAATTTTCATTTTTTAATAACTTTAAATCAATACACGTTTCAAAATTAATCGCGAAACTAGATAAATGTTCTAATAGACAGTGTATATGAAATGTCTTAAATAATACCTCATTTCAGAATAACCATAACAATACGCAATTAATATTAAATTTCAATTAACATGTGCTGCCCGTTTAAATGTAGATAATAACTTAGTGGCTAGTGCCAACTGCCAAGACGAAAATTAATTGCGATACAATATGTGTGTGATTTATATGATATTTGGTTTAAGAATTTCAGCTGACCATGACTATGAAATAGCCAGGATATAATTTTAGGTGGTTTCCCTTTCGATTGTAAAATTTCAAAATATATTGAAATATGTTCGTGCGTTTTATCGCTATGGATACTATAAAAGCTATATGGCTAATTTATATCGTACACGTCACTTATATTTTTATAATAAAATATATCATTAAATGGTCATTGTTCAGCAGCTATATAATGGGTTTGAGTAACAATACATTAAGAAGCTTAGCCAGTGGAGTAATTTTCTGGCCCTTCCCGTGTATCAATTTCAAAACTCGATAAACGAAAATAATTATTACAAAAATTGTTTTCATGATTATTTTACTAAATACAATTGAAAGTTGAAACTATATTAAGTACACTAAGGGGATTTAATGGCCCAGGTCTCCACTGTAGGTATATTCCATTGCTACGCTTATACACGTGACTTGATATTTACTTATTTTACGAATTTTAACCTTTCAAATTTAATATTCAAATTCAGATCCATAGTAAATACTAAATGGTGTATCAATTAGAATCGTTTTTTTTTATTTTAAAAAGCAAATATTTGGCATACTTCTATGCATTAGATCGTTAGAGTGAATGAAAAAAAACACATTTTGATGCTTATACTACATACCTAGTACTTACATAACAATATACATAGTAATATAGTATAATGCTATATGCTGTATATTAACAGAAAGACTCACCCTAAATTTCTTCGACGATCTCGATCTCTCGCCAATTTGGCCCTACGTCTTAAACAGCATATCACCATTAGCGCCAACAACGGGAAACCCAAAATACACGATACCATTGGTATGATTATCTTTTCTGGAGTCACTATGGAATTATAAAATATATTCGCATTTAAGATTATTCCGTTCTTTGAATTTTTCATTTGAATTCTTACCCGTCGGATAAATAATTATAGTGGTAAACTTTTTGTTCTGTTGATCTATGCCAGTTGGAAATTCAGGACCACTTTGACTTGTAGACATTATGACGACAGGCGGCAGTTATGAATTCCTGATAAAAAAAAAAAAATACAAAATTAACAAGGTCGTACATTTAATGTAGCTTTTATAGGTAATATCTTAACATGACAATTTTAGTATATTTTAATTTGGTTTTTAGAATTGAGATGGTATTTAAATTATCGTGTTTCAATAAATCTATCACGTAATAATATTTAAAAATAAATAAATCTTAGACTATAATATTTATTGTTTACATTATATTTTATTGTATATGCTGCATAATTATTTTATTGATATCGATACAACGATACGAGAAACATACACTGTGACGTATTTAATACTCTGCCTTATAAAACACATGTGATAAAAAATTGGATTTTTTATTTCTGTTGTAGAAGTAAACAAAATCATACCTACAAAAAATAAAAATAAAAGTTATAATAAAATAATAATAATTTATGACAGAATAATACATTATAAATTCCAACGTATATACGTTTTAGACTTCGAGTTTTTTAAGCCATAATTTATATTTATACGATGTAAATAACGTTTTACACCACGAGCCGAAATTTTTACTCCCATTAGGTACATAGGTACCAAAACGTATATACCTAATACGGAAAACCCATCACGGTTGTGTTGCGGCTAAAGTCGATCCTTTATTATACCGCTCGCGAAAATTGTTAAACAGGTGAAACAACCACTAATGCTGAAACTAATGAAAATATATTATTATATTTCGAAATATTTTATGCACACACCGTTGGCAACCAAATGCGTTTATAACGTGTCGCTGCTCTTTCGGCCGGCACGCTCTTTAGTATTTTTATGTCAAACCTCAACAATAACCGTGTCTACCCGCGTATTATCTATAGTCATAAATAATAATAATAATAATAATAATATTTACAATTATATACGACTACTATACCTCTACTACATATAATACCTATACCTCTCGGTCGTTTATTTGAACTATTTTAATTAAACAACGTTATATCCGCTCTGACGAAAAATATGATTTTGTATTCGGTATGCATAACATTGAACAAATAATGTACGACTCAATACACCTACATAGTAACAGTGCCGTTTTTGTATTTTTTTGGGGGGAAGAGGGGCGATTAAATGATCCACTCCTTGGGAGTTAGACTTTGGTTTTTAACGTAGGTACTCATTAATTATTGTGCTTATGGTAATATTGTTTTAAATTATCATTGAATAAACAATGAGAATTATTGTAAAAGAAAATTAAATTGGTCGATTTACGAAGTGTACTGTCAGAGAAGAGCTCAGCTCAGTATCAATTGTTGTATAAAACAAATTATAACCTCCTCTCTATCTTGGTCGAGTTTCAGATAGGTAGGTACACTATTATTATTATTTGTAATTTGGAGTACAGTCAAAATAATGGTACTAATAAAACAGGCGTGTACACATCATAAATCATATAATAGCTCGATATTATGTTAATAATATATTATATGTACTGGACTAATGATTTCGTTAACGAATTAATTTATATTATACGATATTGTTTTAAAGTGGGAAAATCACTCTGTTTTTATGGTTTTAACTTTTAAGTGTATATCTACGAAAATCAATATTACTCCAAATATAATCTATATAATTCAATATTTACTAAAACATGTACACAACGCAACGTCAGTAAACAAAACGCAAAAGTACCTATAACGTTTATATAATAATAGAAATGAAAAGTTTTTTGGGTCAAAACTATTTATTAAATTTCATCGGAAATACATGTATCATTTGTATTTCACAGAATACATGTGTATTGTTTTTATATACTTTTACTGATTACACAATTTGAAAAAAAACTTTATTATGATACATTTATTACAAACGTTGTAGGTATACCTAAATTATGATTTTTGGTTATGAAATAAATTAAGTAGATAATGAATGTTACCGTTTTTTAATCAAGTTTTATAGTTACAACTATAAAATGCACCTATGCATTACAAAAATAATTGTAAAATAAGTAAAAATAGGTATAGTATAATATTATTATATTACATTATACGCATTATATTGTGCAAAATAATAAATGCAATTTTCCGTCACATTTATTATTCCCGCATTTCGCCTTTACGGTTCGGAAGATTTATGGCGCGATCGTATAAAAGTACACAGTGCCGAACAAAATATAATTACAATTTGAAAAAGCCCAAGTGCCGCAATAACACAACTATAGTCTATATACAATTTAAATCGAATATTACTATACTGCCGCCGATGGATATGATGGGTATTGCAGGGTATAATAACATAATAAACTTGTTAACGTATGAACTAGCTGTCGATGGATTTAAAACAACGTGGGGTAGAACGTTTCTAAATTGAGACGTAGGTACGTACCTGCACGTGTTTCCTTCAAACGGTTTTGTTTTCTATACTATATCGAACGAACAGGATTATCTATATTTTAACGATTGAGAAAAAAAAAATGTTTCATCATAATATTATATCAGAGGTAGGTGCCTACGACCGTTGTCGATAATATTATCATCTTCACAACGTAATATATTATTATAATGTACTTATTATTCAATATAATATTACTCGCATCCCGTAGAACAACCGCTCTTATCGGCTTTGTCGGTTGAACTGCCAAAAAAACAAAAAATAAACGGTTCTTTTGGTATAGCGGTTGCTATTTTTACTCGCACTAGCTGACATAGACGCTGTGTAGAGCGAGATTAAACATAGGTATAAAGATACCTATATTTCGGTCACCGACAAAAACGTTTCACATCAAATGCGGTATAAGTCGGTCGTCGACGGTATATACAGGGTGATTTAGCATACACCCTCGAAAATAATTTTTTCCTTTAATAGTGTATTTATTCAAGTAGGTACTGATTTTTCAAATATTTAAGTACACTACACTTTATATATACCAACTATTATTTCCAAATACTCAGATTTTTTATGCCATTTAAGGAGTGTTCAGTCTTCAGTGGCTATACAAACTCATTTTTTTTTCAAACGAGAACGCTTCATTAGTGGAAAATGTTAAACAATAAAATGTTGATATTAAAAACAATATTTTTAAAATCATCGTAGCTCCTATAAATTTTCAACTTAAATTGAATTCGTTTTTATTAAATCTTATTTTCACAAATCATTTATATTATTATTGCGTATTACATGATGTTTTTATTTGTTTTTTTTTATTATACTTTATTAAACGATTATAAACAGAAAGCCAATAGGTGTAAAAATATAATTGATTTAAAAATTTATAACTCTAAATGAAAACTTAAAAAACTTAATCAATAATTTAGGTTTTAAATTTTTCAGATTAATCAGTCTTACGAATATTGTGTAAAACCCCAAACCTAGGTTTATGTAAAAATAAAATCTAAAAAATCCCATTGTAAATAATAAATACATTTTTGTACAAAATATTATTTAAAACTACTCATCTCTACTATACATCTCTTTTTGAACATAAAACAAAACCTAAAAAAAAACAAAAACAGTCCATTAAGTATTATATTATGTTTATAAAAAAAAGCTATATTTTTTTCCAAACATTTGGTAAATTTATAAAATATTATACAATTTTAAATCGCCTACAGTATGTATAAAAATACAACTTACTACATCTATAATATATATTGATTAAAGATTACTTTTCTAAAATAATTCTATGGAACTATTTATTTAAAAATACATATTATATTGTATGTGCATTTGACTCAATATTTGTGTTAACTTTATACTTTCAAGTATATTATTCATTGCATTTGATTAAATGATTACAAAAAGAAAATTATTTTATTATTTAATAGGTTTAGGCTATACGTGGCCTAAATTAATATAATACTTATATATATTATATATAAGACCTATATAATATACTCCTATTTTTCGATAAATTTACCTTGGTGAAGAGCAAAACCAATGTTTTTCCGTATTTCTGTTAATATGTATTTGCATACGATATTTAATTCTAACAACATATTATATTATTGTAATATCAGTAGCTTCAAAAATTAAAGGTATAGGTTTGGAGGAAATTTTATATTCACTAAATAATTACTCCTTAATATTATTGTAGCTAATGAACTATATTGTATGTTATTATTTTACATTTTTACATTTCTTAAAAACAGTTAGAAAAACCAGTGTTGTGAATTAAGTATTTTTTCAAAATTTTGAACATTGCGTGTACAATAGTTAAAACGATAAATTAAAAGAAACGTAGGTATAAGGCTCATGTGCGTTCAAGAAAAAAAACAAATATATTGTTATTGCTTGTGATCTTAATGGGGCAGTTAACGTCTGAAAAAGCAACGCTAAACTACATTTTGGGTTTAAACTAAAATAAATCATTTCAAATCATTAGGAAACATTTTTTTTATAAGTAAAAATTATTGTTTCAGTAAAATACACTTAAACGTAAAACTATAAAGTATTTAATCAGACAACTATATAATGTATTCATAGCATTAAATAAATTATTTATTCAAGTTAAATATAAAAATTCTAATACATTTTACATAAATGGATCATTATTTAGGTACTATTAATGTTAATACCACTTGCAGTTAAACATGTTAATAAACAACTATTTAAATATGGATATACAACTTTATTAATTAAATTCCCTTTACTAACAACACTCAATTCCAATGAACTATAAAATAGATTTTTATCGAAAAATACAAAGTTAACATTAAAATAATAAGATAAGAAAATAAATTAACGATGTAGATTGGCTATCATTTACTATATGTATATTATTAATCATAATATTAACAGTGTTGGATAAAAAGTTTTCAAAAATAAAATTGTAATTATACTGAAATTCAGTTATAGAATAAAGAAAAGTAAAATTAAAATTCTCTCGTGATTAAAATGCATTAAACAATATTATTATTTAGGATGTCCTTATTGATACGATCGTAAAAGGGTGGAAAAAAGCAATGGTGTTTGGTAAGTCAGTGATTAAGACAAGTGATAAAATAGTTTTTAGAATGAAAATTTATTACGGATGATAGAAAATGCAAAAAAAAACATTTGGCAGAGACGCCTTCAAAAATGTATAATGACTCGGCACGAATACGTTTGATGAAAAACTGTGGAGAATAAAATATAATACAATAATTACCATAAAATTCCGATCAATCAAAACTATGTTTTAAGTGTCAATTATTTCTGTGTAGTATGTAGTTAAAGTTTTAAATTTAAACATTTTACATTTTACCGCTGGCACCGTGAATATACAATTTTCAATTTTGTTGTATAATAATGAGATTTAAATAGTTCTCACTTTAAGGTTTACGGTAATTACTTTCTTTTTATCTATGGAAAATAATACACAATATATTTATATAAATATACCTTAGGCTGTGTATTTTATGATTTTTCTTTTTAATTTTGAATATTAATGTATTTTTGATACACATAAAATAAAGTACGACAGAATTTCCAAACGATTGAATAGATATATTATGTGAAATAATTCGAGGACATTAACTTTGTTAAGTAAAAAAAAAGAAATGTAATATTACTCGGTTGTCTTGAATCAAAAACGCTAATTAAAATATCAAAATCAAAATAACTAATAATCATTCCACGCCGTGCCTCGTAAAAAATTGTATGGTTATTATATGAAATTACGTATTAGCCATACGGATGTTATGATTTTTTTATAATTTTTTTAAAGACTTATTAGATATTATTATATAGAAATATTTAAGTTATGTGAAGTGTGTTTTTGCTCATTCACTGTAGACGATAGTCGTGTATTATATTATAGTCTGCCTCACTCCAAGTACTTTTATTGTGTTCAATATTTGACAATATAATAATATATACATAACAAGATAAACTGGAAATGGCTTACAACCTAGAACCCATATACTGTACGCTGATTTATTTATTCGAAATATGCCATGAGTAAAAAAACCAAAATTCAAGCTCCCAATAGCCGCTGCATTTTTGAATTATTTTATAACTTACCCCTATCATATTTTATCACAACTGTAGTAGTACATAATATACATATATTAAATACAAATTTTATATTATCTATATAATTATAAAATCAAATTGTTAAAATGTACTTAGTGGAAAAATCAAATATCTTGTATCAATTGACAAGTGGAAATTATTTACATTGAATATAATATTAGAAAATTTAGGCACCACAAGTTGATGATTTTAACGTTAGATGATAACGTCATTTTTAATATTATTTTTTTATTACTATTTACTAGGTTATGTAGACTAAGTTTACAAATATTTGTGTTTTTTTTTTATTTGTTTATGTTATTACCGAATTTCAACATAAGATTATTTATAAGCATTTAAAATTTAAACGAACAGAGTAGTAGATTGGAAATTGCATGTGCTATCCACATTCTTTCCCATCATGTTATATAAAAGTTCAATGCTTAATATGTATATGCATCAAAGTTTTCATAAAAATATTGTACTACCTAATATCATAAAATGATTTATCAAAGTCTCCTTGAAAAAAAACCAATATGATAAAAAGAATCCTTTTTTATTTTTCAAAGAAACGAGTGTCTTACGTTTTAAAATGTATCCTGTGTTTTTACCTTTGCAAAACGTGAAACTACCAGCTCAATCATAATATAATTTTCAATATTATATGACCCCATTGCATTTTTAGATTTTGTGGTCTTTCCCACTAAATATTTGGAAATTACATTACATCCGAGCGAGCCATATTGCGATGGTTCAGCGGTTCGCACACTGCAGCTTCCCAGAATGGTTGCTAAACATTTATATGACTTATAAGTAATTCATAAATACTCGAGGTAAACATACCAAAAACTATTCATCTTCAACCGTTATAATCTTAGCCAAATAGTTACGATTATCCAAATTTATCAAAGGGCATGTGTAATAAGGTTCCTGCTTTGTCACAGAATATCATCTCGTCTCGTTCTACAGACGATTCAGTCATTATCAATATACCTAAGAAACTTAACAATACCTACAGTCACTTGAATCTTAATTAGCCTTCACTGGTATCAGTCATAGTAAAATACAAAATTATTTACGGGCAATAAATCGGAATTCCCTTCAATGTTACTTAATTGTGTAATTATTCATCTGAATGTACTTTTATCGTTTATATTTATTTATCTGCTCACTTTCTTATTTCCGTCGTATTTTAGTCTTGAAATTAAACTCTGTATTTGTTGAGCTATAATCCTACTCCAGTACTATGGTGTACACTAGGTAATAATAATAATAATAATAAATGCTTTTAATATTATGTAAAGTAGGATAACATTAACTGTAGAGTCTCGTAATAAATTGTGTCGTATACATTTTCTATAGAAATATATTGTTTGACAATATTTGTAGAAATTGTTTCAACCTTTGATTAAACACCCGAGAGTCAGGTTCTTTGAAATCATGTTCAGTTACGTAAAGTAGTCTTATTAAATTTGATGGAGAAAATGAGAAAAATCTGACAAATTATGCTTTTTTTTAAAAAAAAACTGATAATTAATTTTGTTGGATATTCTTTATGTTTATAACATATATAATATCGTATGTAACATTTTTAAAGAAAAGTGAAGATAAACCACGGTTTTTTGTACCTTGTATTTTGAAAGTGAAACTTCTGCAGAACTATACATAAATAATATACCTACCTACTACAGACTATATAATGTAATATATACGAGCATTATGTAAGCGGAAAGCTTACTATAAATTAATATGATATGTATTCCATATTTCCATTCATATAGTGTGTCAGGAAATGTAAAGACAGACAATACTGAATATTTCCAAGAGCAATACAGTTTTGAGTACGTACTTAAAAATTGCAATAGATATATAATTATAATATTTTAAGCACTAGCTTGATTTTTTTTAAACCAATACTGAATTTATTATACTATTTTAAAATAATCTGTTTTTCATACGTTTTATGTTGTAACTCTTGTTGGTGACATTTTGTAAAATCTATTAACAAAGTATGTTTTATGTTTTTATATCTCTACACTCTACAGTATATATCATAATTTAATATTGATTTAACAGTTTACTAACTATATATGCGCTTAAAGTTTAGACAAAGGAAGTGGACAAGTGGTGTACTATATAATGTCGTGAACTGAGATAAAATAGCTTTCGCAAACTTAAACTTCTTTATACCTACCTACTAAACTTTATAAATACCTACTTATAATTAGTTGTTACTTTTTTTATCAAAAACGTTCACAACATATCACAATTGTTGCGATTGTTGTATATGGCTATTCATTTTAATGTCAATTAAATTTTGTTTACTGCAAATTTAAACAAAAACTTTAAATATTTTAAATTTAAAAAATCAATTTAGAAATAAGGAAAATGCAATTTTTCATATAACGTAAACCTATATAATTTGTATTTGTAAATAAAAGTATTAACAAGTTCTTTAAACTTATTTTATGGACAATTCGCTGTTATGAGATAAGTGTTTAAAAAAAACAAAAAACAAATAGGTAGTAGTAATTTTGATTCTTTAGGTCTTACTGTTATTTTCAACAAGTTTTTAATTAATATTGTTCTGCAGTTGGAAATACAAAGGATATCACTAGTATTACTTCACGAGAATTAAATTAAAATTAAAACGTCTATATAATGTTACTTTTAGTTCGAATAACAATGCAACTTCAAATGCTGAGCATTTTCGATATACGAAAATAGAATAGGTAGTATACTATGATATACTATGTTTAAAAATAAATACTTACACATATAGGTATTATCATTATTGATTAAATAAATATTTTACTCGTTGTTTTTACATATTGCACAATACATTCAATCATTAGCAATAATTAATACACAATACGCCTGTGTATGATAATATACTCTGTATACTGAGTGTCAGGTTAGTTTAGTTAGTATTCACTTATGGAAAATGAAGGGCTTATGAAACATAATATAGATTACGATATCATGTGTAGGTGTAGATGTACTGTCCCAGCACTACTACTCCTTAATAATATAGTAAGTCCTCCTCAAATTATCATTTATTGTACATGATACCTATGTTATTATACAATATTAGAGCTTATACAACCATGTCGTTGCACGGTTAAATGCTTCCTAATGAAAATCTTAATTAAATTTGTCAAAACTATCATATTATTATGATATGATGAGTAGGTAAGTTACTATTATAATATTATATTATATACATGATATGCGGCTGCCGTTTATATATAGACAGACGATTGCAGTACACAAAAGTTAACATGCGAGTATAATCGCGTTTTCATGTTCGGCAATCCGTGAAAAGTCGCCCGGACAACGCAGCTTGGAGTAAATACTATGGCCGTTCGTTAGCTACAATGAATTATTATAGGCTACTATGGTTGTTGTTTAGGTATTACTCGTTGGCTTTGCGCTCTATCATCCTAGGCTTAAATTGCGCACGATAAAGCGTCGGCGCCTAAAAACCTGCGCGATTAATCATGCATTTGTAAACAGACTTAGCCGAGAAGGTTGAGGTATGAATAAAACATACTGCAGGCTAGACCTTGTTACTCGTCTGCAGAATCATTGTAAGCCATAATTTGTAATTTATCCCTCCCGTAGTTCCACGGAGACGTCAGGTATATTATGTGCCAACTTTTGTGATCAACACTTGTACACTGCGCGTTGGTAATACATATTACACATTAAATAATATATTATTATGTTTTTTTATTTAAGTTACAATTTTATTTTTTATTACGTGCGCCAACCTAGTGTAATGCTTTTCACAGTTTATGAGAAGTATTAAAAAAATAATATAAAAATAAAATATTATACGTATAATGTTGGTCTTAAGAAAAAATTATCATACACAATGTATTTTGTTGAAAATAAAGTGTATGCATAATATTATTATAACTTCAACAATAATATACAACCATAATTTAGTTAATTATCTAAGTAATATTTAACGAGAAAAAAATATAACTATTTACTTTTGTATTTATTTTATACTAAAACTCGAAGCATACAATATTATATTATCTTCACGCATTTATAAAAGTAGTAGGTACCTACTATTATATGATCATAGCTATAAAATCAAAAACGTTTCACCAGTAAAATTGTGTATTATTATTAAAATTAATTAGTAACTAGAAAGTAGAAAGTTGTAAGTTCAATGTGTATACATAAGTTTATCTAGAATGCATATTGCACTACATAATGCATATACCCAAATACATGGTTTATTTAAAAAACAGAAAATATTTCCAAACAAACGTTTCAAGAGTGAACTTTTATTTTTCTTAAAATAAAAATAATATATATTATATTTTATAATTTCACGTGGCTCCATTAAAATTTAAAATCATAAGCTAAACAGTGTAAGATATACATATTTTCCTTTAGGTTTACTACTAAATTGTTATTGTTTGCATATTTTAACAAAATGTGAGACATAATATTTAAACTGTTCAATTAGTTTAAAATTATAACTTAGGAAATAACTTGTTCTAACATTTGTTGTTACACGTTTTGTGTCGATTTCAAATATTTTTTTTTTTTAAGTATATATTTAATGAAAGCCTCTTAAAGTTTAAATGTAAAACTTTTTTTTAAAATTATAAATTACAACGGATACTACAAAGTGTGTCTAGGGTATTTTAAATCGTGATAATGAAGTTTCCATGCGCTTTTTCTATTAAACTTTGTTTTTAACTTTAGGAAATAAATACGTAATTTACATTTTATAACGACGAGAGTAAAATCTCCATAATCTGACATTTAAATAAAAAAAAAAAAAAAGAAAAAAGTAGGTAACCACTCTTATTTACAGTGGGTGTGGGTAGGGTCTCTCTCTCTCTTCATTGAGTGAATTATTGTAATACTGTATGTGTTAAATTTGAAATCAACGATAAATCATTGCATACGAAAAATGATACTGAGTAAAGATGGGCTGACCAGCTTATATTTCTAAGTATATTTCATGATATATCATGACCTTACGAACCTTACTGAAGTATGGGACCTATACCTACCAACTTTAAATACTTTATCAAAATATATTAATTTCTTATCATATTCTCTCAATTATCAAATTATTTGAATCAAAAGTGATGAATTCCTTACGTGAATATTGAACGTGTTTAATATTAAATGTTTAATGATGAAATATCTTCCTAACTAAAATAGACCCCAAGGCAAATAACATAAACATTTTAATTTCGAAAAATAAGCTTTTTGTCTAAAGAATTTATTATATCAATAGTTAGAAGAAAAATGAACAAATTAATTTAAATTAATTAATATAATATTCACACTGAAATGTCGAAAATGTATGTTAAACCTTAAACATAATAATATATAAGTCTAGTCGGAAATTCATAGAAAAAACAAGACTATTAATTCGATAAATGGGTCTTTATGTACCTACACTTCTATTATGGTGTACTGCAAACATTGAATGTAATGAACTGAGTAAAAGGACAAAATAATCGAGTTAAAGGAGAACTAATCGAGTTAAAACCGTCAAAAAAAAACAGTTAGAAAGTTGGAAACACTTTATATATTGGTAATATGTTATAAAGGAGAAGATTAAAATGTAAATGTTTACCGAGTTGTAACAAAAAAAGTCTACAAGAATAACCGATAACTATGCTGACATGCTGAATACCTATTTTATATAGATTGGAGACCAAACTAATTACCACCACAATAACTATTATAAATTATACGATGGAAATTATATTATTAAGGTATACCTATATCGTAAAATTCTGAAATTAATTTTGACTTATGGTATTGTGTTGTATAAATGCATACTTTATTGCTCAAAATAAATTATAACCATAAGGTCTAAAGTCAAAATATTTGGAAAATGATATAGATAGTGGTTGTTGGTTTTTTCACTAATGGATCATTATTGTGGGTGTGCAAATGTGAATTTTTAATAAAACGCAATTTCGTTTTATTTTGGTTGTAATTTTGCTCTGTTAGAATTACATATTATCATAAAAACGAAATCATCGTAGCGATTAAAGTTCAAAGTTCAAACGTGTCTCGTTATATGAACAAAGCACGTAACGTCTTCCGCTTTTGTTCTAAACCTACCATCGCAGTCTATTTCACTTGTCGGTGGTCATAAATTGTATTTGTGTTTACGTCTTTTAAATGTAATATTGCACGTTGTGTAAAATCCTAATGACAGAAAAATATTAAACGTTTACCCTTTCATTGTCATTGACCCGTTGAAATAAATAGAAGTGTTTCTTTATAAAAAAAAAATAATAATAATAGTGTCGTTAAAAAAAAAACGATAAAATAACAATAAGATTTTTTATTTCTAGGTAAAAATTACAGAGGTAACCCATAAAATATTACTTCTGTGATCATAAATACATCATGCCTGCTAATCATACATAATGATATTATTAAATATTAATATTTACACTCTGTATTAAATTAGGCATGTTAATAAATAAAGTCTTAAAAAAAATGGTGAGACTATTAAGGATAGATTTATGTCATATAATATCACAATATATTATGTTCAAGAAAAAAATATTTTTTTATTAATTTATTTGAAATGAGCAATTTATTGAAATCTATTTACAATAACCATCATAGGTCATTTATGTAAACATCAAAATACTTCTGGCAGTAATATTTTTTATTATTAATTATATTTTATTTTAAGTCCATATCAGTTTCTTTTAAGTTTTCTCAGAGGATTACCTGGGATATTTTCAAAGTTAAGGGTAGATAAGTGAGTTTGAATGATTTGTGAGGTGGGAGGAAAAGAGTTTGTAAGTAGAGATTGCTACTTCTGAGAAGGTTTGACATTTTAAGTTAGAGACTAGAGTGATTCTCGTTTCAAGTACTTAATACTAATTGCAAATACATGCAACAATGACCAAGTATCTCTATTTAAAAAAATTAAAAAATTAAAAAAATTATAATTTTAAAAAAAATTCTATTTTTTTTTCATTTTTTAAGTACTTGATATTAGTTGCAAGTACTTACTTGATACAAAGTGCAAATCCAGTTAAATTCAAATTGTATGAGGAAATTTGTCATTGTTATTTTAATTTTTCGGTTCACTATTAAAATTAAAATTATTTTCTAGTTGTTGATTGGTAGTTAATTGGACATCGTGAGAAACAAAGGTAGTAATGTTAACAGAAATATAGCTACTTATGTATAAGGAGTATTTGGTTGGTCTACTGCATAACATATCGTATTATATACAACAATACTGATAATAATTGGTAGACAAAATTGCACCTTAGGGGACACAAGCTAGGATAGAAGATATTTCCAAGAGTTCAGAGCTTACCTTGGTAACAAAATGGCAATTTTATAGTGATAGCTGGTATAAGTGGTCAGCACATGGGTCCAATATATTGAAAAAGTTACTTGAGTAATAAATGCTAGTACTGAATACATATTTACAGATCAAATTACAATTTAGTTTGTTTTTAATACTTAATGTGATTGCAGTTATCTAGGTAATCACTGATTATGAGCTACAAAATTAAAATTCATGACTAAATCAATAAAAAATTTAAATAATTAATTATAATATATTTTAAATAGTTAAAAATATAAACGCTTGGTGAAACTTTCGTGTCGATCGAACAAAAAATAAAATAATAATTTATACGATTATTATAATGGATTATGATTGCAGTGAACTTTTTTTTATAATGTATGCATAAGAAACATGGAAATTAAACAAATTTAAATAACAAACATTATATTCAATTCATTTGTATTTATACTGAAAAAACACATAGTAAATACTATACATTGTGTTCAAATTGTATATTATTATATTCCATAATGCTTACACTCAAAGTATATAACTTTATTGACTTTTGTAAGATTATTATTATATAAACGGCCATAATTTAATGTCAATATGCCACCAGTTAATAAACCTTTTTTTTATAATTTATTTTTCTCATTACAATTAAAAATTTTGAAATATTTATGTTTTGTATTCTGTCGACTTTTATCCATATTTATGTTTAATACAAGGCAGTGCAGTCTTGAATTACTTTGGAAAACTCTTTCTGAATTATAATATAATAACCAATCAAAACTTATGATTATTGTTGCAAAATGTAAAACAGCTATTCAAAAATACTCAAATTTGTGATGGCCTCACATGGACACTGAGTCCCAATTTCCAAATCCTTTTGAAACAAATGGAATTCGGTGAAATTTAAAGTATAATACTGATTGAGTCCATGTTTAAATACTTACTGAGTCCCATCAAATATAAAACATAAAAAATAGAATATCTTCCTTCCCATTTTTACAGACTTAGGGTATGTAACAAAAAATGTCTACTTATACATTTACCATTCATAATAGGGTTTTAAAATTTCATGAAATTTATTTACTTGAAATATTTCATGAATTTTTCATGAAATATTTTATTTTTATGAAAAATAAAAATAAAATGCTTATCATATCTAAAAGTTGTCAACTTCTAATTGAATATTTTTTAAAGTTGGTTTATGGTATGAAACAAAAAAAATATGTTACATATTTATATATAATTTATAAGTTGTTTAACAAATCTATAATAGTTATAACAAACTATATGATCTAAGTATCGAATAATGAGCCCAGAGCACCTTCACATCACTCAGCCACATATACACACATATTATACGACTTTTGTACACTTTAAAATTACTGAAAATACACTATTATTTCATTCATTGTTGGAATTGACTTCAACTTTATTTCAAACCATTATCTTTTGGATCGCTGATATACAACAATATTTTAAAACTCATGTAAAAAAATGTTTTTATTCTTAAAATAATGCCAGGGATATTTTCAGCACTATAAAATATAGACTATACAAATAAGAAATAATAAATCAACAAAAATAATATATTTGTCTTTAATTCTAAGTGTGTAATCAATTTATTGTTTCTAATCATCTATAACCGAACACGTTTAAAAGAAAAAAAAATATTTTTCATAATTTCATTGAAATATTTCAAGAACAGTGAAGTTTTCAATTTTGAAATATTTCAAGAACAGTGAAATTTTCAATTTTGAAATATTTCAAATTTAGAACCCTGCTAATTCGTATAGGTAGTTAAATTTTTTTTTTAACGTTAATTTCAAAAAATAGTTTTTGATTTTATGAGATATATTGTATATAATTCAGTTACTCAAAATATAATGAAATAACTAATAAGTATAATATATGTAAAACTCAGTTGTTACTTGTTAGTTGTTTATAAATAAATACATAAAAGTAATGATTAAATTTAATTTCTTATATTGGTAAAAATGTATGAGATACATTTTGTATACAATAGCTTTTATATTTTACTCAAAACAACCCTAGGACTCGATTAGTATATTTTTCGTTTCTCAATCGTAGACTGAATTGGTATATTTTTGGTTTATACCTGTAGGGACTCAATTATTATACAATTTTTTTCCTGTTCAAGTATGTATCGTCTCACATCGCGACTCGTTTGTATTGAGCGCGAATTGCTTATATAGTAAGTACTTATTTTAAAATATTCATGACGTTGTATTATTCAATATTTAATTAAAAGGCGAGTTAAAAAAAAAAAAACGATTAAAGACTAAAGTTATAAGTTTTAACTAAAACAAATAATAAAATAAAGTAATTATAATATAACGTTTTAATATATTTGTATATTTATTTACATCGAATACCTAGTGGGTATCAATAGTATACAATTGTTATAAAATGTATAACATAAAAATAATAATATATGATATCAAACTAATAATTTTAATAAATTTAGGTAGGTTTTTGAAATTTGAGGTTCCTGAAGGTATTTTTCATTTTTTTTATACGTCACTTATACTTGTAAAATAATGAGCATTAACATTATTCCGTTATTTTCTATATAATTTAAAGGCCGACAATTCCACAGAAAAAGAATTATTTTTCACTTCCATCGCCACCTTTTCAGATATGAAAGAAGCCTTTGACTCTGTAAACAATTCCCGATCTTGTAACAGTCAAAACACACATAGCTAGCTTATATATATTTATATCACCACTCACTCTACAACTTTATACCTGAGTTTTTTTTTCAACGCTCTCGGATTTACTTTTCACCAACAGATTATATAAAACAGAAAGATTAATGTACATAGGTCTACTCCAGTACTGATTCTTAAGCCCTCTTTAACCTTTTTGTCATTCATTCGTCACTTTCTCCCCAACGGCCTTAACTGCCAATTATCTTTTAAATGCCAATGTGACAAGTAAATATTGTTATCTTTATCTTTATTTGTATTTATTTCAAATCTCTTTATAATTCACTATTGCCGTATCAAATGGTACCTTAATAAGGTAACCTTAGAAGCCAAACACTTAACTGGCTTGATACAATATTTTGGTTTATCATAGCATCAAAATGAAATAATTTAGTGGTTTTTAATCGATAATATATAAAACCCCACATGTTATTTTTATTTGGCAATCAATTTGCTAAACTATTGATCCATTACTCATCAGTGTTATTAAGTATAATACATACTTCATAATCTAAAAATAATAACATTGAAAATACAATTATTTTGGTTTAATTTATGTCAATAAACCACCACTTAAAATCTATTAAGTTATTCATAATATAGGAAATCGTAAAAAACAAATAAATATTTGATCGTTTGATATCGTGCTATAATTTATTTTTATTTTTAATGATCAATTAGTTCAAAATGAGTTATTATTTAGAAAAATAAGACATGTTAAATAATATGTACACCGTTAATTTTTTTTGTTCTTTCTCAATAAAAATAACTATGTACTTAGACAGCTATTAAAACATTAACCTTTTTTAACACATTTACTGTTTATAATAACATACTACTTACAAATACAAACTATAAATTATATAAAAAAAAACCTAAAACAAAGCTAATTTTAACTTGTTACATCTTAATTCCATGAGTTGATTTTAATAGTTCATACTAATTGTTTACATTATTTTCATTTAGATGAATTTAATCGTATAACTAAAATTGTTTTTATGTTTCATATAATACTTTTCTATGAAGTTTTCAATAAAAATGCATGCCTAATAACTCCAGAATGGGTGTTCTTAGTAGTGAAAATGTGAGTCAAAATAATATTGAAATAAAATTTAAAAACCAGGGATGCTAGTCTACAGTAAAGTAGGTGTCTAGTATAGTAGGTACTTCGACATTATATTAAACTTGAATGCAATGATATTTCATCGTTGTATATCTGAAAAACGTTTCTGAGTGAATTTGTTTGACCTATTGATGGTTTCTTGAGATAGAATAGGATAAATAATTAAATTTTTTATCGACACACAAATTTCGAAGATTTTAAGTGTAATTGTAGAATGGATAGCTCAAGCGGTATGAGACGTGCATCATGAACCAGGTATTCTAAAGCCAAAAACCGAGCAAAAACAAAAAACTAGAATTTAGATCTACGGAATCTCCCTAGGACACGTTCCCGTCGAACTCCAGAGTTATGAAGTGGTTGATTTTAAGTATGCTAGCAACGTTTCTGACCACAGAATTAACATGAATACAATTATTGTATACGTGTTATATTAATGTTTATTTACGAGTATATTTTATAATGTCACAGTTATAATAATTATATATGTATATAAAAGTAAACAGGCGTTGACAGTATTTTAATAAAAAATAATACCATTAAACAAAGAAAAAATAATGATTATACTATAACGTCCATATTGACATAAATAATATATGACGTCTTTTTTTGTTGAATGACAAAAAAAAAAATACAAAATAAATAAACGTTTAAAATTGTTTATAATTTTGTCAAACACATAACTGTCACAGCTATACTATAACAAATTTGAATTAACTCGTGCCATGCCACAGTAGGTATCATATTTGAAATATAAATGTTTATGTAGGTAAAAAATATTTTAAAATATATACTGTTGCAGTTGATTTAATCATAAATGGGTACGTGTTATTTTCCGCCAAAAGAGATAGTTATGACATTTTATACCATTGCAACAAGGGTGGTTTTGCACGTAAAAACCATTTGAAAACGTTCCACTAATTTAATTAAACCAGGTCCATTTAACGATGAATGTAGAGTAATCAGAATATACACGATGATCTATCCGAATAGCACAATATTATACGACAAAATAGGTAATTTTAAATATAACCACATGTGAAAAATGATAAACCTACGCATTTAATTTTATTTAGGTACCTATGAGATTAAAATATACAAACGTATCGTGGATAATAAAACGTACACATAGTTTATTTTAATATTATTAAATTATAATACTTCACTCTGCGTATCGCACTATAATTGATTACAACAAATGCAAATAATTCGAAATCACATATTGAATTAAATATTCAACAATTTAGTTACGTCCAAAAATATTTTTCTAATATAGGTACATAAAATTCGGTATCATATACATTTTGCATTTCTGTAGAAAATATTATACATTATTGTGTGTTAGCAGCAATCCCATACAAGTATATAACATATAATTAAAAAACTGTTTTATTCGGATTGAATTCCTAGTACGACGAATGATTAATTGCTTGTGTTTAAGTATTTAGTTATACATTTTATTTGATCTAGAGCTTCAACAACTACACTCTCATTAACATTGTTTAGAACAATGAGCTACATTAAAATTTATAAATTGTTTAATTTCACGTAATTTCTTACATAAGTTTTTTATCTAAAATAAATGATTAACATATTTTTTCGGTATTTAAAAGAAGTTAATAGTTTTTTTTTACCTGTTATAAATTAAATCAAATATCAAAAGTGAGTTATGAGTTTATATAAATTATTAAGATACACACATTTAGATAACTAGCTTAAAAATCAAAATATTTTATAAAACCAACAAGAGAACATAATGTATCATGATAACAATTTTTTGTTTAAAAATATTATTATAACATTATACTAATATTATTCGTGATTATAATATTAGTATAACATTATAGAATTATGATTTCAAAATACTACCTTAAATTTTATAATTGGTCAATTCACTCTAATATTTGAACGAACAACACAAAATTGAAACACTCTCTGAACGCAAATTTGCTATGTTTCCCGTTTATAAGACTGGAATAAATACGGGTGTGACGTTCTCTTAAAAATTAATGTATATAGTATGCGCTGCTATGATATCGATTATCAATGATGGTTAACGATGGTTAACGATGGTAGATAGTTAAGGTCAATTTTACACAGCCATTAAGTTTATTGATTTCACCTTTCATTGTAAATATTTTAAGTTTAAAGTTTCTTTAAAATCATATAACATTCATTGCACATTAAACCTACCAGTTTTATGCCAAAAATAATTATTTACTATACATTATAGTATAAGTGTCAACATTGGTTAATTCGATCACTATACATAAAGAAAAAAATTTAAAAATCCTAACCGGTAATATTATTACTGATGCAAATACAATACAACTTATCCACCATTAATGTATTCAATTTAGATACCTACCATGCAATAATTCAATTTGATTAACCTTTTCAGTTCTGCCCTAATAGTACAAGTAGTCAACTTTCAAGCATTTTTTTTTTATTAAGAGTTTCTACAGTAGTAGCCTAAATAATGTATTCAAATTATTCCATTTAATCAAATTAATTAGAATAATAATATAACTCATCAACGTTCAAGCATAAAAAGTAAAACACACTTAAAGTTGTGATTTATGAATTAGATAGGTACTCAAAGTTTTAAACATAGAAAAATCAGTCACAGTTTAAATTTCTAAAATAAATTAAAATATTATACCCCCTTCTTACTCAGGTTATGCTTTTTGAAAATTTATCTCTATTGCTATGAAAAAATATGTGATTAATTGTAATTCGTAATCAAAAAAAAAATTGCTGTTGTAATAATGTTCTATAAGTTATTTACATCTATCTACATACAAAACGATTTAATGCATAAGTATTGTGTAATTATTTATAACTTGTAAGTGTACAATTCAAATATAGTAAAAATATAATAAATTATAATTTATATTTAATGTAACTATCATTATTTGTATTTCAAATAATTTCATTAAGCAGAATGTATAATGTTGTTTAGGTTTATCGACAAATGATTTTATCACAATTATTTCAATGTACAATATTATATACATCAATGTAAATAACCATAAAAGCTGTGCTGCGTGGTCGTAAAAAAAGAAAAAAAACAGATGGTAACAATAGTGTGCAGCAGTACACTACGATATTATTATATAAATAAATATTATAGTACGGCATGGAGTTAACTTCTCGGCAGCAGATCTAAGGAAGTTTTGTCTGCCCCGTTCATAAGTTTCTACTTGCGTAACAATACATATTATATTATAACAATAAGTATAATGTACATTTACAAATGATATGTTTGTAAGATTCCAATTAAAACGATTTCAATATTGTCTACATGACGTACACACGCATACTACGTCGGTATAACTAACTGTTTTTGACCTACACGCATGACAGGCTCTTAACGAAAGTATTATATAAATTATATATAATAATATGTGCCCTTAATATTATATATACTATGTATACTATATGAATTGTTTTGATAATTATATAACACATTAATACGAGGAGTCAATAAACTTGAACTCACACGTTGTCGTCTCCTATCAAAAGCTATGCGAGGCAATTTCTTGTCCGGATTCAGATTTTTCGTCTGCGGACTCATGGCAAGAATTACAATACATGGACAACGCGTTAAACACAAATTAAGTATAACATAGTAGCTATAATATTATAGTAGCGGATCCAATAACAGTCTTGTGGAGAATATTTTTCAAATGTTTTTTCAGAATACTTATTTAAATTTTAAATACTTGCAGGTGTCATTTGTATTTGAATATAAATATAAATACATTTTAAACACATACATTTGAATGTACTCAATGACATTACAAGTACTTTTTTGCAGTATATTAAAATAATTTTTACGTTTATCACAAAAGTATATTTAAAATTATTAAAATTAATATTAAAATTAATTAATTAATAAATACATTATTTAATTGGTTCAATGATTTCAGATATCACTATTATGTTGTCAAGTTAGACTTCAGCAAGGTAGACGTGAATTTTAGGTACTGTGTTATCTGTGTATTTAGTGAAATCTTAAAAATTCTCAGAAGCAATATTAAAATTATATTAATTAATATAAATATATTATATTAGAATTATAAAATATTATTTTAATACCAATATTTAAAATTGTTAACATATGAAACAAAAATATTGTTCTTTGAAATACGATGGTAAAAAGTAAAAAAGTGTTTAGTATTCTAGCTGGAATAAAATACAATGAAAAAGGTTTTTGAAAGTGGGTAGGTATATTATATAGGTAGGCAATAGAGTAATATATTAGAACATTGCATTATAATAATATAATGCATCCTCCCAAAAAGTTGTGAACTCGAATACTACTGCAGCTGCTGTTGTCAAAATAAAAACACACACATAGTTATAATTTAAGTCGCTTATCGTATTTTATCTGCAAAGTGAATTGTCTCAACCGGTAATTACTTGGTACTCTACATCTATGATGTTTGTTTTATAATTTAATATTATTGATGTGATAAAATTAAATATTTAGTATTTTAACAGTGGCTTAGCGCATGGTACGCTGCTTGCCAATTGGTTGTTTTTGATTAAACATCTTATTAATCCTCTCAGGACTGTAGTACACTTGGTCAATATCAAACCACCTTCAGCGGAATATTTACTATGTAAACATATAGGTATTATATGCCAAGTAATTGATGGGAGCAGGATTTTAAAAATAATTCCTATATTTATTTGGATCCATTTAAGCTCTGCCAAACACAAACACTCACGTGTAAAAACCGGGGTATGGACAATCAACCGACAACCATTCGACCGACATCCAAAATACCGACAAGACAATCAACCGGCAGGCTCAATCCACCGACAAGACAATCGATTGACAATAATATTATTAATAGTAATTTAATTTCACTTTTAATTTATATGCTTATTTTAAAAATCTACACATAATGTTAATAATACATATTTTTTGAATATTGTATATTAAAAATATAAAGTCAAATATAAAAATAAATATAAATTTAAAAAAATAATTCGTAATTTAATATAAAAATATTGAAAATACTAAAAATAATGTGTAAATGTATGTGATTGTAGAGTGTACATTACATGGTTAGGTTGTGAGCAATACCTCGAAGATACTTCAGACGTGTTTTACCTTAACTAACCCTATCTAAATTTATATTGTATAATTATTATAAAAATAATTAGCACACCTATATTATTGATTATTTATTTCTATAACATTCTAATCTCCAATAATTTCAGTGTTAATTGAATTATTTTAGATTTTGAGTGGAACGATGAATGTATTGATTTTACAATGATATGTGTTTTTTTTAACTTTGTGCCTGTCATCACGGTTTGGGGCAGTAAAACTGCTTTGATTTTCTTCAACAGTACCTTGTTCGATGGGAAAGTGAATTCAGCAATATATTTTTTTAGTTATATGTATATATGACATAAGTTCCCGGTTAAATTATTTTTAACTAGCCATTACTATTTATTATAAGACGATTTTTATCATTTTTTAATATTATTACTATACGATATTAAAAAAAAATGTATTATTAACAGATTTTAAAATAGGCATATCAATTGAAAGTGAAATTAAATTACTACTAATAATATTATTGTCATTCGATTGTCTTGCCTGTATTTTGGTTGTCGGTAGATTGACCCTGTCGGTTGATTGTCTTGTCGGTATTTTGGCTGTCGGTCGATTGTCCTGTCGGTTGATTGACCCAGACCCGTAAAAACCCACCACTTTAAAACCCTACCACCACCACAATACAACCCTGCTAACAGCTAATGGTCATAGATGCCGAGCTTAAGGATCAATAAAAAAAAAAAAATAGTAATGTTTGTTACTATTTTTGTTTTTAATTTGATAATAATATGTGTATTAATTTGTTTTCGTCATTTACTCGCCTTTCACTATTTAAATTGTCTACTATTATTCATAGTTGTTTCTTATGTAATTTAACTGTTATCTTAAGTATTTACCAATATTTATGTATTTATCTTTGTAAATTTCCGCCAGGCGAAGAAACAAATAAAATAAAAATATATGTGGTTAAATTAACATAGACAAAATATAAATATGGATAACAGTATTTGAATAATCATATAATATAATATAAACGACAGTAAAAATGTAAGTTTAAAAATTTGGGTCCACATCGGCGTTCGTCATTAGTTTCTTAGCCGCTCATTTACTAATTAATTTAGAGGTGGCACGCGGGACGTAAAAAGGAGCAGTGGTTAAACGCTGAAGTACATTAAAGCAAATTCTCAAGACAAGTTAGGAAGATTCAATTTTGCTATTTAACAATATTCTACAATGATCTTAATAGTTTCAGAAGTGCATCTTCGTTCAGCTAAGGAAGAAAGACTAAGTAGGTATATTTGCTACCACTCCTACCAGAGTAATTATGTGGTGGGCTGGGAAGTCTTAGCACATAACTGGCAAAACGCAAACATTATTACTCTAAACTGTCTCAAGTTGTATTGAGTCGCTAGCTGTATCATGGGGATCCCACACTATACAAGTACACAACTATACTCTAAGTATTGGATGGACAAGAGCACAATATAAAACTTTAATAGACATATCAAGATGAAATTCTTCTGCTAACATTATTACAAAACCTAGTGTTTTAAATGTTATAGCTTAAAGCCAAGATCACGAGCATAATCAAATAGGTACACGCGGAATATTGTTAAGACAGTAAGAAAATACCACCGGAGTTTGGATCCTATAGTAAATGTAAGGACCTTACACTTGGATAGACTTAGTGATAAACCCAATCAAAGAAGATACCTATCGAAGTCAGATTGTAGGCCAATTGGCAATCATCAAAAGAGCGTACTTCCAAATTTAATGTTATCAGTAAACCAGAGGGTGCAAGAGTGGCACAAAACTCCAGACTTAAGCTGGAAATAGGTTAGATTTTATTCCGAACACCCATTGATAGTGATAGGTTAGGGATTTTAACCCATTTGTAACTGTCATTAAGATAAGACTTAAACCAATACAAAAGTAGTTCTCTAAACTCAGATTCCTTAAGAACACGAATAAGAGCTGATTTTATTTCATATTTAAAAACACTGCCTGTTCGTAATTTTGCAGTTGCGCAAAATCAAAAATGCACAATTCAATCATATTCAAAAGTAAAATTCGTAATTTTTTTTTTTTTTAAAAAAAACATTATTTATGAAGTATATTAAATGATAGAAGAACGAGTAATGGATTATCGATTATTTTTGAAAAACACGCGTGGTTGACTAAAATGTGAAAGTCAATATAGTTATATTGAAAAATCGCACTTAAAAAAAGCGTAACGACCGCAGTATTGCAATAATGACAACAATATTTGTTGTCAATCAATGATGTTACGACAATAATTTCATTATTATTATGAAAATAAAAATATGTTTACATAATATATAATTTATTATTGTAGAGGCCATTTTAATCTAAAGTTTTGTTGGTGACGCTTGATCCGGACGAGTGCTTGCGCGGAAATATAAATAATACTATTTCTACGAATTTTTTGTGTAGGTAATCGATGACCAAATAAATAGTTATTTTATTTCTTAGTAAATCGTAACCAATGGCATGTTAACAAGAATATTATATTTGTCAAGTACTCAAATGCTTACAGGGGAAACGGCATGTTAACGAGACAGATTACCTTCAATAGACGGGATAAAAATATGTACCTATAGAAGATAAATAGTGAAATATTGTTGTTATTGGCAAAATTGAATTTTTGTATTATAATAAATTGTGGTCTGTAGCAAACTTTTGTCAGTCATACATTTTAAATAAAAATTATAATTGTTATTAACATTTATATTATTATTTCTTTATATTAATGATTTATTTTTTTATGAAGTGTTTTTCCCCTTTTTATCCACATGAATAATACTATAATATATAATATGTTATATATATTTATTTAGTCCGTAGGTAGATACTTTTGTATATGAGTATAATATCATCATGATAAAATAGGGCAATACATCTATTTACTTAACAAATATAATTAATTGACTTGGGTGTGTAAATAATATTTATATACTATTATTATGTACTTATATCTATACATTTAAATTTAAATAGTATTATCTAATAAAACATTATTAAAAACCTAAAACATGCATTTTCATATTTTAAAATACAGCTAAAGCTCACATTTATTATTATCAAAATACATTTCAATTATAGAATCGAATTATATTGATATTGGTAAATGATAATCAATGATGATTAATTGGATTGCCAGAATTAAATGTCATCAGTAACCATTCGTTATCTGACATAATATTTATCTAGTATTTACTTTTACACACATTAAACTGTATGATATTTATTTGTAATAATTAAAATAATATTTTTATTTTATGTCTATTATATTTTAATATATTTTGTGCAGACGAATTTATAGTCACAGAGATTATATATTGTGTTTTCTTTTATTACCATAATAATGATAAAATATTATTTAATGCACTATATAGTTTAAATTCAATTTTTATAGAAAAAAGGTTTGGTTATGATTTAAGTTTTGTTTTCGTGATCGCACGCCAAGTCACCGAAACGCTCATACATAATGTTAAATAGACTTTTCCGATAACCAATAATTCAACACATTGAACATTTCCTGTTTTCATGTTTTTCGGGTCCGGCACCTACGGAAATGGTCATTAAATTTCTTTAGACTCTCCGAGTTGTGTATCATTCTAGACCACAAGCGTATCGATTTAACTGTTTACGAAACTGCCCCTTGTTTACAAAATACATAAACATTTTTGGCTATGTGTGTAAGTATGCGCTAACACCGTACGGGCGATTTCGATCCCATCGACTCTCTACTACACTACCTTTTAAATAAAGGTTTGCGTAGCCCTCTCCTCAGGCGGAATCGCCACTCTAATATGACCCAGTGATTTAGTCATCTACCTCGATACGTGGAAACATTTGATTATTTTTAAAGTTGGAGCGTCTCCAGAAAAAAAAAACCGTTAGGCTTTTACTCACGAGTTACGATTTCATATTATATGGGTAGGCATCGTCCTCAACCCCCCATCGCGATTTTATCATACCGACAGTGCGTATTAGCCGTGCCCTATTTATTATGTTTAGCAAAAGATAGGATCGACGCTCAGCGGAGTTATTTTCTTAATTCTGTTCCGGGAGAGAAAGGATTATATTACATTATACGTTTACACAGCGTCGTCTATGTACGTCGATATTCAATTTCCTAACGTGATCATGAGGTATCTCTAATAAACCTATCGATTTCAACTCACATATCAAACTTGTTTGACACTGGATGTATATCATCAGAACTACGATGTCTGTAAAAAAATCATCGGTGGTTATTGTTTAATGTTTTAATGTTATAAAATACGTTCGATGGGTATAATCTATATTATATAATATGTAGGTAATCACGAGTAATCATGATAAAGTAGATTTCATCAAAACTCTAAAAAAAGTTATATTAGGTATTCTAGAATATTTTTCTCTGTTTCATCAATGCCAATCACTTGCATTAAGATTTAACAATATTTTTTGTACAGGCACTATAATTGTTGTAGAAATTCGTTTGGAATATTGTAAATATATATTATAGGTACCTAGGTTCATTAAATTAGAATATATATGCATTATACATATATAATATATAATATATTAGATTTGAGCTGCAGTTTCTCAAATACTTATTATTAGTTACCTACTATTATAATTTATAATATATTGTTCGAATACAAATTATGTTTAATGTTAGCATAAATCTACAAAACGAGAACAAAAACAAAAGAGAACAGAGCATACCTACAGTCTGTGGAAGAGAGTTACGACTACATAATATATCATTATTATTTTTGGAATACAGTGTCAACATTTTTTTTATTATACTTTCTATTGCAACTTTTAAGAAATTATGTTAAATATAAAAAAAGGACTAAGTAAATAAATGCGTTTTAAAAATGGTAATTTCACATTTTCATCGTAAAACAATATAAACAAAAACCATTTAGATGTCAATTATAATATGTTAAATAACATTAGTATTGTAAAAGATAGTTTTTAAAAGTAAATTTTATACATGAGTGCAAAAACATTTTTTTATTAAAATAAACTTCAAATGAAATTTTATTGCATAATCTTATCATTTTGTTGAGAATTTCTTACCCCATTGTTAGATAAAACTATACATTTTTCATGTATAATAATATGTTTTCTTCATTAAAGAGTTCGATTAAGAATTATTTACATCCAAAATTATATTTCGATCGTTAGAATTTTAAAGTGTTTATTTCTATAAAAGAATTTACAATAATATTATAAAACGTATGGGTGATAGTATAGATTTCTAGGTTTAATATTTTTCAATTGTAGAAGAACGGATTTAATTTAAAAAGTTAAAAGTTAAAAAATTTCTAATTCGTTCAAGTCGTTTTTCAAATGTATTTTAATACTTTAAAATGAATACTTGACTTAAAACGTTTAGGTACTCAAGACGGTAACACACAAATAATATGAATAATATAATATATTTATCGACGAAGTTTTCTAAATGCAAAAAGTATCTGCGTACATAACAAAAAACACAACAGTTATTTAGTGTATTTAGTTTAACTATTTAAAGAAGCTATCGCGCATATTACTATACCTATAATATTGTGTCTTAAAGTCAAAATATTTTTTCTCGCAACAAGAGTTAAACAAAATCACTACCACTGCTCCACTTTAAGAAGTCGGCTGTAGAATTTTTTCAGTTTAAACCTGACGGCTATTATATTATTGTAGAGATTAAACTACCGTTCCTTCCTGTCCTCGACAACTGCACTGCATAATATTTAAAATACAACTTTTTCGAACTATTTATAATTTTTTTTAAAACAATAACATCAATACTTATGTAAAATCTGTGAAAGTCATTTTTTTGTATAGTAAGTGTCGAGCGTAAATCATCATAGGTATTAGGTATGTTACTTAATGGATGTGTTAAATCTGAATTCAACAAAAACAATATAACCAATCATATTTGATGTTATTTACATAAAAAAAAGAAAATATTTTTTATAACTATAAATATAATATTGTATATACAATAACAAATAATGTATTAAAATAATAATTTAAATTGGGGATAATTTATCTATTGTGGTGTAAATCAGTTATGTTAAAACAGAACTAGAAAAAAAAATAAATCAACCTAATAATTATTATTTTGTAAATAGATATTTAATTTGAAATCTTAATAAATAATATTATATATAAACTATGTCTAAAATATGCTATACTGGTCGGTATTATATTATTTGCCATGGTTTTAATAAATAAAATTGAACTACCTACTTAAACAGTCCCGTTTGCCATACATAGTTATTTATATCATCACAATTAAAGGGATTTATGTCCTAAGAAACACATGTGGTAAGAGATGGCTTTTATAGACATAATATATTTAGATAAAAACAATTATTGCTATAACTTATAATGTAAGTTGACAGGGTGGATCAGGTAGACCCGGGTAGACCTGACACATTGAAAATTAAAAAATTATATTAGTTAAACGCGGTTAAACGTATTAAATATTATGAACATTATATAGATAATAAATAATTTAAGGTTTATTAAAAAGGATATTTTGAAAAAAGTTTTTACGTTTCGAATTAATTTTCTTCAAAAAATATTAAGATAAGTAAACGTTATTACCATCAACATTTTTCTAAAAATTAGATTTAAAAATTATCCATTATGAATTTTTCCAATCAAATTTTCAGTCCCGTAAACTAGGGTATCTTTGGCCTTAGAAAGTAATTTTGAACCATGTAGATATTAAAAAATAAAAAATAAAACATTTTATTCTGTACCTGTACTCATGCGTCTATAAATTATATAAGAAAAAGAGGGTAAGGGGATGTCGCTCTGCTATACAGTAGGTTACAAGTGAGTCAATGTATAATGGATTGTATTAAACTTGAATTCAATGATATAATATCATTGTATAAGAAAATCGGTTCTGAGCGGAGACGGTTTATCAGTCTTGATTTTTTAAATTTGTATTATTTATTATAACCTTAAAGTTAAATTAATATTATAATATTATAATTTTTTATTCGTTGTTACGGTGGTAAACAAAGCGTTAGAAATTAAAATCCCATTTTAAGCGGTTTTTCGTAATTTGTCAGTAGTTTTTCCCGTGGAATTAAATAACTATTGAGAAAATCGAAAAATGATCTCTCTAAAGTACTATCTTGTTCCAATTTGCTAAAAGATAAGGTACTATTATATTGAAATCGAAGCACTCCTTCAGGTAGAAATTTTATATACAGGATATAAAAAAAAAATAAACACCATTGTAAAACCACTAGATCCCTCACTCCGCTCAGAATCAAAAATAATTTTAAATAGGTATTGATTACAACAGAAGTTATTTTTCTAGTTGTTAAACAGATTGAATGTTGTAACTATGTAAGGTCAGTATGTTATTAACTCAAATAGTTAAAAATATATATATATATATTTATATCAATGGATGGCTAATATGGCCTACTAGTTGTCGAAACCGAAACATAGTTTTCACAACTAATAAAAAATACAAATACAAGTTATTTTATTTGCCACGTCATTCTGTTACACCTTGTATACTTCTGAATTTGTACACGTCAATACGTATACTATCGAGACATAAATTAATATCTTATTGATTTTATAAAAAAAATAAAAATGTTTCTTCGGTATTTTTACTTGTGTATTTACAGTTTGTAAGTTACAGCTCAGCCGATGTTTTTTTTGTTTTTCTTAAAAAAAAAAATTATTATAATTTTTATTTAAGTCACGTCCGGTTACTCTCGAGGGATTCATATCAGATAGTATCGGGTACTGCAAACAGCTGCAGTGTGCGAGCGAGCATGTGCCTTCGTTCTTTTAAACAATCACTGTTGCAATGTCTATATGACTCCTCGTCGATTCTCGCCAACGACCCCTCGGGCCCATGAAAGGTTTTACGTTTTCATAATATAATACGCATATATTATATAAATACTCAATATATAATAGGTTTATAATAATATACTATATACACTCATTTTCTATTCATAAAATTCGGAAGAATATTCTATCCGTTCGAATGAGCACATTTTAAATATTATTTTATACCTATTACCTAGGTTATACTATATTGAATATCTTATATGTAGTCTATATATTATTATTAGGTATACCTATAAAATACGGGTTCAAGTTGTTCCATATCATATTATATAATGTAAAACTTAATGTAATTGTAAAATAAATACAATTGAATGGAAATAATATCGATCAAAACCTATAACTACAATATTGTAATAATCTGGAACCTTTAAATAGTCAAAATTGTTTGAAATTGCCTATATTATTATGCATGTAAATTAAGTCAGTGATAATCATATACAAACAATCGTTAATCGTTATGTTATGAATCCATAACCTAATTATTTTCAATTCAAACAAAATAAATGCACGTTTTTTTTTTTAAACAGATTGATTGTAACTGCTTACTGCATAGTCGCAGCAATACTTTCTTTGTGATATTCCAAAAACAACTTCAAAAATAAAATAAAATATATGTTTTATGTATAAAGTATGTACAATTTTAAATCGATAAAAGGCTCGTATGAAACATTTGAATCACTGTATAAAAAATAGAAAAAATATATCTTCCGTACAAAAAAAATACACTATCACTAAAGAACAACATTGATTGAGAAAAAATATTTCCTTTCATAGAATAACGGTAGAATAGGTACATATTCATTTATTAAGAACAAATTGTTTTCTTTTTAATTAACAAATTACTTTTAAGTTTTAATAGAATTAATTAGTTTTTTATTCCTCTTTAATATTCGATTCCTCTAAGACCTAAGTAATAAAAAATATACAGATGTTTAAGTAAATATTACACATAGTTTGATTATAATATACGCTACAAGATACTATGAATAACGATACCTAATTTTAGAAGTTCCGTCAAAGTTATTCATATTGTTATCATAATAAATATATTGATCAGATATTATCCTTTGATTGAAAAGAAAAGTAACTTTTTTCGATAGAACGGGTTTAAAATATATTTGACGTTTAATAAAGTGTGTTTAATAAGATTTATATTCAATGAATAAGAAATGGTTTGATTGTATATTATATTTCTCATCTACTATATGGGGGATTAAAATTCTAAAAACGTAGTTTTGACAATATAATACTTATTCAGTCGCGTAGTGTAAATTATATTACCTTATTCACATAACTCATTTATTTTGAATTTACATCTACAAGACAATGTTTTTTATTTATCTTTTATTATTATTTCCTACGCAAAACCATTGCATTTGTTACAGTGTCTTTTGATCGATCGCTTAACATACATAATATGTAATTTTATTTATCTTATGACTTATGTGTACAATATAATAATATTTTTGTAGTTTAATACATGTCCCATGTCACAGAAAATTACTTTTGAATGTAGTCAAGCTTAAATATGATTGCATTTTTTATTTTTATTTTTGTCATTTATATGAAGTCCTATATACATAATATTATGTTTACGGTTATTGAAATAAGAACATATAAAATAAATATATAAATTACTTTTATTCAAGTTACATTATAAATTATTATGAGAACAATATTAAATTGTATACATAATATTATCATCTAGTTAATATATTACTATTAATAAGCCCTATCAAAAAATTAACGTTAATTCTAAACAGTATCTATCTTAGAATAATTGTATTGCCCCTTACTATTATTAAATACAATTTTTATCTATAATATTACAAATTAGTTACCTACCCAACTAATTAATAACCTCACTAGTACCTATTGTTAATCTAATATTTTCAATAATCCACAACGATATTAATCAATAGTAATACTATGATACAAGGAGAGTACCTGAATAATAAAAACTATTTAGTTTCAATAATTGTACTTCGTTGAAAGTATATGTATACTAATACTATATAAATATATTAAATAATAATCAAACGTATTAATTCAATAAATAATATTGGTAAATATCGTTCCACCATGATTTTAGTTAGTAGCAAGTGCCTATACTAACAAAAACCTTTTTTTGAAAACTATGTAAACTATTTATAGTGTTAAAGAAAGTACAGTAGTTCATCATCGAAATTATTAAATTAGATACTTTCACGCCAATTAAAAACTATGAATGAAAACTGATAAAACTACGACCATAATAATTAAATCGTAGCCGATGAATATTATATTAAACAATATATTATAATGATTACCTTTTCAACCCGACCACCTACCAGTAAATCATAACCGGTACCCGTAACCGATTACAATTATTATAACAATTTGAGTAAAATATCGGAGGTTGCCAGGGGGTTATGACCACAATGGCAATACGAATACTTACAATACACATATTATTTAATCGTTATTTATAATACAATAATATATAGGTAGGTATATTAGGTAATTTTGTATAATGCATGGTGGCAGAGCCGCAGAGGTCATATCAAGCAAAACCAAATGTGGACTTCGATCTCGATGGTCCGATCAAACTGCAATTTATTTCTCGTAGACAATTATTACAGTATGGCGAAATATATTTTATACACACTACACAGACTCGTCTGAAACCCCGAAACGGCCGTACACCTAATGGGTTTATACTTTTATCGAAAACGAAAGAATGCTTTCAAACTTTCGGTACAGTCGTGGTAGTGCTACATTATACAGTACCTATATATGTTTCATAATATCGTTAGCCGAAGCCAAGCGGTCGTAGAAAAGTTGCCTCACACGCGAGAAATCGCAACCGCCACAATATAATATGTATAATATTGTCCTCCACTGAAATACTCCGACCGGGTGTTATTATATCGATATGGTATTATTTTTATATACGATACGTTAGAGAAATGACATGAAATCAGACACGGAAAACTCGAATAACTGCAAAATGTTGGCCCTACTCACGTGCTGAGCAATATACGAGAATGTGGTGAACAATATAATATAAATATACATATATGTATTGTATATATGCTAATATGCTATATGCCTATATAATGCGTAGTTGTCCAGTCGGAACAAACTTGTTTTATAAAAGAACGTTGCATTTTTGCGGAAATAATGCATTAATGAAATAATTTAGTTTTCTTATTTTCTCTGTTGTTTTTTTATTTCTGTTTACGATTATAGTAACTTTAAACACAAAAGTGATTGGCTAAAATGGTCCAACAGTTTTTTAATAAATTATAAAGAGAAAACAATTTATTACGTCGTAAGAAATTGTTATTCAAAGTTTAAAAACCCTGCATCCGTAAAATGTATACACATTTTGTATGCCTGTTATTGTCGGATAAAATTATTGTCTTCTGATTAGATTGAATGATTTCTAGAGTGACGTCAGACTCAATTTGAACGTACGACGAGGTCGATCATCAACTACCACCATGATCGGTAAGTGCAGTCGACCTGACTGCCATCCGTCTTTGAGCTATATTAGTGGGAATATTCAGTTATATGTTATGTTTTTTTTTATACGGTTATATAATATATTTTGGTTTTGAGCGGAATGAAATGATTGGTTTTACAATCATGGGTATGTTGTTTTTTTGTGTATTATTATATTAGAAAAAACTCTCCGATCATCGACTTTTAGGAAAGTTTCTTGTAGCAAATTGAGTTCTCTAGTTATCTAGTTTGTACTTTTTTTTGGGTGGGCGAGGGTTAAAAATAAGTTTCCTTTTTTATATTATAAGTGAAAAGTAAATATACATTTGGTCATAAGTATAAATTTCTTATAGTATTTTACAAAATAATCAAGAAATGCAAATCAAAAATTACAATAAAACGGAAATATTTACGCAGATCCAGTTTTTGGCCAAATTAATTTTGTTTTTTATTTTAATTTTAAAAATAAAACCTATAATATCTATAGTATGGACTTGACATTTTCACCAAATATTTATGTTAGCGTTTTCTAGATATGAAAAAATGTTTACTTTTATCAGGATATTTATAAAGACATTTTTAATTTTCTACTTTTTTAGATTTGTTCAACTTATAAATGATTAAAATTGTATTTGTAAGTAAAAAAGTTTAAAAATAATACAAGCTTCTTCGGAAATTTTTCTTATAGCAATTAAAAATATCAAATATACATAGTCACTCATTTTATTTTTAAGTGTTTGAATTTAAATATTTGATGAAATTCGTAACAACTATAAAATTCTGAAACTATTAATTTGTAGTTAAAATTTAATTTTTATATCTAAGATTTGAAAATGTGTAGTGTAAGGTTTCTCATAAGTTTTTCTTACATGAATTAAAATAAAAGTTAAGCGTAAAGCCAACTTTTTTTATGAGTATTGGAATTTGAATTTTCAATGAAATTCGTTCATGAATTATTTTGTAGACAAATATGCTAACTAGGAGTCTCCACTGAGAATTGTTTTTCTTTGTATACATCGTCTTTTCGTTGAATAAAAATTTTAAACTTATTGGCTATTAGTCTATTACAGTGGCCTACTTATTGAAAAGATACGTCCTACTCCTACTATATAGCACAGCTAGATACTTCATTTTTTTTCTAAAGATCATATTGTCGATAAATTAATAAATTCCAAATAATTTTGGCAATAGAACCATTGAGTAATTTTTATTAAATAAAACATTTACCTAGGTAATTTATTCACAAAAGTTCAATTTTAGTTATTTAATGGTTATTTATTAAACAGTTGGATTATTAAATCATTTATATACAATATTATTTCTTAATGTACACTGAACAGTATTATGTGTTTTAATACGTATGACAAACCAATTAATTTTTATACACGTGTCAAATGTCAACCCGATGTATTATACTATTACATAGTATGCATAATGTACATAGGCCGATTACAAAGCACATACTATAATTTTTGAGTGTATATTTTACAGTATTTTATTTTTGCCTTTGTGTGACATATATTATTTGAAGCATTACAATTTTATGGTTTTTACATATGCTATTTGAACAGACTAACAATTATTATTTATTTAGACATCAGTATAATTATTACGTGCCACAGGAATTTGACAAAATATAATCTAAAATAATAATGAATCCGTTAAAAAACGGCTCTACGTAAACGGGAATCCTAGGTGATACATCATAATAGCAATCTTATCCAACTCAAGTGTGAAGACGTAAAACACCAATACGAAAATCTACAACAACTCAGTTGGATACCTACGTGATAATTGTTAAAACTGTGACTATCTATGGTAATAATAAATAATTACATATAATATTAAATTTGCATAATATGGAATTGATTAATATTTTGTCGGTAGGTTAAGTACAACTGTTAATTTATGAAATATCACACCATCGTACCTATATAATTGATATTACTCTTTTAATTAACACACTGACGTACTCTCTATAATATACACATACACAGTACCTACCTATACATAATATTATAGAAGCCATCACAATAAAATCCTTTGACGTCAATGTAAATCAAATACGAGTAAGTATACATGTATATCGTACGTATAAAATACAATTTATTTATACATAATATTATAGCATACATAAATATGCATGCAAATAAAATGTCTTTCTCAAGAAGATACGATTCATGATTATTCAGACGCGTGTCGTGCGTGGGCACATTGTATATTGTATATTATAGTATACAAACGCGTATACATACGTTTTTTAAGAGCTCTGCAGACAGACTCTTTTAATACTTGGACGTGCATATACGGGGGCCTGGGTTTAATGTCGTATATAAAACTTTTAATATTGTATGTCGGGGCATTGAGGGTAATCGTTTTAATAATTTCGAAAAACTTTTTTTTTAATCCCGAGTTAGGCGCATTTTTTCTCCTTTTGCGAGATTCTTTCGAGCACTATTATATATTTTCCATTCCGCCATGCGGAGATGCGCGTATGACTTTTATATTGAGTTATATATAATAATATTATTAAGTCAATAACCGTTTGTTTTGAGTATTTGACGTACGTCCGCCATAACGGAGGACGAAAATGTTATGAAATATATTTTGATCTTTTTTTCAGCATTTGTATGAGGTGTATATTATTGTTATTGTAGTTGTTACATAATAGTAACGTCGATACGTAACATTATACAGATAATAATATATTTGTATATGACACCGCATTTGGGTAAATATCACATATTTAAGTATCAAATGATTTAGTAGATTGATAAAATTATGTATTCAAGTATTTGAAGTGTGGTTATAATACTAATATTTTATCAACATGCTGTATAAGGATATGCTTTCGACGAATCATGATAGATACACAAAATCCTCGACAAAATCCTTTACGTTCGCTTTTGACAAATTTTAACACGCGAGAAAATACGAAACAAGTGATAAATGACACGTGTACATAATTAATAATTATTATTATGTATTCCGTTACACATATACCTAATGATAATAATTAAATTAAGTAGGTACTTGAAAGTTTATAGAAAATAAATAATTGACATTCGAAAATCTATCATTAAAATATTCTAGCTGAGTGACTAATCAAAATAAAAAAAAAATGTTTACGATCGAAAAAAAAGTTGATATACTTGTGGTCGGTATATTGATAATATATTTAACACTTTTTAAGGGTTTGACATTTGTAACGTACTTTATTAAATAAGTTATTGGGTAGCAGTCACGTTAACACGTTTGATAATAATAAATAATTATCTATAGATATATCATTGGCACATACCAGTAACAATGGTTAACGAGTAATCGATATTATGTTTTTATCCTAGTTTAGTGTTATTGAAGTAGTTACATGTTATTTCAGTCATATATTACTACCATATCAATAAAGTTAAATAAAAAAATGTGGTTTGTATGCCAAAAACATTTGGATTTCAACCCTTCACCAACAATTCACACGCCATCGAGTACGATAAACCTTTTTTTTAAGGCTTTTTGTGGAGAAGTTTGAATTTATCTACACACAATTATACCTAATTATTCAAATTAAAATCAACTATATAGTTAACTCCCATTCAACAAACGTTTTCGATTTAAAAAGTCATATTTTTTTGTATGGATGGTATGTTATCGACATTTTTAATTATGATATTATTATTATATATAGTACCTACTGATTTTATTATATTCTAACCTTATCAAACTATTATAGTCTTATTGTATATGGCGAACAGTTGAAATAGCTGATAGAATTCAAGCATATATATAGTACTTATGAGAGTATATAGGTATATTATTGATTATTTAGACAGTTATAGTATACAATATTTTACAAACGTATATATAGTATGGAAGAATCTAAGTTATTTCTATTGGTACATATAACACAGACATAATTAACATGAGTATTAACTATGGTTTGAGTATCGGTACCTATTTATCTCGTATAAAAGCATATATGTATTACGTTTATGAATAAATACTGATGATTAATATTATTATTATCCATACCTGGGTTGAAACAATTGATTATGGTTAGTTAATATTACCGTTGTTCAAATGCACAACTAACAAATTAAACTATTACATAACTTTTATCGCGGGCCTGTCGTGGTGAATGGAAAAAATATTTTCGTAACGAAAAAGCGTGACCGTGAGATGTTATTATTATTTTTGTTATTTACAGTCTAACCGGTTGTCTAAACAAAAAAAGTCTGAAATAAAATATTTTAATACGGTGTTTATCTACCATTATCAACAAAAAAACTCATTTTCTTTTCGAGCGTCGCGCTCAAAAAGTATAACTTGAATTAATATCGTACAAAAATAAATAGTTTTAATTACACGATACATAGCTACAAAATTGCTATACAATAGCGTTACCGCGGCAGTCCCCGAGTGCCTCAGACTTTTTATTTTATTATAATAGATTATAGGTACATATATTATTATTTATTATTATATCGTGGAATGTGTGTTTTTAAATATAGATACGATTTGATTACTGCTGGGTAGCTACTCCCCTCACGCTGTCACAGTCATTGTAAATTCCGCTAACATGCTCATTGTAAGTAATATTGCAGATTGTATAATATCTTCTAATAAATGTTAAAAAAAAAAAAAAAAGAAAGATACGATTTGAAGCGATCGCGTCTACCCGAAATCCAACGATCACTACACATAACTCGCCGTCGTAAAACCACTCGACGGACTATGTGATATGGAACTGTTTTAAGTTATGCGTGCTATACCAATAATATTATGCAGGTTTCTATCGCACGTAAACCATAAATCGTAATCCGGAAAATTATATAGAAACACGAGACGTGGCTTACAGCGCATTACGTGATTGCCGATAGTTGTTAAACCGACGTGTACCACATTGGATTTTCCTAACCTAACCATCATAATATTTGTGTAGTTGTATATAGGTAGGCACCTATGTAAATATAATAAATTCTAATTTATAATGGCGGCAGTAGAAGTGTATGAAACTTCAGTAGCTTTTGTACAAGGAACGCGCAAATAAGATAAGTGACCGTCGCTAGGGAAACAGTGAATGTTATTATGATATTAATAATAATATGTAACTTTGTGCATCCTACCTTTGACACATCGCCCAGCACGGCAGCACGTAATCCATCCACGCGAAACGGTCACCGCCACGTATCGCAGGGTCGGAGCTAGGTGATCATGACTCTACTCGCGCAAACTGCATAACTTTGTAGTAGGTATGTAATATACGCATTTGCGAACGGCAAAGCGAAAACGGTCTGTTATAGATCTGAATTTCGACGCACTGAATAAACATTACATAGCGGTATAAAAAAAAAACGGAAACGAAAAATGACTAAAACTTTAGAAAATGGCCGAGAATCGGTCGGCAATATTGGAAGCGGAGAAGATGCCCGCCGGAGTGCCCGACAACGGTTGTAGAACACTTTAAAACTTTACTTGCTTTTCCATGAACTCGACTGAACAACGGAATATCGCATACCTATTGTGGTAACCCGCTCGCCACAAGAACCGTAATCAATATAGTCGACGGTTGGCGAACCATAGAACATAATAATATTAGAACCTCACGGGATACGAGTTCAATAACAATGATGTCATAAATTATACTATGTTATATTAACCACGGTCGTGCGTACGCCGTTGACCAAGGTAAGCTCGATCGGACCGACCGCCGCCGCACGGTTTACTTTTATGGACCGGGTTACTGCGATAAATTCCGTTGGTTATCAATTTATCACGTCTTGTTAGTAAGACTAGGGACTTCATTCCTCAAAAAAAATGCATGCGTTTATGCTCCGAGTAATCTCAAAATATATAAAAGCGCATATACATGCACAAAAATGTGCATTAAAGAAAACCGAAGCATAAAATATTTTATTTATAACAGTTAAAATTGATTTCGTAATAACATTGTACAAATAGAAGAACTTATTAACACTGGCCGATTGAAGTATTCCATTTATTACGCACACAACTATGGACAAAGTGAGTGTACGATTATGATATTTGTGTAGGATATAAAAAAATACGGACCATAATCGACAGTCATTGACATATACAGTTTGTCTCTACCTGTAATATGTAAATACTTTTTTACTTATACAAAATATTATACTGTGTCAATGGTCCCGTTAAATAATTTAAAACTGTTGCTATAATACTATATGTCTATAAATAATATAATATGTTATATTCATAATATATTTTTCAATTTTTTTCATAGAAAATGAAAATGAAAATATGCACTTCAAATTAAAATATAGAGAGAAAATATGGACTAACACGAATAAAATATTAGGTAAGTATTAAAAATATGCAAAACTAAAATGTATATTAAGAGTAGTTCCTAAGTGTATTAATAAGTTTTTAATAATAACTAGAACACATGTGGACTCGTACAAGTATCTAGTCTTATATATTAGTATCTCACAAATCACATCAATGTGATTGTCGCCGTCCGTGTTCTACTCCTCATCCGTCCCTCACATCGCTATTTATAAGGCGCATTTTCACGTCAAAAATCTAGGATTTACCTTGAAAAGAAAAGCTGCTGTGACTTTTCATAATATAGAGTATTGATCATAGTATTTTGTCGAAGATACCTACGAGTAGATATGACTGTATGTGGGTCACGAATCCAAAATTATACTTAGAAAACAGAATATACTCTAAACATGTTTTTTTTTTAGTATGTATGCACAATACACCTATTACACCTATTTAGTTTATCACATATTATTTTTTCTTCCAAAAAACAAAATCGGCTTAAAACAGTATAACGCGTTGTGTGAACACGTGCTGGTCGTAATAACAGAATTATTTCGAATTTACCGGAAAATCGTATACGTATAGTCGCGATAATTGAGTACCTGTGTACAAGTCTTGAAATAGCCACTAGACGCGCCGTCCGTTTTCTAAAGATTACGTGCCGGGTTGCTTGTAATGGTAATATATACATCAGTCATAAGTATATATAATTCACGGGGACCTTGCAGGATTAACGACAAAATTACATACGCCTCTATAAAGCTATTATTTTTAGAACATTAATCGTATAATAATATGATGTGTGCTGTGTAATGTCTATAATTGATATATTAGAGGTTTTGAAAATCCATGTAAAGCCTTGTTAAAATAGTCACACAATGCATTAGGTATAATATTTGTATACTTTTCGTATCTTCGTATATATTTCATATATCAATATATCAAGTATTAGATGGATGTTTTGATGCACAATAAATTGTAATTAAATAATTTGTAGTTTGTATTTTAATTTTACTACTATAAACTGCGTTATAAATTATAATACATGTACTTTATTTGTTAATCGGGATAATCTACATATAAAAAAAAAAAAACGAAAAAATACAAATATCATAAATAAACAATTTTATAAAAACAAAATGTATTTTCCAGTATACCTAAATAATTGTTTCAATTTTTCGATATGATTTCCTTTCAACTGATTCTAATGTGCTTTATTTTGCCCATATTATTTTTAAAACACAGCTAACTTTAACCTTTTACTAATTGAATGTATTTGTGAGTTTTACATTTCAACATGTCGAGTGAAAATGAACCGTATTTAACAAGGTACATATTTAAAAAAATGGTAATTAAGACCATGGGCATTTTCAGGAGTTTATGTGATATAGTTGGCAAATAAATATAAATACTTAATGTATATAATTGAAATAAAATATAAATTATTTTTATGGAACAATAAGCTTTTATAATAGTTATTCCATAAAATATCAATAATATTATTAATAATTATTGCTATTATGTGTTATTATTGTGACTATAATAATTATTGAGATAACTTATTATTTTGATTTAAAACAATTTTACTTACAATTTTTAATCTGTCAGAAAACTTAACTGACTTATCCAATATTGCATTGCAACGGACTTCCCACTAATTTACTTGAAACATAATTTGTTCTGCAAAAATGAATTCAAACAAATAAATAAACGTATTAAGACTATTTAAACTATTTAACTATTTAAAAGCAAATAAAGTTCTAAAAGTGTACTAGGTATTCAAACAATTATTCATTTAATAACGTGAGTTCGTCATAAATTCATAAATGTACAACATTGCATCATTAATTTGCAATGTAAAAATTATTGTATTTGATAAAAATGCATGTACGATGCGCATATTATACGTCGTGTATATAGTGTATTCGAATATAAAATAATATACTATTTTTACTATATATAAATTGATAATTTATCCAAACGGATAAAACTGTACCTACTACTTATAACCTATACATTGGTTACTCATTGGTTAATGGTTAATTATAACCGTTAACATATTTTGTTATTTAGTTATTATAGTCTGTAACATTACATTAATAATAATATTGTGATGTAGAAAATAATTTACAATCTAAATATAGATAGGTAATACGCATAATACAATATTCCCACGAGGGCTTGGCCGTTACGTTTGTAAAATTGTAAATGTGTACAATACAAATAGCCAACTACTGAGGTAAATAGTATTTATTACTGTAGGACTGCTGTATTTAATTAATTCGAATCAGTTCAATCATCTATTAGTTTTATAATATTGTCAAATATATACCTGCATAACGCAATTTTATACCTATAACTATGTCTTTACTCCCTACATGGCTATACTAACCGATGAATATACGAGTAGACGGTGAGCAGTATACGTTTTTGTTTTTATAATGTGAATATAATTTTTTCATTGTGTATTTTCTTCAGAAAACATGCAATTATGTTTTAATGTGATAAAATATACATCTAAGTACCTACACAAAAATAAAAATACATTCTTAGGATTAATACCAGAGTTATTTTTACCAAATAATTGTAGCCTTTGTATAATAAATACATATATCAATGTAGATTATTAAAAATAGACTACCATTTTCTACAATATTTGATTATATTTGTGAACAAAAAATACATGGAAAATATTCTGATTTTAAATATTGAAAACAATATTAAGAGGAAGCATGCGTTTGTTGTCTCCGTTTTATAAACATACGACATTAAAAATTTTCATTCACTGATTTTAATAGTGTGTTGTTAGTTTTGATAATATAGTGATAATTGACCAATTATCAAACTTTTTAGTAAGATAACGTTATCTGTGCTTAAGTGTTTGTTTTTATTTTGTTATAGTTTATTTTCAAGCAAGATATTATGAGAATTTTTAATTTGTGATATTTCACATACCTTGCTTGAAAATTAAAATATCGAATAAAAGCCAACGATAAAACACAGATTATATTTTTCCTAAAAGTTTTATAATAGTCAATATTCACTCTAATATTAAAACTAAAAGCATACTATTGAAACTAGTGAACGAAAATTTTCGTTGGAGACAAAAACGCATGGACGCATGGTTAGCATCCTCTTAAATGATTAATCTTGAACTTTAGAGGAGTGGTCAGATATTTTACCCATTTTCCTAGGAAGGATGTAAACAATTCGCAGAACGATCAGTTGAACAAATTACGTTCAAAAAACGCCCAATTATTCCAGATCAATTGAATATATTATTACAATATTCGCAATTGAACAATAATTGTAACGTACCCACTGGTGTGCATAAACGCATGATTTAGGGATTTATGTAAATACATATATATATTTATTATATAAAATATATATAACTACACAGTATAATGGCGTCGAGTAAAATGGTGTATAATATATTATATTCCTAATCGTTTTATGGACACATGAAATCTGCTAACAATGAACGCACATGCGTAACAATGGATAAAGCCACAAATAAGATTCAGAAGGACAGATGGAAAAAAATAAAAATCGTAAGGAAAATAAAGAATAATATGATATTATTATAAATATATTATAATACATTGTATAATAAATACTCTTCAGTTTTTTATTGATTCTCTCTAAATAAAGAGAATATGGAAAATATCGAAGTATCGATTATATTACACTACTACAATACTCCTATCGTATAATACGGAAATACAGATATTTGTATTATTTATACCGTCCAGGCGATAAACAGTTTTTAAATTTTTAAGTATGAAAAAAGAGAAAAAACACATCTTCGTATACTATTTACTACGCCATTTTTGTACCATTGCCAATACAATATATCATAAAGTTCTTCGCAACGAGATACAAAAATATCATCACAACGATGATGAAAAAATTCCGATTGTTAAAAACTAACAAACTACCTATACATATTTTCCTAAGCCAAACCTATAAATTATACTGGAATTCGGCAGGTACGTCTTAGTATCCGGACCCGCGGTTCGTAAATAGATAGTGGAAAACCTCAGAAATTACTACTACAGGTTTACCTGCATTTTCCAAATCGTGCAAACATTTTCTTATTTATCATCAGTTCGCGACGATACTTAAACATTAAATAAAGTATAATATTATATTAATGTAGTTTAATATAATAATCAGCTGGTTGTTGTTGCCGTTTACCTACGACGTCAACCGCGATTACGGCAGTCAGTCTTGAACAAAATCGTCGATCGATGGGTTCTTGGCTCTCGCTAACTGTTATCGAAACAGTCTTCATTATTTGTACGGTCTATTTATTTATCATTTCTTCTATGATTACCTACACGTCGTCGAGCTGCAAATGAAATTATGATTTCAGCGGTGAACGTTTTCGACACGAGTGTGTTTACTCGGCAACTCACAACGTCCATCCCGCCGTGTTCGCCTAAGTAGCAGGCACACAATATCATGTTCAACACGTCTAGGTACACGACCACGTTTTCATTTATTCCCGTGTAGCAGTGATGATGTTTACAACAACAACAACAATAATAATAACAACAATACACGAACGTCTGCAGAAGTCGTTGTGCTCGCCGCTCGTGTGTCTTGTTACAAAAATTATTGCACAAACGGAATTAGCATTTTAATTACTTACAATTACTTACGTACAATATTGTAATATATGTATGTATACACTATAAAGTGTACTGCCATATAGTTCCATGTACGATTATATAATACATAGAGCGACGGACGACGTACGCGCACCCAGTGTGTAATAATGATGATGATAATAATAGTAATAATAATAATAACGATAAATAATACAATGGCGAGAACACTGCTGCGCGTATGTAAAGGTACACGACGTGGAAATAATAATAATAATAATACAAAAAAAAAACCAAAGGGCGAAAGACTTGAAAATGACTCTGTGGCAGCGGTCTGAACGGTGTGAGAGTAACTTTTGAATCCTAATGGGATGTCCTTGATAAAACAAAAACCAAAATAACAAGTGCGTCGTACGGTCGTATAAGCCGTGTGTTTCGCTCAGGTTTACATTTGTACATACATATAAATATATATACATACACACACACACACACACACACACACACACACGACATCACGTGGTGCTTGTGGAGAAAACGCGAACACGTGACGAAACGAAATGAAAGACTTAGGTGTATTTACGTACCTATATATAGTAACACATCCACACACAAATACAAATTTTTGAGATTATTTTGAAAATTATATAATTTGGTCGTGACTTTTTTTGTCGATAGGTATCTGCGTTTGAGAATTGTGTTAAAAATGTCGAACACTGTCAAAAAAAAAAAAAAAAATAGACACAAATCGCTAGTAATTCACTACTAATTATTAGGTATATCAAATAAATTATTCATGTATTTGTGTCATTTTCGATTGATATCATAGATTTAACATGTAAAATACTAGACGAAAATGTTTTATTGTGGTTGTGATTTTCACGGATTATGACTTTTTATAATGTGATATCGTGCGTGTACACAAAACCGATAACTCCACTATATTATACAGTCATAAATGATAAATTTATTCATTTATTCATATTGGTTTTCGTATTATTTGAATACAATTTCCACGGAAATATTGTTATTGAAAAGCAAAGGATTATTCCAATCAAGCTATAGACTTGAAATGTTTTAAAGTTCGCGTTTTGTCTCGCGAGTACGTCGTTTTTTATTGAGTTTTGATTATAGTTTTCTTATTAAATAATAATCATTTAAACAAAATACCGTCAATCGCGTCTGGCAGTCACCTATATTATACATTATATTATACATACATTATATGTTAAAGTATTGTTAGTTTTGACTTAGGCTTGCTGTTAAGTTCTTCTACCGAATAGGATATAATATTAAACAATAATTAATATAATATTCATTCCCCGCGATAAATAATAAATATTGGCGCATCAACTTGTGTATAATATTATTATGTTTTTACTTTATGATTTGTTCAAATTTGATACGTCATAACAGTGGCGTGATGAAGATAAGTTTTGAGGCCTATGCCTCAACATAAATGGATGGGTGGTGGGGTGAACTGATGTGAGGCCATGAGAATAATATGAAATTGACTTGTCATAATAGAGATAGTTAAATATTAACAAATAACAAACCGTTGGGATGATAGGGGACTTGTAAATTGTGCAGTTTGTACTTTTAAAAGTAGTGGTGGTGGTGGTGGTAGTAAAAATAAAAATGCATTGGGCCTCACCCACAAAAAATGTTCTTCACGCCACTGCGTCATAATATAAAATAGTTACTACAACCAATGGTCTTATAATAAACAGCTAAGAAATCTGTAGGGTGACTGATATTAGGCGGTTGGACATGCGCCATCATGAATGACTACACTGTAAGTAATAATAAAATTATCAATTGCTGTCTTTCGTGTTAGAGGTGGGTGCATACAATAATTATTTAATAACTTGTTGATACATTAACGTCTCTATATTGCCTATACAATACACCAAACAACTAATCATTATTTTATTAAACTTTAAACGGTGAAGTGATAAGTATATATATATATATTAATATACGTTATAAACAAAAAATCTACGATTGACCACCAAAATTATATTAGAAAAACAAATCTAAAACCAAAACTCTACCAAGATTCATATATCTTACCACCCCTCCCCCCCCCAAAAAAAAAAAAAAAAAAAATATATAAGAGTATATTATAATATAATAATAAGGGGTTTTTTCGATGATCGAACCATCGAAGTTGACATTTATTATTCACATCAATTACGCAAAAATACAGCATATAAGTAAACTACAACGACATATTATTAATAAACTTAAACATAATTATTATACCCGTTAGATGATTTATTATGAGTAACATAATCGCACTATAATAATATAAATTAATTAAAAATTTTCATTCACCCTAAACAGTATTTATTTATTATTAATAACGCTCCGAGGAGCAACAGATCAATACAATTTATATATTAGATATTATACAAAACAATTATCAAACAATTAAGTGTTGCAAACATAATACATTACAAAATCTATTTAAAAGCAAATAACCAAAGATAATTTTGAATTATAGTAATAAGATATTAGATTAAGCGAAAATCGTACATATAATTACATTAGTTACATTAATTTAGATATACAATTCTAGTAAGTAGTATTATAATTCATTTTAAAAAAGTCAAACTTTTTACAATACTGAAAAATAAGTTCTTAACTTGCTTCTTTCAATTATTTGAATTGGAACCGATAAAATATAATTTTAAAACTTATACATTTTTGGCCTCTATTCTGTTTGTTAAAGAAAGCAAGAAAATTCGTGTCCCTCGATGTTGTTCTTTAATGATGTGTCCACTGATAATGGTCGAAACATTGCCAACAGTATTTTTTATTTTTTTATTGTAAGTCAGTTCATGGCTCTAATAAAACAACTGTACCTACCTTTAAAATATTTCCCACCGAAATGTAATTTATATATACATAAAAATAATAATATAGATTTTTCTCTCAGTGACGTTTTTAATGATTTATGTCAGTCAATCCAATAACAATTTTTCGTATGGATTGCAAGTAAATGATAAGTAAAGTAAAAACGTCTTTTCAGAGTGTATTTTCATCATCTTACAAACATAGAACATGTTATCACATTTTAGATCATCAGAACCATTTTATCGACTTTGAGTTGTTAGGTTTACTATTAAAGTGATCTAACCATAGGTTAGTCATAGACCACACTTAAAAAGTGGGTAGGTGGATGTCACTCTGCTGTTCAGTAGGTTACAATTGGGTCACTGTAATGGATAGTGTTAAATTTGAATTCAATGATATAATATCATTGTATAAGAAAAACGATTCTGAGCGAAAATGGTCAGTTAGCCTATGATATTACCAAGTATATTTGATGATATTATTGTGAATAAAGTAATTTATGTATAAACTATTAAGTGGAGCCTTGTTTTCAATTTTCAATTCTTAGCTATAAAAGTTGAACATTTTATAAATTTTTAACTACAAAATAATTATTAAATTATAAATTTGATAAATGTTGTCAAAATATGAACTATAAATGCTTATAAAAAAAAATTGTGCCTATGTATTTTTAATATTTTTCAACTACTATTAGAATGATATATCAGGAGCCTTATATTAAATTTTCACGTTTTTTTCTCAACAAATAAAATTTTATTGATATTTGTAGAAAAAAAAACTAAAAAAAATGGAAACTGAAAATTTCCGTAAACAGCTCAAAATAAGTCAAAATATTTGGAAAATGTTATGAAAATGACTATGACTATTGTATTATAATAAATATATCCAATGTATAAACATTCAGTCAAAATTGCATGTACCTATGCTCATTTGTTTAAGAGTTGCACCAAAAACCAAATTCGATTTTCTCGAAAACAGATTTTGCGTAAAAATTCCCGTTTTTCCTTAATTTTTCTTTTGTTTTTCCTGGCGCTTTTGAGAACTATTAGAAGTTTTAAATTTTGACCTCCCCAATGCACCAACAATATTCACTTTCCCATCGAACAAGATACTGAATTTGAAAATCGAAGCATTATTTCGACTACTTATCGTGTGCACAGACACAAAAAAATAAAAAATAAAAAAAACACACCATTGTAAAATCAATACATTCATCGTTTCGCTCAGAATCTAAAAGACTAATAAAATTGGAAACAGAAAATTCCTAAACATTTCAAAACAAATCAAAATATTTTGTATAAATTTTATCGTGTATAGAAAATGTAAATATAAATAATCAGTGAAAATTTCATGTATATATGTTCATTTGTTTTAGAGTTACACATCATTGTAAAATCAATACATTCATCGTTTCACTCAGAATCTAAAATAAGAATTTTATCTGAATTATCTTGTAGATTTTTTACGACGGTTTAATTTTCAAGCGAGTAATGAGAATTTTTCTATTTTAATGTTTCACATACTATCGTATCTTACTTAAATATTTTAATATCATAAAAAACCAACTATAGAACACAGGTAGATTTGTATTTTATTTATTATACATTTTGATAGCAGACCGGGTCATTAGCTTTTCATATGCTATTTTACATAACAACTGGATAATAATCAAAAAATAAATTTAACCATCTATATTTGTAAAGTATTAAATATATTATTCTATTTCGGTAGGTACGTAGATAATGTCCTTATTTTTAAGTTTGATAATAGCCAGTAGGCCATTCACTCTAATATTTAAGTTAACAACACAAAATTGATTCGGTTGACCTTAAATTGTATATGTTTTGAGTTTGTTGGACGAATACAAAACAAACCGAAGTGTCGTCATCTTAAAATACTTAATTTTTCTTCTACCATATCTATTAGCATAATATCGTTTTAAAGTAATTGATCCGGAATAGTAATAGTAAAAACATTCAATATGATATATTAAAAATGCCAAGATAATTGGCAGCCACAGTCCTCTCAGTGATTCCAAAACAACTTAAAATAATTGTTTGTGTATTATTAGTATAATAAATTATATAATATCACATACCTTAAAATATATAATTATAACAAGAATGTAAAGTTTAAATAAATATTTGTATTCTGCTTTTATGTTCAACGCCATTATGCAACTCTGAAATGCTAATCAAATTAACTACTTTCCATTCGTTTTTTACTCGAACCCGTCGACATGGTGTATTATAATATTATTAATGCGTCGGGTTGATTCGTAATATAATTATCGGCCGATTTACAAAAGTCATTTAAAATCATGAATGGTAATAAAGTAAGGCCAATAAAAGTTTATCGGAGCTTATGAATCATTAAGTGTTGGACTATCGGTTATGTTCTACTTAAACATAATAATATAATATATAAATATGTTTAATATTATCTGATAGATTATGTGATTACGATTAATGGCGATCCTTTTGTATTACATATTATAATAATCTGTTAAATAAATCAATTTATTATACCCGATTTACGTGTCAAAATTATTCCTTTGTTAGTTCCAGAAACACTTAAAAATTTCCAAGTTACATTTTCTATGCACCATAATTACGGTTATGTTACTTATACTTGGATCAAGTTTAGCGAGCGTGAACCATCGCAGTCATTGTGTTATAGCCTATAGGTAATCAAATAGCATTGGCACGTTTTACGATAGTAATTCTACTTGTCATGTGTTCTTGCAAATTTATTTGAATAAATTAAAAAGCTATGCGTAATATAGATTCATTGTGTTTCATATGGTTGTTCATTTTTTTATTCCGATGATTTAATCCAATTTAGAGGAAGCTGCGGGATATTGGCTTAAAATTATTCACATTTATTATAGATTTTCAAAATGTGTTAACTATAATACAGCTTTCTTCTATAAACTAAATTATGTGTCTGTTGGATATTTAATCGGGTCCCAGTGCCAAGTGTTTGTTTTGTAGTATATACCTATTGCAATTTTTTTTGGCCTCTTTTTATCTTTGAACTCGGCCGATTTCAATTCACAGAAATGAAATACGGGCGACTTTTTTTGTTGCCATTAAATGTCCATGATGTAAAAAAATCATATTCTATACAATATAATATATGATACCTACAATTTTATTATATTATATCCTGGGTTTGAACTCTTTTGATACAATTTATATAAAATTATTAAAACTATATATATGACATTGTTCATAATATTATGTTTATTTTGTTTTGTAGTGAAAGACAATTAGTTTTAAAACCAACTCTTTTTTGCATAAAAAATTTCATCGATATGGTCGTATAAAACTGCAATTTCAATTTTGAAAATAAAAGTCAGTATTTGCTTAAAAAAAAAACAGCACACCAACCGACTTCATTGTTTTGGACAGGTCGGCACTGGAACGGGTGTATTTATATACACTTAAAATAGAGATGAAACGAAATTAACAGTGCATTTTAATTTTAAATATTATGTTCATACTTTATACCTTAAACTAAAAATCCTATTAAAATTTAAAATGACCTAAAACAATATTAAGACCCTCAAGAAATTAATTCATTTTGTCGTATATAATACGCTTTAAAAAAAAATGTTTTGTGAAGATTTTCGACTTTATATAGATATAATGTATATTATATACATTATACATACATTCAATATAATAACATAGTATGAGATATATGATATTATATAGGATTCACTTTGTAATATAATAATGATAGATTCGAATATTCCAATGAACCAAATGCTATGAAAATATTACTTAAAATAAACATTAATAATACTGTCACGATTTACAAGGAAATAAAATACTTTTCACCGTTAATCAAACTTTAAATGATCATATAAAAAATATCTTATGCCGATTTTTAAGCTTATGAAATATAGACAGAAATTACATATACAATACCACATGTGTTCAATTTCTAATGGATTGATGGGCAATATAAAATATGATGTATGGAACTCTTAAAGCTTTCATTCTATCTCAAAACAAAGTGATAAAAAATGCCATCAGATAAATACAAAACACATATCAAAATATAATACATACTATATTTTGTCTGAAACTCAAATGTTTTACTTCTAAAGGCAACTAGACTATATACTGCCTACATAAAATTATATAATGTATAATTATTGTATACAAATGTTCGTATTATTCGTATTTATTTAGTTTAAAATTTATATCTAAATTACATACACAAAAATAAACAACAAAAAAAATTTGATAAATATAATGTTACAAAGTTGTATATTATAATTATTTTTATCTAAGTTATATAGTTTCGGGTTGTTTATTGGTACAAATATATTACGTTATCGCGTGTGACCTAAAATGCATAACAAATTTAATTAAAATAATATTATTCAGTTCTATAAATATAATATACAAAATTAATTTACAAGTCTGAGAAACCAATATGATGGGAAATTATTAAAATATTAAAAATAATTTATTTAATTTATTATTTAGAATCAATTATCATTTTGTACAGAAGCAAAATAGTGCTAAATATTTCGTTTTATTGAAATTGTCTTTTAAAACCGTAGACATTATATTGTATTTTGACAGGTGTGGTAATAGACGATAGTTAATAGTTATCAAATAGCAAATATTAAATTTTTAAAAACTCATTTTACAAACAATTTCGATAAGAACTGTTTGTATTTGCTTTCAGTTTTTAGAAAAAAATAAGTTGTTTTAGAGGGTGTACAAGTAAAAAATGAAATCATAATTTTAGGTCAACACTACCTAACAAAATGCGTTATGCAGTGAATATTTTAAATAAATTATTATTTTAAAATTACGAAGGTACAATGAAGTACAAACTGCATATCATATAATAACACTATCATTCTATATATGTAGGTATTTAAACATTTATAAATGATACATTATTATAATATACATACGCCTAATATAATAATATGTTGATGTAAATATGTAATCTACTAATTTAATTAGTAAACTATAATATAATTATATCCGTATGATAAATATATGAAAAATAATACTATACTACTACAAATATATAAAAGTATAAAACCATAATATTTTTCGTGGTCTTCTTATAGATACGTATTTTTCCACACTATGCCATAGATAAATAGTAAATGTTTATAAACTCGTCCAAGAGAATTTTTTTATCATAACTAAAAATCCACGTTCGGGACCACAACATTTTAAGTATTTAAAGAATTTAAAGTTTATTACTCTGCTATAGTATGATCATATAATAGTATACTATACTCTAAGAGTCTATACATTATGATAATTTATTAATTTATAATAACTTTCGTTTTTTTGCTCTTTTATAATAGGTATTTTAGTTAAATAAAAATTGTGTACCTATACGTTCAAAATGTTTTATTTCAAAGTTTGTACCAACTACTCATTATTTACAAAATATCTTTATTATAATATAGTTACACATAAAAAACTTAATATTAATATTTTATCAACTGAATCGTTCTGTTTAAACAGTGTCAATCAACAATATTTTAATAACGATATAACAATAATTATTATCGTTCTTACCACAATAGTTACGTTGTTTTGAAGAGTTATATTTTTTTTGTCGTATAAGCTTAGCCAATTTTACCCAAACGAAAACTCCGGACTATATCTTTCCTCATGGGTGTAATATTTCATCCACTGGGTTCATCATCTTGTATATATATATATTTCCGATCACAGTCTACAGAGTCTCTGTCTATCAAACTACGACGTGTGGACACATTAATTGATAAAATTCGAGGAAAAATAGAACTACAATGTATATGATATAAATATAGGCGTACAGTATATTATACATTACGTCTTATGGAGGGCTATCGGACCGCACGTACGCCGGCGAGCCTGACGGTTCTCGACAGCTGCGGAATAAGCTGACAATAAAAAAAAAATCTACTACCGTTGCTTTTTTTTATATTTTATTATCATTTTTTTCCTTTTTTTTACATACACCTTATCTCTCTCTCTCCCTATATATATATATATATATATAGGTATAGATTTACGCTCGCCCCGTTTCCACCTTCTTTTATCCGAGTAAATTGATTTTTCAACACTCCGCGCGGCGTTCCGGCAATGTTTATACGTCCGAAAACCTTCGGGAAAGAAAAAAAAACAGCCTATTACATAGACAACTACTACCACGCTATACTACTACCACGTGCGTGGTACCGGAGCCGGTCGTGCAACTTATGATTGGTCTGGGTATAAATTGATACGGCACGTCCGGTGTCCGCACCAACAGCGCCCGTTTTCAAGTCCGTAAAACCGTAAAATTGTTTTATCGGCAGGAACCCTTCTAAAAACGAGTCTGGAAAGTTTTCATTAGGATCTTCGAACAGGAGATCGAATACAATTTAACGTTATATATGGAATATAATATGAATTTCACGAAGACAGTTTTACTGTTGACTATTGTAATTGTTTGACTTTTTCGTTTTAGTGACATTTTACAATATAATTTTGTGTTCAATATTTATTATTTATCACGATATATCATGTGACGTATTGTGACGTATAAAACACTATTATAATAGCTGGCCATGTGTGACCTACTTACGCGTAAGTTATATGATATGAGACTTATTATTTACCATCAGCAAACAAGTTGTATACCTATAATATTATATAGGTTTCACATCATATTATAATATGAAAGTCGTAGAGCGGCGAAGAGCGCTGAACAAAAGAGCTTTGTACCTACGATTGTTTTCAAATAAAAATAATATGTCAACTTATATTTCCGTTAATAATAGTGTGTCTATATATAGACCTGATATATCTATTGGATCTATATTGCATGTTGTACAAATTGAAGTAACTGACGTAATGGATACCAACCAGTTTTATGTTGCCTGCAATGGGAGGTCTTAGCTCAATGTGGCTTTTGATGGTGTTCAAGGAATACAAAGTATACACGTAAAACGAAGGCACTTCTTACACATTTATTGAAAAAATAAAACGTGAGGCGATTAAGTAGGTACTTTTGATTAAGATACAAATATGACCTATAATACAAGTTTATTACCTACTTTGAGTTTAGACGTAAATAACTTTTTCAATTTGAATTTAAGCAATACGCAGGTATGTTAATTATAGTGGCACAGTGATCATGATGATATTTTTGTTAGTATAAAGTTAAATTTCTAATACTTTTCAGATAACAAAGTTAACAGTGTATAATCATAAATATCGCATCAGATAATATTATACATAATGTTAACATTAAATTCAATACATTTCAATAATATTTAGTCGGGATAATTTTATTTTATTAAAAATAAAAACGGTATAATATTTAATAGAATTAACGGAGATTCGGTCATTCGTACGCGTTAATGTTCACTCTCGTAACGTTGTAGTCGTTTTAGATAATAATAGAAAAGTGCACAAAATGTCTATTTCCAATTATTTTTTTTTTTTTTAATAACATTATCCCAAATCTAGACACAACTAAAGAGAAATTTGGAAATAAATATACGACTTATCATAATATCTACGATTTTATTGTTTGTTAATGGACCACACAGTCAACAAAAGTTTAACCATTTAGACGAATAATAGTGGCAGCCTGGAAAGTGTTTAGTTTTGATTACTCTGTAAAACAAAGTGTTAAACAGTTTCACATTGTTCTGTACACAAAACTGTTTTCACTCCATTTGAAGCAAAATATTTTATATCGATATAGGTACATACATAAATAATATTACATTATAATATTTTACCTATGTTCTATATATATATATATACAAAGATGGATTACAACATAGAGTCGGCGATTAAATGGTCCTAAAAACGATGAGATCACCACAGTAAAATATTTCCTATATCCCATGCAGTTAATACGTTTTTTTTTTTTTATCAATACATTAATTTTATTCGTTATGAAAATTAAATCTACGAAAACAACATCATGCTGAATAAAATATTACGTCATATTTTTTTTTTTTAATGGTCCTCCAAAATTTTATTAGCCCAATATTATCAACGATCTATAACTAATAACCATACCTAATTAATTCTAGTACCTATACATGCATTTTTAATAAACGCCATCGATTACAATCAGCGATAATATTGCATTTCGGCTGTTTGTATATGTATATTGTTAGACATTTTAATCATTTAGATGCTTGTTCAAACTATATACGCACATTATACTGTATGATTATATTTTATGACAATGCTATGTCGCTATAAAATAAATAGACGAACGAAATCTGTTATGTAGCCATATATGATTGCAGTATTTCGGAGTAAATTGGTTTGGTAGAATATTGTGCATTTCAATTTAACTTTTCTCGTGAAGTGACAACTAACATCTGTTTAAATTATTAACCACCGCATATTATAAATGGTTGAACGAAAACGAATGACGTTCAAACCAATTACTCATCAAAAACAACGACTATTTATCTTAATCCAGAAATGGAATTTTTGTAAACGGTCTTAAACATCATTGCTCAACCACATAATCAATATCATTATAGGTAGGTACATTATGCAAAATATAATATGCATACAAAAAAATATTGCATTTTCGTATATTATAAAATAACAATGTTGGTAGGTAACTACCGTAGATTAGTGTGAAAAATATCCCGAAATCATTGTCAGACAATAATATTATAATTATAACAAATCGTTTCACAATCGTTGTGTCTATTTGAATTGTTATGTATTTTTTCTTATTGGATATATAGCAACGATACAGAATAATATTCAATTGACATATTTCAAATATATGAAACGTAAATAATAATATTCTAAAATCATGTTGATATTTCAAACCTGATTAACGTTCAATATTTGTAATAATAGTCAATATAATATAACAATAATAATAATAATAATAATAATATCATGTTGTTGTTAATTTAGACATTTCTGTGTCAGAAAATGAATAAAATATTATTCATCATTCTAATAATTTATAATATGGTATTATTTTTTATTTTAGTGTACCTATTGGATATTGAATACCTAACCCCGTTGAGTGAAAGTTTATTTTTTAAACTTAAAAAGTACGACTGAATACGGTTTTGCAAAATCGAATGTTAAAAAAAGTAGAAAAATGGATGACTAATTATTATATGTATACAGTTATAAGCAATCATTGTTTATTTTATGATTTTTAATTAAAAACTAATGTAGTATTATGTCGCGATGATATAAAGCTATTAAGAAATAATTTCGTTGACAACATTTATTCATATAATATAATTATTTGATTGATATATTACTAAGTAAAGCTTAATAAATTAATATAGCATATGTATTATATACACAAAAACCCGATGAGACACGATTAAAACTTCCATTGTGTATAGTATAACAATTCAGGAGATTGTGTAAATCGTTATATAGATTAAAAACTTTTGTAATTTCAAAACCTTAGAAGTTTTAACATAATTAGATTTGTAATTAAACATGTCAAATTAATACTAAAGTGTAATAATAATCATTTTCTTATTATAAATAACAATACTTTGTAAACATTTTAAGCATTTAAGCTTATAAACTATTCAATTCAAAATATATTTTTAGAAAAAAAGAATGTTATATATACTACATTTTAAGTTTATTAAAAAGATAAATAGGTAGTACAATACATAATTAGTTAGTTTTGATTAATTGATTAATTTAATTTTAAATATTTTAATAATAATAGTATCTATTTTTTATTTTTATGTTTATTTCCTCATTTTTATTCAGGCATAGCGGGATTTTAAATTTGTTCATAAACGATTAAATATAACATTAAACATTCAATTGAGGTTGTTACAAGTTAAAAAATATGAATTTAAAATACATTTGTAAATGTAAGATCCCTCGGGGCGTGAAATGTGTTGAAATTTGATCAAACAGAAAATTCAAAAATGTCATCACGTAAAATCAAAAATATAACTCCATTTATAATGCACTACCTAGCCTAACCTTATACCCAATGGCAATAAAGTATGTTTTAGTATTTCATTACGATTTGTCGGTTCATTTAATTTCCGGTCGTAAAAATGGTAGGTACTTATTTTTAACGTTCTTTAGGAATAAATAAATTTACATACTTGTATTTTATTTCATTTTTTAAGACACGCGAGTAATAATACGCGAAACAGACGTGAACGAATGTCACCTACAAAATAATAAATGTCAATAGTAAATACATAAAACATGACGAGAGTTCGATATTTTTTTCTACATTTAGAGAAAAATTAGCATGCGAACTGTTTCGGAAAAGAAATTGTTGATGTACCGACGTAAAAAATCCAATCAATCACACTGCTGAGAATATTTAGAATGAAAAGAGGAATTTGAAATATACGAGAATTTAGCCAAATAACTTTCAACTTCATTATACCTTGAACCTACTGAGTATGGCGAATCCATAGCAAGTTGATAGTAAAATGAGCTAAAACGAGAAAAAAAAAATAAAATATTGTAGGATAGGGAGGAATAGTGGTTAAATGAGAACTGACGGATTTACATTTTATGGACTAGTTAAGAAAGCTATTAAACAAATTATCAGTCATCATAAAGGAGGATATACGAGTAAAACTGTATAGATTAGGGCCTCAATGAAGCCCCGATACTGCAAACTTCAGTGAAAGATTATGGCAGAAAATGTAGCCTGTAGGTAGGTTACTCGTAAAAAGTCGCAATAATTTTTGTATGTGAAATAGTGAACCGGCAGTTAAGATGAGATAAATCTAGGGACGAAGCTATCCGTGTGACTACGGTGAATAATGAGAAATAGAATTTTAAATAATCCAAGCAACTTATTGACCATAAATAAAGAGGAAAAGATTTTAGATCATTTGACGGGGTATATTTAGACAATTAGCGTCAACATGAGAAGAGGGTTTACTTTTAAAGAGAATGTCTAATACTAAGTTTATAAAGAGAAGATTTTATAGAGTTTATAATGTGATGATAAAAAACGAGATGGGACTTTTTAGCGAGTTTTAAGGTCGGTAAGAGATTTAGGGACAAATTGACGCAGTCTAATAAAAAGATAGAAAGGAAAGGGGCCACGATTTGAATCCCATAGAAATGACCCACTATAATATATTTTTTTATACTATAGAAAATTATTTTGAAAAAAAAAGTTTATTATACTCCTTTCAATATTACAGTGAATTAAATGTATTGAGCGTCTGTATCATAACCAACTATGTTTAATTAAATGTATTCCAATCATGATTTCTTCGATTACACATATGCCTAACTTATTCCTATGAAAGACAAAATCCATTAGGCACACGTAATATGACGCTATTTAATCATTATTGTATTAAAAATTAATTTATATTTCAGAGTTAAAAAACCAATAGAGTGCATTATATTGTTTTTAAAAATAAATGCACACATGTCGGGAAAGACGAAAGTTTTATTCGATTAAATTCCCAAAATATAAACATCAAATGTTTAGGCGTGGAAATGGCTTATTCGTCCGCGGATTGTTTACTCATTATATGATAATATAAATATGAGATCGCGTCAGTTTGTTCTTCGATTATTTACATTTAAGAAAAAAATAAGAAAATGCTGTTTGGCTTGCAATCCGATTCAACATAAACAGAACGAGCTGAACAATTTAATATTATAATCCATCATCCGAGCAAATCGACTGCATTATGGCATGTTATTTAATACAAACAAATATCCATATTACATTGTAAGTTCTTAAGTTATACCCAAATAAAATTATCACTAATGCATAACAAACCCATTAGTATGTTTTAAGTACGGTATATTTTAGAAATAACAATAAATATAACAACTCCTTTGATTATATCTTAATAAGAATTATTTTTTCTACTTCTTCAAGCTAAATAATTTACCTTTTACAGCTGTTTATCGTATACCCGAGGTTAGCGATAGTTTTAAAATACATAACTGTAAGACAATATGATATATAGTTGTGTGGCAACTGCAAAAACTAAATGCGAATTATTACGAAATAAAAGGTAGGTCGTAATAAACAATATTAATAATTTGTTGTGTTCTTTTTTGAAATTGATTGCTATAAATGGAATAATTTGTATGAAACATGACACGACTACATTTTAATTAAAATTTATAATTAACATAAAAGTTTCAGTAGAGACGACAATACGATTCAACGATACGATAATATCTTGTTTTGAAAAACAAAATCATTTCCTTGACAAGGCAATACTAATTAATATTTTCTCAGACGACGAGACGCACGTTTTAATGGTATATTATACTATAGTATACAATTTAAATATGTATTAACAGTCAAGATAAAAGCGATGTTATTAGTATAAGTGGACAAAACAAAACAAAAAATAATTATATTATTCTAATATAGGTGTGCTGCAAATAGATGTTATCAACTAGATGAACAATGTTTAAAATCGCATACATCATGATCGATGTTAGGCAAATGTAATTTTTTATTAAAGCCTTGCTATTATTTTACATAACACAACATTCTGAATGTGCTGCAAGAGCCATGTAATAATAAACAACTCCAACACGAACTATGTTTAATATTTTGAATGCCGAGACGTCTCCCCATTATAATATTATTACGACAGTTCTCATTATTAAGCAAAACAATATAGCGCGAAAACTCGACGCAGCATTTCGAGCCTATACATAGTTGTGTTTCCTAGCCAGTATAACCACTATTATGTAAAGTAATCCCACAAATGTATAAATAGCGAACGAGAAAATCAAAACGGAAATTTAAACGTCAGCTGGAAATAAACCGCGAAAAACGTCTCGTGAAAAATAACTCGCGCGTCAGTGGTACTACATACACGCGGTGTATAAACATTCGATATATATTAAATTTCTCATCTCTCTCCGTGCGCCTTTGGATTCACTGCATCCAGTTTAAAAGAAATTTATCTCGTTCGTAACTGAATTATCTACACTGTTGATGGTTATTTTCTTTCATTTTTTTTTTTACTCACAATACACTCATACACGCCGAGAGACACGGACAATTGGTTGGATTTAACGCAGAAAAAAACTATTCTAATATTTATCACGAATTTAAAACTTTTAACATTCCCGAGACTGCAGCTGTAAAACATGGTAGGAATATAGATTGTTTTTTAAATTGAATATAAATATATATTATACACTGTATAATATAATATAATACGAGAAAAGCAAAAACGTATGGCCTTTGGCACTATTAAACACGAATAACTCTAACAGTTTTACAACGTTGTATCTTAAAATTCTGATAAATAATTAATGCACCTACGCGATGTTTGAAAGTATACATTTATCATCTTTTGGAACAAATTTAAGAAATTATTTATAATTTTTGTTTATGATTTAAACAACTAGGTAATTGCCGGTACGAAATAACTTTTAAAATTTATGTTTTATTTAAAAAAAAAAAGAAAATACCACCTTGGAAATATTAATTGGTTGTAGTAATTATTATTAATTAGTATTGTTACTTACAAAATTACATTTTTATTAATCTCATAAATATTTTTATTTTTGTGAACAAAATACAAATTATTTATTCAATACTGGATTATCATATTTTGTAATAGCTAAAGTTTTATATTAAAAAATGTTCAACACATTTTATCAAATAAATATTTACATAAAACAAATATCGATGTCGTTGAAAGAAATTAAAATAAAACTTGATTCGATGTAGAATTTAAAAAGAAAATGTAATGTTTATAACTTATAAGCAAGATTTTCGGTTCAAAAATTCTTATAAAAATATTGTTTTTAACATAATACAACTACAATTTGTCAACGGATAACTGACTACTTCATCCAATAGACACAAATAAGGATGCTATAAGAGGATCCTACCAACACATTTTAAATCCATGTAATATAGATATACAATATACATTGTTTGTAAAATGTAATAAAAAAATCACAAGTTAGTCCCTATTAGTCAAGCCTTAAGTCCTCAACATAATATTTTGATTAAGTTCTCCAATTATATACTAATATAGTATCAACAGACTATATACAATTAATTAAATAGGTATAGAAAACTAGGAAGATTTTATTATTACAAACTTCATATTATTAAAATCTAAGTGTATGTATACAAACAAATACTTCTTTAGTTTTGTACATAGTGTCAGCACTGTCACCCTTTTTCCTTATTCAATAATGCATTTATTTAGAATCAGATTCATGGAGTTTTTAAATATACTTACCTATCAAGACTATTTAAAGAACTATTAATCGTATAAACATTTTAACAACTAAAAAACTACTACCTAATTCAAATTACAAACAAAATAAATTTAACAAAATTTCAAAAATATTATCCTCTAAATAATGTATAGTAAAGAAGGATGGTTCCGTTTGAGAAACAATAGTTTGTATCACCATAGGACACACTTTAAGTAGGTAATACTTTCTGTATTTAAGAATTTGAAAATATGGTCTTGAAGTAAGTATATTTAAAAATTCCAAAAATCAGTTTTTGAATAAATTAATTTTTATCTGAAAAATATGGGTGTGCATGCTTAGTGGATAATTCTGTATATTTTATTTATATTTATTTACGCCATTTTTTTAATCACTTTGTATTTAGTTGTTCATATAACTATGCTGTTATAGGTAAATAGTATAACATAGTAATCTAGTTTTTTTCTTTAAATGTGGACTGTGATACTATACATTTGTACAAATATTAACTAAACGATCCAACGAAAAATTTTAACATAATTTTTATTTTAAGTCTAAAAAAGTCAAAAGAAGTTTTTATTGTAGTACTTTCTTTCAATCAACGTTTTACATTTCTTCCCATTAAAAGTTTTTAGTTATAAATATTTATTTTTGGCTAATAACATACAGTCTTATAAAACTTGAATAATATGATATAATGCAATATAATATTTATATAATGTTTACTTATTATAATATTTTCATAATAAGTACTTAGTTATAAACTCGAGAAAATAACCGAAAGTAAAATATGTCAAAATATTTACAAATATAATATTATGAAAGTCACGACTTTGGACGAAGAAAATTAAAAATGTGGAAATTGTTAAGAATACGAATTAAATTTACAAAGTTCGCAGTAAACAAATGGCGTAATTGTAATATAACCAAAGTTGAAAATAAAACGATTTATAAGAACACCCACGGTATGAAAAATAATCAAATTAAAATATAATCCTACGGTCACGATGTATATAGAACACAGCTGAATGTATAGCTTAATATGTGGATAACCCAAAATGTCTCGATGCGAAACAATCTTCATCGAATAACGTGTGTACATTATTCCAGTGTATAGAACAGAAGGCGAGGTAAAATCTGGTTGATAATTTATGTGAACAGTTTTAATAATAATAATAATAATAATAATAATAATAATGATAATAATGATAATGATACAATAATTATGTTATAATAATATATTAATATGCAGCGTGTCGCTGTAAACACTGTATAGGTAGTAATATCGTGATTTATGCTAATCAGAAATTAATATTCTAATTTTAAGAAATTTTTAAGTAAAACAAATGGTTTTAATCACAAACAAAAACGTTAATTATCGATATAAATGCCTGAAATTAATTAATTTATAGCGAGCCGAGTGCGTACAAGCGTACAATGCTACGACTGGAGCACGTCCATCGAATCAAATGTCAAAATCACTTGGAAATTATTGGAATAATATGGAAACAAACGTGTTCGTATGACCAGAGTGAAGTACCTATATTTGGTTTTCAACACTCGTATTATGCGCTACAGTTATTAATATTTATCTGCACCAAAAATGACCAATTTAGTTAAACACAATTACAATATTACAATCCTGCCATTGAGTATACACACAACTCAATGGTTCTACGTTTTATCTAACGAATAACATTCAAATATTATACGTTCCAGTTTTTATATTTCATATCATATGTCACATCAGAGTATTATATTATTATGATTTATGAATATCGTTTCTAAACAAATTTAATCTGTTGGGATTTTTCTTTTTGGATTTTATTATTAATATAAAACCTTGTATTATTCTCGTTTACATGCTCTGTTGGATAAGATTTTCTTCGCGTCACATAACACAAAATGCAAATCATAATGAAAAAAATCGTAAAAAACCGACGATCAAAATACAATTCAGAACAAAATTTAGAAAGAAAGAAAAAACACGCGGTCACGTCAGAAAACTAAATAAACATTCATAAACAATATTTTGATATTCGTATTTAAATCGATGAAATACGAAATCATTGTTGTAATCAAAAATGTTAAGACGTCGCTTACACGCCTTTTTTTAGTCGAAATTTAAGACTGGAAATAATTGCTCGTAAGTTAGATCCGCGATATTTATCATTATATACCTATCGAAATCCGACATTTAATTTAATTTAGATGTTGTTTTCTCCGCCATTGCGGACAAAAAAAAAAAAAACTGTCGAATAAAGCATTACGCGCGTTGAAAATGCATTACAAGGTCTGATAATTGATGATCAAAAACGAAAACGTGACTTCTAACCATTTACCCTTTGCCATAACATTATAGTAGTAGGTACTCGCTCTAACCTTTGAAAGTTTGCATGGGAACTATACCAAACACACTTTCAGGCGTCCCTATGAAATAGTTTACCTAGCCAATCTAAATCTCAACTCTGGGAGAATAAAACTTCACAAGCAACCTTGTTTGCATTCAATTACGTATTTTCGATCCCGATATATAAGTACGACGATCTTTGTGCAATAACTCCAAAACACATATTTCTTATTTCACGAGTCGTCGATACATCTATTCTCGCGATAACGGTTTTTTTCCAACAAATGTAATTCCTATGTAAATATTAAAATATTTTATGTGCACAACATGCGTTGTAAAGGTTAAATAATAATTATCTATCGTTTGTGTTTTTTAAACACGTACTGCGCGAGTGGGACATCTATCCAATTTAAACTATAACACGTACAAGAAACGAAATTACGATCAACTAAAACACTAAAACCAATAAATAATATTTTCAACAAATTTACCATGTTTCAATAATGTATATGAATTTAAAAATTTTCATAATACCATATTATTATCAATACATATTTTGTTATCTGAACGTTTGTTAATTAATAATCATTAATACTTTTGCATTTTGATAGTTGGTCTTTTAGTATTTTTTTTTTTTTTTAACATTTTAATGGGTACCTTCCGATAATAGGTAAATTTAAACGTTTAACAAAGTAATGAAAATCATTTTGTTTAAAATACATTTGAAAAGGTGTATGGAGGTAACCTCTCTGCTGTACAGTAAGTGTCCGGTGTATCTCGTCATTCAAGAGTAAGTCATGGTAATAAAATATGTGAAAAATTTGAGTTCGTTGATAAATTATGATTATGATCATTGCAAATCAATTTTGAGAGAAAAGTCAGCCTATATTATAAGGTAGGTATTAAGCATAATTTATGATATAGTTCAAATAATTTATTTTACTATTAGCAATAATACGGTACATAGGTTGAATTAATGTTTTACTGTTTATCGAAAATATTGTTTTTTAAAATGTCATTGTGTGTACACAGTACAATAATATATACATACGTTAAAACTTTAAACTTCCAAGTACCTGCCGTTCCTGCGAATAATATTTTTAAATTATAACAAAAAACTAAAACCGTTATTCTTCGTCTATTATTGTCCAAATTTTAAATTAAATTACCTATTAAAAAAATTATGTTTATACATTATTTTTGTAGGAACCTTGTTTTATATTTTCAATCCTTAGCTAAAAAAAATTGAACATTTTATAAATTTTTATGATTTTGATAAATTTTAACATTCAAATGCTTATAAAAAAGAGTCATGCCTATGTATCTTTAATAATTGTGAATAATATCTTTATTCAAAGTTCATGAATGACCTTGTAATAAAATATTGTGACTGTATTTTTTTTTTAGTGTATGAACAATTTATGAAGAACTTTATACCACATTTTGAAGGTTTTTTATGTACGAAATATTATTTTTTGTTAATTACAGAAAAAAAACTTAAATATCTAAATTATAATATAGGTAGCTAAAATAGAAACATATTATTTTGGAACTTTATTTTGTATATTTTCTATGATAATATTATATGCATGTATAAATATTTGGTAAAAATGTCAAGTATCTACGGTTATTCGTTTTTGAAAAGCACCAAAAAACAAAATCCAATACTTACTAGTTTTGAGTGAAAATTCCGGGTTTTGCTTATTTTTTTTTATTTTTTTCCTGTTTATTTTGAAGAGTGTTAGGAATTTTTCACTTTACATCCACTACAGTACCAACTAAAGGTCGAATTTTCTACCAGAAACCACCTTCAAAGTTAAAAATCTAAGCATTATTACTGCCCCAAAGGATGAAGACAGACTGAAAAAAAACACACATCATTGTAAAATCAATTTATTCTTTGATCCGTTCAGAATCTAAACGTATATAAAACAGTCAATAGAACAAAATTCCTCTCACCAACATCAATGTAGGTCTCTGAAATAATCATTTGAAAAATGTTATGCAACTTTAGTATTTACGGCTTAAAGAAAATCTTTAAAATAAAATATTATAGGTACCTACTACAGTTTGTCAAATTTGACTTATTTGATAGCAGTAAAACGGATGGATAGTTTCACCCATCCGTTATACTGTGTTTCATATTTTTTGATAGTGTGGTTTCACGTTCGAAACTCATATTTTTTTAAGTACCATGGTAATATACGATATGTCCTTGAATATTTTATATTTTTCCTCGATAAAACTCTAGAAGTCCTCTATTCTTCATCATGTATGATGTACTGCGTGTGACAAGATTGAAAATGTAATATTTATACACTATATAAATATATAATAGTAAATAATACTATTATTGATGCGAAATATTTTACTGCTCTGTGTTTTCGTGTAATATAACAATAATATTGTCATTTCATATAAATTATGAATCATTAAACCAGTCATTTGACCAATTTGGCTGTGTCTTTTTAATGTTCACGCAATTTTCTTTCGTTCTTTTTACCAAAATTATGTTTGAATCAATAAAACTGTTAATTTTTTTTATATAATTTTATTATAATAATAATTGATAGTGGTTAGTTTATGTCCAGGCAATTTTTTTTGAATTGAATTCACTTTTGGGAAATTCACAATATTTAGCATTGACCTAGAAACCTGTTTAAAGAAATATTAAAACTGACAGGAATGTTGGTTTTTGATGTGTGTAACATAATAATAATATGTACATGTACACTATGTAAATTATAGTTAGGCAACATGTATTATACGGTCTACTTACATATTTTTTTAAGTTAAAGTCGAAGGAATTTTTATTAGGAACGATCATTATAGTGAGAGATATTCTACTATATAGTACAGGTTTTGTTGATTTACGTGATTAGTTTAGTTTAGATTAGGTGACGAAGTAAAATTTCAATATTTTAGCAATGTTTAATCAAGAACAAATTTTATCTTGGAAGCTGAACCAATTTTCATTGTTTTTTCTTATGATTATTCCATAACGAGGTAAAAAAAAAAGCGAAGATCCAGGAAAATTGAAAGTGGCAGTTAATTACATTTTTTTTTCAAAACAAGATATTACCTATACGTTATAATGTTTACCGAAAATACGTATATATTTGATATATAACGTTATATTTTTTAAGTTTAACTTTATACAGTTGTAAAGGGTTTTCATTCGGACGAATACATACATTTTATTATAACACAACACACTATTTTATTTGCTTTAGTTGTACAGAAAGAATCTTGACAATTTCTTTTACATCATAGGAAAGAACACGAAACCTTTTTATTGTTTTTTTTATATATTACAACTAAAAAAAAACAAACGTCAATACAAATCAGAATGTATTTTACAACAAATTCGATTCGTAAATAATATAAATATGAAATATGTAATATATAGAGTGATTCGATAATTAGTATCATTCGCTGTGGTTACTCACTTTTTTCATTGGTTGATGTGTTTGTTGAAATTGTGATTTTTAAATATACTTAAAAACCATATTTTTAACAACTAATTTTTTTTTTATATTGTTTAAAGAGTATTTTGTAGACTATAGTAACTATAGTTGTACAATATTTTTTTTTTCGCATGATGACCGTACTTTACTAGTGTATATTACTAATCACATAAGCCTCAATATATATTCTTAACCCATATATATCGTGGAATTATTATTATTTTAAAATCGTTTGTATATTATGTTTAATAACTCGGAAATTAATCGTTAAAATTGCAATCTGTATTCATGAACATAAAACAAAAAAAATTATAAAATCTTCACTAAAAAATGGGGATTCCTTTTTGTTTTGTATGGTCACAGATAGATTAGATATTCCGTAAATATTATAAACAGTCTTAAGTATTTAAAAAAATGGTCTTTAAGTATACCTACTTAAAAATTCCAAAAGTCAAAATTTGAATAAATGCATGGTTAAAGGAAATAATGTGGATGAGCAACGTATTGATGAATCATCTTATGTATAAATATGTGTACAAAAAAAAAATAAAACCGTTTTAAAGAGCCTCCAGCAGACCGTTTATGGGAAATGTATGACAAACAATACAGATTTATGTGTTGAGCATACCAATCAGTCTTTGAAAAAAAATATACCATTTCTGAAGGGAGGAAACACGTTCTTTCGATATTCTCCGATACGCCGAGAGACTGCAGTATACATAATATATTATATATGCAATTTGTTTTTGTATAGCCGCTCTTTTTTTATACTATTCATACTTTTTGAAAATTAATATCATCTCTGTGTATATTGAATGCGTTTTTAATACACATAGAATATCGGGTTAGAATATTGAATACATTTTATGGATGCTGTATAAAATGTTTTTTCGGATCGAATTTAAAACTAAATAAATCATAACTATACCGTGAGCCATGTACATTTTTATATATAACAATACATATAATACACGCGGGGCTTGTGTGTAACGTATTGCAGAAATTGACAAGTAAATAGATTATTAGTTTCGTGCGAAGATATTTTATGTCGTTACAATTACCAGTTGCTCGAAGGAAAATAATATAACACTTGGACGTCATCTGAACGCCATGAAGTAATGATCGTAATTAATAATTTTCCCGATGGTAAAACATGGGAAAAAAGTCAAAACTTAAAACAAATAGTTAGGTATAGCCATCACGGACGACCGTCAATGCTTCGAAATTTTGATTAGGGTTTCTTTTTTGTTTAATTTAAAAGCAATACACTTCACGGTACTTTACTATTCAATGTACGTTCGACCCACCTGCATATGATATTATATATAAAATGTACGATAGTATTATTTCATCTATTTTAGACGACTGCCAATCGTTGATACGCCCTCTCGTGTAATTAGTTTTCCACGCGGTTTGTGCGTAATAAAAAGTTAAACAACGTGAGGGAAATAGGATTTTTCCATCGCGATGATGATAATTTGAACGAACAATATTTTGTTCTTGGTAGTTTTTTTTTTTCATTTAGACATCCAACGAAGTGTACATGTACGGGCGAATTGATAGATATAATACAGAATGTTATACGACCTAGTATTCTAAACTTAATATAGATTATTTTGATACATTGTATGAATGTAATATTTTATATTTATACTTTTTACGTATTATTATATAATAATATAATATTATTTGTTGCAAGCTAATAACTTTAGCTGTTGAAGCTGTAGCATAAAAAAAATAAAATATATTATGTTATTTTTTTTGATAAGTTAAGTTTTAAAAAAATTATTGTAATAAATTAATATTTATAGTTATGCAAAGCACATTAAGCGAATACTTTTTTTTAAGCAATGATTTTAACAATTCCCCTTCTGTTCATTATTAAAAAAAAAAAGCAGTCATTGTATTACTTCAATTTCTGAGTGGAGTGATGAATGTGTTGGTTGTACAATAGTGTGAGTTTTTTTTTTATTTATTGTTTTCGTTTTTATTTTTGTGTCTGTCATAACGTTTTGGAGCAGTAAAAAGCTTTAATCTTCATATTTGAGGGTAATTCTGGTACAAAATTCCTAGTTTTTAGAAGGCCAAAAGTAAAACTTTTTAAAACAATTGAGAAAATTAAAGAAAAATATAGTAGGAAACAATGGTTTTTTTTTTGTTATAATATTCAAAAATAAAAACCATACATTTTAAATGATCACCAAATTATATTTCTAGCAATTTCTAGGCTTGATATATTTTTCAAAATATTTTGGCTGTTTACCAGTGATATTTTGGTTTTTAGTTTTAGTAAGTATATAAATCCTCCAATTGTAATTTTTTATATTTAACTCAGATCTACACACGTATTTTTTACAAATATTCAACCATTCACTTACTTTTTATCCGCATAATGATCTAAATCTTTTTGTTACGAAAAAAAAAAAATTAAAATTGTCATGTTCAATAGTGTAAGTCAAAAGTTATCTACCTACCAATTAAAACGAGTAATATATTTTATACATTAAATAACAGTGGATTTTCTATTTACTTTCATAACTCGTAATTTTACCCATACTATTTTAAGTTTTTGTTAAAACTTTAAACCGAATAGAATAGTTGTTATTTTTATTATATTTGTGCAAATACACGTAAATGTGAAATCTACAATATAAATATCATTATGTGCTTGATTGTCTTAAATACTCGTGATTACAACATATTATATTAAATGCCTTTAATACTCTATTATTACATGTGTAATCACACAATCCAGAAAAAAAACATTAGCATTTACATGTTACGTGTAATTCATATTGTTTTTTTGAAAGATAGAAACGCGTTAAGAGTACGTTATATCCGTATACTATTATACTCTGTAATTATTTTAATAGTAAATACTCATAATCTCAAAAAGTATAAAAGTTTTTAAAAATACTTTATTTTTCATAATTGGAATTTACTTTTTAGTTTTTACCTCTGTGCCTAACCCGGAGATTTTGGTCAAGTACTCCTCTTATCTAAACTTTTAATACTTATAACTAATTAACGACTTGTAGTATTTAAAATTCAAAAAAAATTATTATGCCTCAGAATATTAAATCAAAAATGTGTGTTGACACTAAAAAAAAAGTTAAAACCAAAAAATGATAACATAAAAATTACTAAAAAAAAATTGTAATGCCCAATTGAAATTTGGTTAAAAAATTATTTACCAAAACATAAATTAATTTCTAGTTAACTAGTGTTTACTTCAGTTGGAAGAATCATCCTGTATGTATATATAATATATTAGTATAACATATAATACTACAATATTTAATATTATACAGCTTCCGTCTATCTAACGTGAAAAACAGGAAATATCCATCACGAAAAATTATTGAGACACCTGGGTTAAATCTAAGATCCATCAAATTTGAAGAGGAAAATATTTTAGTGATAATATCATATTGTTTTTAAAAAAAAACGTTTAGTGAAGATTTTATATAATAATATAAAAAAAAAAACGTGAAAAACCATGAGATACAGCTTAACTTCTTCGTTAGACCTTATTTTATGAAAAATATATGAGACATATTATTATATCAAGAATATCCTCTCCTTAAAATTTGGAAATAGCTCTTAAAACTTAGATATTAACTCATAGACGCCATAGTTTATACTTCGAAATTTTCGAATTTCGATATTACGCTCATTAAATATATGTACCAATTACCAACGCAGTATTGCAGTTACCATGTGGTTATCACGTTACTTCTCGTAAGGGATTATATTATATATATCAACATCATATTATGGACACTGATATTCTACGAGGACGACGATACGTGCGTGGTGTATAACGTGTCGTCGCCACAAAATTATGCACAACGGTATAGTAATCGTAAATTTAAACGCGAACGAGTCGTATCTACTTGTGTACAACGAGTGAAATTAATTTCGTCAAAAATATCACGTGACTGATAAATTAATAAACAGACGATTTCATAAAGAAAACTGACCAATTCGTGAACACAACAGCGGTAAATGTCATAATATTTTTCGTGAGAATGGACGAACAATATACTATTAATATACCAATACAACGACAACAACAACGATTGCGAACAGTCGTATTACAAATATTATACCTACATATAGGCAGAGCAGGAAGTCGTCAGTGGTCTCTCGCGTGCGTAATAATAATAATAGTAATAATATTATAATATGATGAAATTCGTGCACGTACTTACCTCGTGGAGTTCGAGCAGTCCGCGAACGACTGATGCGGTTCCGTGTGCGTACAGCCCGCCGAGTTCACTCGAACACAAATGCGCTACCGGTATGTGTGGTGTCCCTGGCGCAAACGCTTAGAGCCCTCGTTTTTCTACTACACCGGGGCAGTGAAGTGACGGTGGCGGTGGTAGTTTGTGGCGTGAGGTGTGCGTGTGCGGGGGTTTTAGGGGGGGGGGGGGAGACTACTCGGTAGCCGGTGAAACGTACTTCGGCATCGCCACCGCGGGATGGTCGAAACTCGTTACACTATACTTCGATAATCCGCTTAGGTGAAAAAAAAGAAACACTCGACATTTAAATGTAAAATAATATTATGTATATATTATATTATTATGTTTATTTTTTCATTATAATATTACTAATACTGTAGGTATATATTAAGACGAATGACAAAAAAAAAAAATGTACAACGCTTCTGTACATATTTTGTTTTCCTACGCGGTGCGGCCACGACTGTAGGTATACGCCGCGATTTCAAATCGCAAACTATAATATAGTAACATTGTTATAGTTATAAATTAAGTACAATGTATATAGGTACTGTACACGCGATAATTAATACAACAACCGTACAGAGATGTGCAAAACTTTATATGTCTTATCAATTTATCATGCTGTCTATTTTTCAAATACTATATCGACTTCACTATGCAGTATTTTAGAGATAATTGTTTTTTATTATTTTTTGATTTCAGGATGCCTCATATGAGCTCTTAAGTACTTTTAATAATCTTAGAACAGTGGTGTAAACACCGGGATATTTATTATTTGCAAGCATTTAAATTAGTGTAATGTGTATCCACAGTTTTATACGTCTATCCTATTTTCACTCGACAATCGCTAAAAATAGTTAGCATTTGTTCGTATAAAGTTATCTTATTAGTTGTTGCTGCAGTATAGGAAAAGTGTAAAAACTTTAAATAAAAAAATTAATATTTTTACGACAAGTATAATTATAATTTAATTAAAATGTAGTTGTTAGCATTATAAGATGCGTTTGTGTACACAAAAAAAACAAATTCTGAGCGAAAAGGGAGTGTTAGATTCTATTCAGAAATGTTAAGAATGTTTCATAATTTTTTTATATTAGGTTGGCATACTATTATAGAAAATAGTAACAAAGAAATTGAATGACTAGTTTCCAAAATCATCGAATATAATATTATTAAAATTATAATTATAACCTCTTCTAAGCCATTAACCCAATGCAAGTCAATACCACAGATTAAATGAAAACTTTATTTAAAAATAAATATTATGAAACATATTATTACGATTATAATAGTGTTTTATATGGATTGAAGTTTTTTATTGTATTGTGTAACTCTACTATACTCCAAAGACACATATATTTTTATTTTAGAGCTATTTTAAGTTTTGTAATTTTTTTAACTAACAGTATGTATTTATATTTTGAAACAATGTATAATTTTTTTTTACCGAGGTATCGAGTATTTATTTTTTTTTTTGAAACACTTAAGTTTAGAAGAACTGTTCAGTGTCACTTCACACTTGTTAAATAAAAAATGGTTATAAATAAAAAAAGCTATTCGTATTACCTATACTGGTAATTTATACGTCAGTATTTTCATGAAAATATTATATTGTAAAAATTAAAATAAACAAAACCAGAGAAGCCGTTGTGCTATATAGTAGGTTTTGAGCGCGAGTACCTCGACAATGTCTCAATAATGGATAAATTAAATTTGAATTCAAGGATATAACGGTGCAACCAGTAACGGTGTGTAAAGAAAACTCGTAAATACTTCGAATCTTAACTATATGGACCAAATGAATCATACGTCAAAATATCAAAATCAATTTCGTCGATAAATAATGGTGTTCCATGTATTCCCATTTTTGGTGGTTTTTTTTTAGCTTTTCAACGTATTGAACAATTTCTCCTTAAAATTGAAAACCACCTTCAAATTTAAGATTTTTTTCAAGTTTAATGCTAGATAAAAGTCATACAAACACAAAAAAATCACATCATAATAAAACCAGAACATTCATCGCTCCGTTTAGAACCTGAAATATTTATCATTTTAAAAAAACTTTTTCTTCAGCCTCACGCGAACCCCGTACTCGTGGAATTCAACAGTGGAAAATGTGCATAAAATTCACGTGTACATATTATATATAGTACTGTATGTCTGTAAGGATAATGATATGGTATTTTGTTTAGTAAAAAAAATGTCTGTGTATTTCACGTAATAAATTAAAATTATTATTCATTTTAGGTTTACCTACCTATAGTACCAACAAATGCACAAACTATATAATATTATATATGCTCAACCGCAAACTGGATACTGTACGATTCTTGGAAACACTGTTTTAGAGGTTACACGGAACGAACGCAACAAAATAATATAATATATTATAAATTGTATTCACGTTTTTCATTAATTTATACACTCCCCTCTAAAAAATATAACTCATATTGAGTACATATTTTCAGTGTTTGGAACATGTTTGAAAAAAAAATTAATTACATAAAATTAATTTGTATAATAGGTCCGTATATGTTATGCGATGATTAAAAAAACACGCACGCTGAATTGTAAAGATTACACGCAAACGTATATAATATTATTTACATTTCTTTGTAAATAATTAGTATCATTGGATGGATACACATCGGGCCGATCGGACCAGAGTTATCAAAATCTGTAAGATATTTGAAGAAAACAACAACATGTTCTTAATTTCATTTTTATCAATTTTTATTAAACTGGATGAATAATATTATATGCCTTTGTTTTTTTTCCTACTGGACAATACGAATTTTATTTTGAGAGTATAATATATTTTTCACTAATACTAGAATAGAATTATATTTATACTACATACCTAATAAATGCTTCATATTATATTCATTATATTTTGGTTTAAATAGTACAATGGTTTAATCGCATTGAAGTCGCATTAATGCATTTTAAATTGTTGTTTTCATCGGTATTATTGTTTTAACTGATTAGATTTGTCCTCTTATAGGTATTGGATCCGTCATGGTAAAACACCCTCGATTCACTGCAGGATTTCATGTACGTCAGCTAAACCTTTGTCTCCAATTCCATTCCAATTAGACCATATAATATATCCCGGCCGAAACTATTGATAAGGTACAATACTCACACGTCTGGTTTCGCAGGTTCTCTTTTCATCGAAAGCACGTCGCTTATATTTGCGTATAATTGCTTTGGACTATGTACACAATGCACGCGGGATCAAAGAAAACACATTTAAATATTCTGTTTGAAACTATACAGTAGGCAGCCAGGCAGGTATCGTCATCATTATGATATTTGTTTAATATGATTCGTAAACATATTTTAAATGGGATACTCTCTGCTGTGCCTATATCCAATAATTGTAAGCACACCGCCGTTGCATAAATTGTGCAGTCGTATAAAGGCAAAAGTCGATTCTAAATAAAATAAAATAAAATAATATATTATAATAATAATAAAAAAAAAAAAGAAAATCTTCTTTAGAATTTTGAAAAACGTGCAACTGTAAACTATTGTACGATAAAACATTATTAGGTTACAAGAATAACTTTATAGATTTAAGCTGTTATTTGTTTACAAAATCAACGTCTTGTGCGAGTTGTATTCATTTAATATATTTCTGAAATACAAATATATAAATAAAAAAGGCGTACAAACGCGTATTGTGTACTTTTCTTTAAACGTTAGTTATACGGTCTACAATACATTGTATATTAATATTAAATAATTTTATTTAAGCGTCCACATTTGAATGGTGGTTTAATATAAATAAAAAGCAAAAAAAATATATATCTAAAACACCTAGTATTATAAAAATGTTGCATTACAATATTATGCAGCAATACACTCTAACCTTAACCAAAAAACCTAATAATAGCTATTTTTTATTTTTAAAACTATATGAATTACACCACGGTGTATACTTTGTGATATGATATCATTTGATACATCGATATTTTAATATTTTTTTTCTTGTTTTTATTCTTTTTGGTTTTCTTTTTGTAGACTAGAAAGTACAATAAAACATTATTAGGTTACAAGAATAATATTAGATTTAAGCTGTTATTTTTTAGGAAATCTACATCTTGTGTGAGTTGTTTTCATTTATTATGTTTCTGAAATACAAAAATATAAATAATAAAGGCGTACCTATTATAAACGCGTTTTGTGTACTTTTCTTCAAACGGTGCACAGTACATTATATATTAATACTAAATAATTCTATTTAAACATCCACATTTGAACGGTGGTTTGATATAAATAAAAAGCAAAACATTAATATCTAAAATATCTAGTATTATAAAAATGTTACATTATAATAGTATGCAGAAATACACTCTAACCTTGACCAAAAAGCCTAATAATAGCTATTTTTTTATTTTTAAAACTACACGAATAACACCACGGTGTTACCTACTTATTGTGATATAATATCATTTGATACATAGATATTTTACTATTTGTATTTTTGTTTTTATTCTTTTTAGGTTTTCTTTTTATAGACATTAGAAAGTTATAATGGGATAACGAATTTGTTATATGCTTTTAACTACTGTACGCACTGCATAATTTTTACGTATGTGCAATTCGATATAAACTAAATTCTTGGACTGCAGATTCAATAGAATTCAAATTAAAAAATGAAATTTAAACTTTAAAATATATATATATTATATATATATATGTTGTATAATATATATATATATATGTTGTATAATATAGTATACTAGCTGATCCCGTGCACTTCGTTGCCCGTTAATGTATCAACTCTGTATGACTCAAACTTTGTTCAATTCGTTATTAATATTCGGTGTATGGTGTTCAAAATTTATCTTAACTTTTCCGTTGCCCAGAATAAAATTCTGATTCGCAGCAGTACATTATATCAGGTAGGCAATCTACCTGTGGTAGATCGCGGACCCCGCCGTGCTGTTAGTACGTAAGTATATGATTTAACTCTAAAGTATCAAAGTTATACCAAGTTTGTTGGTTTTACTTAATTCTACCTACGATGGATTAATATAATCAATTTACCTATACAAAATCCTATCCTAATCTAACCGTACCGATGAATAAAAAAAAACAAATTTAACCCTTTGTAAATTAACTTATCTTCTTCCCAGAGGTCTAATCTACCCAAGAACATTAATTTTTTTTTTTTTTTTTGTATATTATATTATATGTATGTATATTGACAAAAAATAATAATACAAATAAACAAACATGACCGATTAACCAATAGCTACCTAAAATTTTCTTTCATATAAACCTTCTTCGTGAAATACTCTTTCGTTTAAAAAAAAAAATTAAAAAGATCTGATAAGTAGTTTCAGAGTTAAGCCTGTACAGAGATTTTCATTTTACGTTTTTATAGTTTGATATTATATTATAATTTATATTTAAAAAGTAAAGCAAATAGTTTTTTTTTATTATTATTATCATTAAAAACCCATGGCAACCATTTATAAACAAAAATTGTCATCTGAAATCTCAAAATTCCCGTCTTAGCACCTCCCGGGATTAATCATTTCCCTTTTAAAATTAGCCTATCTTTTAAGTTGGACCAAATTACACGCGGTGTAAAAAATTTCATCAAAATCGGTTAAGTGGTTTAGGAGTCCATTGAGGACAAACATTGTGACACGAGATTTATATATATTAAGATAATATAATATGATACATAATATATTGTACAATAAAATATTACAGGCACAGTGTGATGTGTCACGGTGACGGTATAGACTGTTGTGACCGGGCACGTCGTCAGGTCACGAGGTTTCTCACAGCTAAATACCACGCTATATAAGTCCCACGAGAGGATTTTAAAACTTAAGAAGCGTGAAATAAATCCGACCTCTTATAATTTATACGAATATACGAACGCGCTAATCTGCAGATGACCAAATGGGAAAGATTTACTTCAATAAGAACACGTGCGCCGCCGCTGTTTTGCTGTTACATGCTTATCAAGCGTATCTATTGTTTCAAATTCAACTCACTATAATAAGGTAATACAAGTGGCAAAACTATTCGTGATTAATACAATGTAATTATACTAATGACAAACGTAATATAATATCACATCATAATAATATACCTACGGTATACAGAACATTGGCGTACGCACGAGATTATTTGGACCTGGGGGTCCATCATACACGCCTTTTTATTTTACACCAATCAAATGTTGATAACATTATGAGTTATGTAATTTATAACGATGTTCATATATCATTATTATTTATTAAAATATTTTGAATTCGTAGGTTAAATTATTATGATTAAAACTATGTAGGCACAATATGTCAACCTGTCCGACGTGATATTATGGTTATAGGATATTATTATTAAACTATATATTTAAAACAAGTGTCAAATAGAAATTTTGTAGAAGTATGCACTAAGATGTATGTATGAACAGGTATGAGTTATGCATCAGTGGTTAAACTGACGACGTGCCAACTTTTTAAGTCAGAAGTGGTTTATGGTTTACGGTTGAAATTGGTTTCGATGATAAGACAAATTTGTATTGACGAGTGACGACTCATTTCCCTAAGTCGTTTATATTGATTATATTATTATTGTAATGATGTCTTTGTGTTGCATTATTGTTTCGAACAAAGACGTCCGCGTACTGTGTATACCCTACAAATGGAAAATTTTCTTGTATTTTCTCCAGCCCGTTGATGCACCATTGTTTACCCAAGCGTTGTTACGTATTTAACGCAATAAATCGCATTAATTTGTCTGCATCCATTATATGTTATTTTGTTAAAAATATGTTAAAAAAATTACAAATTTATAATGTATTTTGATTGCCTATTTGGAAAATGCGTCACTAATCGATCAAACTACTCGATGGACTATAGCTGTAGCATAACAGTATAGGTATCTGAAAAGTTGTGGTATAGACGTAATAAAATGATGACAAACGGTTTGGAACGCTTTAATGGGCTTCAGTGGGACAAAACCTATGCCCCCGAAAAGGTCTAAACAATGATTTATAATTATAATTATATTAAATGGTTCGGATAGAAGGTTTTGACTTTAACATTTCCCACATAGAGCTTAGCTGAAACTGTTTAATGAACAAAAAATTTATAGTTGAAATGCGTGTCGTTATCAACAAAATAAATAACAGCACGTGTCATGATTTAGTTTTGATTTTATCAATTACATAAAAATCAACTAACTATATAAGTAGTAAAAAAAAAAAAAACAAAATAATTTATTATGTAAGTATAATTCACTTTCGTAAATAAATTAAAATGAATAAAGAGTTGTTACAATTATTATTATTTTTATTTTAATATTGTGAGATATTGTGATGGACGTTGGAAATTGTTCGTACATCTTTTTTTATAGCTATAACCACAAATCTCGTTGGTATTTTTCCTCGATTTTGTTTTTGATGTTTATTGTAAGAGCTTTATAAGTATCTCTGAACCAATGTTAACGTTTCATTGTTATTGTATAGATGTAATATAATAAGGTAATAATAATAATAAAAACAATACTGAATTAATATAATACAGGTATTGTCCCACCGTATTATTCCGCATCAATAAAACTTTCGTGTTTAATAAAATTATTACTTTGTGAATTTTTATATACATTTGTTTAACATTTTAAATCATATAACCATATTGTGTTGTCATGCAAATGCTCAACAAAAATATACAATTTAATTTTCACAATATATTTTTATTTTTAAATAAAATATGCCTTCAAATCTCTGCATTTAAATAATTGTTGTATACAAAAATAATTGTGCACTCGATGCACAACTGCATTGAGTATATTATTTAGATAAAGATAATTCTTGCCGTTTGACACGTAGACCCTACAAACATAATTTATTACGTGGCATAATTGCACAGTTATTCGGTCAGATGCAAAATACACCCACGATAATATTATTACATATATAAATAATATACTTTATACTAAAATCAATACTAAAACAGTTACCTTAAACTGTTACTATTAAACTGCACCGTGTATTGACGTGCAAAATTATGTTTTATATGAAATGTTTCTGATAAGGGAAAATTATTATATTATGATTATAATCGGCGAGAATGTACAGGATGATTCGTTCGCGGATATTTTGCTTATGTGTTAATTTATATTTTGAGTTTTGGAAATTTCGAGTAGTCATAGTATAATCTAATTTACACAATAATGACCGTACTTTTAAACACTTATTTCTTATGTCAAATAACAGACTTTAGTGTTACTAACAATTTTTTTTCAAGTGAGACCCACCCTTATTAGACGGCTGTCAATATCAAATTGACCATAATTTCGTATAACATATATTATAAATTATATTACATAATCAATGGTGCTTGCATTTTGACACTGTAATCATCAAATTTTATATTGGAAATAATTTACAATATAATATTATGATTGCGAATTTAAACAATATTTTTTTGTGGTTAGACAATAGACACATTATGGGCATATAATTATATTTATATCAAATATTGAATTTTTATTCTCCATCTCTCAATTATGCAATGTACACTTTTTTAAAGCCCGTGAAATTAAAAATTATGTTCCAGTAAAGCTTTATACAAGTTTTCTTGTCATTTGTTCTTCGTATTACTGTATGAACTTCATGATTAAAGCCAGTGAACACATCCCTTGTAAAATTCTATTCATAATCCATTTCGCTTCCCTAGTTCTCGTTTGAGTATTGTAAAAAACTAAGAGGATGAAAAATATGATAATGAAAAAAATCCTTTGCAATACATATTATAAAACTTCAAGATAATGTGTAGATAATAGTATAATATTTCAAAAACTATTGAGTTATATATTATAAACTAGGTCAAATGTGACGTAGTTCACACAGTGTGAGTATACACAATAAAAGGAGGGGATGCATAAACGTTATAATAAAATGAGACAGTAAAGGTGAATGTGGGTAAAAGGTTTTAAAAGGGTTAATATGATAGTGAGGGGTCCTTTTGTTTCCAATGCTCAACCAAATCATCCAGAAAAATGTCTACCGAGTATAGTTGTAAAACACGATAAGATTTTTACAAGGCTTTATTTTATGGATTTATTTTTATTATGATAATATGTCATATTTTAAAATTTTTTACATTGTAATCTATAATATGTGTTATTGAAAACATTCATCAGAATTTGTGCATCTTAACAGTCAACACACACTTAACTCGAGAACCTCGATAACTGGATAAACTAAAATTATTGTTTTGGACTCAAAAGCAATTTTGTATAAACGTAATACACGTGATATTTTAAAAATTCAGAATCATGCAATTCTCTATAAAAAAAATGAAAAAAATAGACTGTATAAAGCCAACTCATCAATATTTATAATACATTTTTCCATCAATTCTTATTTGTTTGTCCTTTTGAATTACAAACGATGTTAAAATCACAAACTATAGAGATTTATATTTGAATTCAAATATTCTAAACAAGAAACCATAATATTATAGTGTTTCCATTTGTAACGAATAAATCAAGTTATAATACCTATATAAAATTTGTACATAAAACTACAGCGCTCATATTATTATATAAATATTGTATATAGTTGTACAATACCTACCTACTCATGATGATAATGATGACCTGAAATGATGATAAGGTCAAAAATAAATGTTCTACATGTTTAAAAATGGGGATGTCCCGGGTGCGGCCCGTTTTTAATACTCAGCTTTTTCACAGCCCGAATTCTCTCCTCCCCCCCCTCCAGTCTTATCGAAAAATTATATATTGAATAGCCCTAGTCCTCGGTCCGCAGCCAAAACGTTTAAGAGACAAAACAAACCGACCATTGACTGTAATTATAGTACAGATGTACAATATTATATATGTAATTTTTACACCAACGACTGTGGCAATGGTGGGGAAACTGTGTTTTATTTTAACGGAGTACGACTACGACTCATTTACGTTCAATAAGTGCGAGTAGTGAACTGATGCGAGAAATAAGACAATATTAGTTACTTGCGCTTTTAATTTTGGAAATTTTCAAACGTATAATTTAATTATAATGATACAAAAAATAAAAATATTTTACAAATTAGTATACTTCATCTAATTCATTTAAATCTAAAATGTGTAAAAATGAGTGTGACGGGAATAATAAATATAAATAATAATAACCAACATTTTTGGGATGTTTATTTATTCCTCGTGATGCACTAAGAGTGACTTAAATTGACTGAGACACATTCGAGCTACGTCAAAAATATGATATTTTTTTCTTTGAACGCATTCGGGACATTAAAAAAAGATTCATTTCGGGAAGTACTCGGCAAACTCCCTTAAAAGTAATTGTTTAAAGTTAGAATGATAAGATAATAAACGAATTATGTACCTAACATCGTAATAATAGATAATGGCGCGACTCAACAGTAAAATAATATTCTAATTGTTTTATAAAAACAAGAGGAAAACTTATTTCATTAGTATTGTAGTGTTAAAATTACTTACGATATATCAAACAAACTTATTGGAAACAGTAACAATCGTAGGTCCGAACACACATACAAATGCAGAGATATAATTATAACTATTTATCATGTAGCGTTATAATACGTATCGATATATTATTCGTCTGGCGGTAATTCATTATAACTCAAACAATAATATAATTTATAACTATTAACAACTAATATATTCACACGATTATCCATTTACAAAGATAAGTAATAAGTTAATATTATTTATTAATAGCTTGTATATTTAATATTTAAATGATGGTGATAAAAATATAATTTATAATATGGGATAAATCAATAATAATGTCAGAAATGTAGTCATATTGCATATACAAGACGCCGTCTTACAAAATAATACAATCTTTATAATATTATATCACTATGTTCGGAAACCGTAATATCCGAAACCACTAGATTTTAATGAAACTTTGTAAACGGCTCTCGCTTGGTCCAACTCGAGAGGTAAGATCTCGATAAGTGGCCCTGAATTTTTTATTGCAGATTTAAGAAAGGATTTTGAGATTTATGAGGGAATATTTGTCTATAACAGCTTACAGATTATAATAGTAATAGAAGAAAATATTAGTAATAGTTTTCAATGGTTACTCGGGCAGATGAGATGAAAGCATGCATCGATTCGTCACGTTTACGGTTAAGAATAAAGAATTTATATCTCAAAACAAATATTATGAGATGAAAATGTATGTTGTAGCTTATTTTATCAGTACTCAAAAACTACTTAGCCAGTTTGTGAACATTTTAAATCGTTCTCGAAGATATCGGGAAATTTAGAGAGAAGTCTGAACCACATTCGGTTTATATCAAGTTCTATATCCAATCCACCGTAGGCGAATTGTCAATGTCAGTCAAATTAGTTTGACACCGACGCAAATTTGCCTGTGAACTGTGTTACACCAAAACCAAGATACACCTATGTAGCGCTATATTTTATTAAATGATTGTCATTAGTTACATATGATATGACTATTACACTGTTCAAAATATAAACCTTCGGCCCTGGTAAGGCGGGGTAGCTAGTAATATTATATAAGTTATATTTGTTACAATCACAGATATTTAGAATAAACTAGATTGCTAACTGTGATAAGACGTGAAGTTACCATCCGCCATTTTAAAAAAGGCCCATGGAGTCACTTATTCAATGTTGATAATAAACAAATTTAAAAAAATAATAATTTTTAATTACAAATAATTATTTTATGTTATCTTATAAACACGAGTGATAACGAACATTGACCTCGATTAAAAATGGCGGTCGCAATAGTTTCAACCTAATACACAAGCGCTGTATCACAGTTATAGCAATCTAGTTTATTCTATACATCTGTGGTTATAATCCAAATCTCTAGTGTAATGAGTAATCAGTATAATGACTGTAATATCACAAATAATATTTTTAACGTGTCCGTTATTATAGTGCGTGTACTTAAAAAATTACATATCAGTTACTTTCATAAACCAATTTATAATATAGTCAAGTTAAGATAAGAAAATGTCATCTATATAAGACACACGGGTTAATACAAACAATAATAAATAATTCGTATAAATAATAGTTATATAAATATTTTAGCATAAGTCAATATGCTCTCTCCGTTAACACGGTTAACGAGTTTATTTATTCCGCAGCGCTTTCACTATTTTCGACATAAGTAACATAGCCACAAAATAAAAAAACAAAAACTACGTGTCCCATTTCTGCAATTTTGCCACCCCTCGCCATGAAATTATTGAATCAAAATGGTTGCTGCCATCTTCACTTAACTCTCTAATTTACAATAGTAACAATACAATAACATAATGTTTCCGCTATCCTAATCGGTTTACCACGATTACGACAATGCAGAAGCTACACCCATTCTTACCGATCAAAATTGTCAACTCCCGTATTGCAATTGGTTTCAAATACACACCTGTCCGATTCACTGGTACTAACGGTCTCACTAATGTTACAATTGTGGCGAAGATAAGTTTTCAGACCAATAGCGTGTTCCAAAGAAAAAAGCAGAGTTGAAGACGATCATACCTCCGACTACGAGGGATATCCAAAGTAGGAATCCAAACTCAAATCACGCACTTACATAGATTGGTATCCGGGTAATACATTTTGAACATTATACAATCAAAATAATCAGAATTATTCTATAGGCACGGGCCCGGGTCTAGAGTGGCGACAATTGAAGGGTGACAAATTTCAACAAATTTTTTTTTTACAAAACTACAAAAGTATTTTTCGTTTGATGAAATCAAGTTTTACTAATTTTTTGAGTAGAAAAGTTATTTATATACTAATTATATATTATATAACTTAGAGTTACAAGTTAAACCGTGAAAAATCGCGTCCTATAGTGAACCTCAATTTTAAATTCAATTACTAACATATTATATTATGTATACGAGTAATACGGTACCAACCAGTACGCATATAGGACGTAACAAAAAATTGCTCGCATTCAATGCGGTTTCGATTTCTCATACTGTGAGTACAAAATATAATAATATAGGCAGTATATTATATAACTAGATAATGACAGACAAATACCAGCTTATCGTTATCAATAGTCTTTATTTTTCATTCCAATTATTTCAAAAATAATATTTAATTTAAAAAATAAGCTGTGAACTAAACCGCGGCCGCGGCATGCACAATTGTTGGACAAACCACACGGCACACACAGGTGATACACGGGCGAGACAATTATTTAAGACGGGTTAATTTGTAAATTTATAATTTAATTATTGTAAAACTATCTCTACCTATTGTACAATTAGATATAAAAATTACAATAGAGTTAGAAGTGCAAAAAACGGGTAAAATAATGATAACTTTTCTAAAAAAAAAAAAGTATAGATTATAATACATTTATCGGAATACAATTACTCAAACGGATAAATCAAGTAGTACTATATATTATAATTAATTGCCCATAGTTGGTATATTAATAAATAAAAATAAAATGCACGAACAATAGAACCTCACATAATATTATTTATTGATAAACTTATGAGCAAAAAAACTGAATAGTTATGCTCTCAAGTTAGGCATTCTTATCGCTCGGAAAGTATTGATCGTTTCTAAGTGAAATTAAAATGAAAAAGATTCAATTTATTTAACAACGACTATAAATCGATTAACATGCTGAATTCAGTGAGGAATTCGCATCAATATTATAGCGCACAAGTACGCGTATGCGAAGCAGCTGAAAACAAAATGCGACCAAACCCGACAAATTGGTACCGAGGGATTTTCTTTCTTTTTTAATTTCACATCTGCTACGAATTGCAGAAATGATTCCGTGCCGGTGGGTACACGCCGCATAAACCGCACAACGTAGGTATAAAATATGAGTGTATGATGTTAAATAGGATTTAGGATCCTTAATCCTTGAATACCACAGCAATGGACGTATTTCAGGGGAAAACAGCCGTTTGCCATTTAGATCATCGACTTAGTCATATACGCGCAACCGAACGCGTAATTCAAAATTTATCGATTTTTGTTGAACATGATATCGTATTATAATTTAAGCGCGCGATTTAAATGTGTGAAAAATATTCAAAACTATATTTTCATTATCTCTTTGTGCTACGCTGTGTTTTATCATAAATTATTATTATATGACATTATTATTTAAAATATTTAAATTATCTAAATAATATACTAGAGACCGTTTTTCATCACAACTACGGTTTTGTTTTTACCATCATCATTATGAATACATGTACGGAGTGATTCACTACTATAGTGCTAGCTCCCATTTTTTTTCTTTAAAATTCTATGAATTTATTAAGTCGAGAGAGAACGAACTTTTATTTAAAAAATACAAAGCTGACTGTCTGTCCGACAGATCGCCTAAATATAGTGGCACAGTATAATACTTATCAGACATTCTGTTATTGGTTATAATGTTAAGAGGAATATTATTATACATTTGAATTTATATGAGATTCGAATGATAGTAGATTGAGAAGATATGAACGAATTAAGTTTGTACAGAACATTACTCTAATGGTATAAAACAGCATTTCAAATATATTATATGAACTTTCAGTGTACTTAAAATATTCAAAAATCACAATTGAAACAAGTGCACGATCAGAAGATAAAATGCGGGTTAGCATCTTTGATGAATTACTCTGTAGTTATTCGTAACTGTAGGTAGCGTAGTCTGAATACAATACAGATATTGAAATATTTTAACTATTATTTCATCACAATATAGTTATTATATTTTTTGATTGCGTGTAAAATACCTATAAGCTGGTAGCTCTCTGGCGGGCTATTACAATATTTATTTATTTATTTATTTATATGAACAAACGGGACGGTCCCTTAAGAACATTATTAAAACACAACGCATGTGTACTTTAAGCGATCAAAACAATATGAGACAATGTATGCAGATAAAAAAATAAAAAAATTGAATTAAATATTACTTGGATAACACAATATTTCAATACAATGTGCATCATGGATACTTCCGAAAATACAACGCCAATCAATGTGCATAATTAAAATAACTAATAATCTTTGCAATACTTATTCGAATTAGAATTATACTATTTTAAATGTAGGCAATACTGTTATAGATATAAATTGTTCAAGAAAATAAAAACGGAGTACTAAGACATTATACTCGAGGAAGTATAATTTTACGTTCTAACTGATTGTAATCAAGCAAACCGTAATTGCTAAATTATTTTTATTTTTATTTAAATTAATTATGTAAGGTATCTTGAAGTCTTTATGGATATTTTTTTTGTTTCAACTTGAATAAAACATTTTAGTTAATATGTGATTAAGTATAATTATAATAATAACCATTATAATGATTTACAACAAATATTTTAATTTAGTAGGTAGCTGCAGTATACATTATTATGCGGGCAAAAAAAAAAAAAAAATACTTAAATCAATAATACAAATAAAAATTAAAAAAAAAAAACAATGACAGTTACATTAAGGACTAATGTTAGTACCAAAAACGTAAATTTAAAATAATAAATTATAATCAACAATGAACCTATTCAACCAGAAAATTCCACATAAATTATAAGTTGATAAAACTGGGAATAAAAATGAGAAGAATACTGATTGCAAGTAAAATTATTCAACATCACAATCTTTCAAACAGCATTTCATCAAGTTAACGACAAAAATGAATCTTTGACGTCAATAAAGAATAAAATGGATTGTATTTTTAATTACGAACTCGTAAAAAATCAGAATAATTGAAATGACGTCATATTTAAGTGTATAAAATACTATTTTGGAACAATATTAATAGAATACAAAATTAAAAATCGTTTATGAGTCAAAGACAAACTACTGCAGGTGTAAATTTTGTTTAAAAATGAAATGGCATTGGAATGAGATTAAAAATCCATTAAATGTGCTAAATATATTTTAGGAAAATAAACGACTTTTTTATTGTTATATAATACTTACGGTGACAAACAATTTGTATTTATTATTATGAAATAGCATTTATATAAACATTTTTGAACTTGAACTTTAATCGAAATCAAACAATCAAACACAAATAGTATATCATAATTATTGTTTTATTATTATTATTTTTACTTTGCAATCAATGTGAAAACAAAAGCAATAACTACTATGCACGTGAATTATAATAATTACCTATTGTATTATAATATGCTTACTGTTGTAAACATATTTTTTTTTATGGAAAATTGTGATTTCAGCTTTCAGTTACTGCAATTTTTACTTGAGTACATCTTATGTTAAAATACACTTAAAACTACAAAAAAAAAAAGCCACAACAAGCATTTTATTGTATTATAGAATCATTGATATATTTTTTTAGTATAGTACTATAATTTAGAAGATTTAGTATTATATAATTTTACATTTATATAACCAGTAGTTTTCTTTGCCTATTCGTAAATTTGTGGACCTGTGGTTCTATTATTTAATAATATGTCTATTTTGGAACATATACATTTTAAATATTAAATGCAGGGGAGCCATTTCAGTTTTAAAATAGGGCTGCCAATTTTTTTACCAAGCCACAGTTATAAAAATGAAAATGTATATTATAATATGTAGCCGTGTTGGAGTTGTTTCTAACCTTACTCTTAGGGATGAAAAATAATTAATATTTTAAGCGACAACACTGATAAAAGTATAATATCATTATTCATCGATATACATTTTCTTTCCATATCTTTAATATCCAAGTATATCTATGAACTTATATCCCTTGATTTATAAAATATTTTTACCTTACATTAATTATTGAAATTAATTCAATTTAACTGATACATCGAACATCGGCGCCAGCATGAAATTAAGGCAGGCCAGTATGATATGTCGAAAAATAGGGCCGCCAATGTATACCCTGCGATACCCCGAATGACGCCCCTGATTAAATGGAAACAACTGAATTAGATTTCATATGTGACCTTAGACTTTCTAAGTTAAAAACACCAACAGTTGATTTGCATACTGCTATCATAAGTTAAAATATTCAAATTATGGTCCATTAAGATTTTAAGAATATTATTATGTATGCCTAAATATTATTTGCTACTTTTATATACATTTTTTTTATTACAGTACCTGGAATAATTATTATGAAAATACCCAAAAACATACTTACAGTAAGAAAAAAAAATGTTTAGCACAGTAAAGAAATGAAAAATTTAAATAATGTGTGCAAGTAATAATAAATTATTTTCTTTGATGTTTCGTAGTTTCACACTGATTATATTATTATATTATTCTTGTCACGAACAATTTAACTAAAATGTCAAGTCTATAATGCTTTTGTAAATTACTATTTGCAATTTGGTACTACATACAATAATTATTATCTTAAAATAATTATGATCTCTAAAGTGCTAAAACTATTATAAAATGTGAAATTAATACATTTAGGTGTACCCATAAAATTTCTTAAACTTTAAAAATTATGACAAATATAAAATATATAATTGATTTGTAATATTATAATTAAAATGATAGAATATATTATAGCATTATACCATAATATGACTAATTTTGTGTTCAAATTCAAAATATTTATGACTAGGATAAGAAATTATTTATAGAAAACAACAATTAAAAAGGTCAATTTTTTTAAGCTACTATTATTTAAAAATATGCAAATCAGAGTCACACCTAAATACCTAATTAATAAAAACAAAAGTATCACTTAATTTTAAAAGAGTTAACAACTATTTTAGTAATATCAAACTCAAATTTTTTTCATAAATTACGATTTTAGAATATTTAACTAGTTAAATCGTTAAAAAGTTTAATATTGAATATTAAAAATGTTCAATCATAAAATGTATGATTATCGAGGTATAAGAAGTGAATGTACATATTTTATTAAAAATATTGAAAAAGTGGTTTCCCACGCGGTAATAGAAATAGGCAAACACCCAAAATCGGTTGGATTCTAAATTGCCAATTCAGCCATAAAATCTATATCAGCCAATCTAGGGAGGGACCCTCCTCACTCAGATCGTATCTGGTTCGAATTCTGATAAATAAAGGATATAAAAGTGTCAACAATCTTTATCAAACGTTTTATTCTTTTTTACCCTCATATATTTAATACGTGTCTCTTTGTATCTCGGATGGCTCTTCAAGTACCTGCAGCTTGGTACATCATTTAGAAAATCTTTCAATTGTTTTAAGAAAATAAATACGAATTATTTTTTAAGTACCTCTTTATTATTTAAAATATGTTTAAAAAACATACAATTGATACAACATACAACTTCATAAATTATTATGTATAATATATTATTAGAAGTTCATTGGATTCATTTAAAAACCATAATCAAACAATTTTCAAATAACTATAAAATGGGTACCACAACGGTTGTAATTAATGAGTTTTTGTCGTCTAACTTTCATGTTGATGATAAATCTCAATTAGCATTTAACCATGAAAAATAATTTCAGAGTGTTCAGTTTGTTCTGACTACCTACAGGTGTGCAACTAATTTGTAAAGATGAAAGCTATTTAAGACCATAAGTTCCGTTTTAGTTATTCCAATGATAGGTGTAATAGACATTTATTTAGTACCTATAATATTATCTAAATGTCTTTGAAATCCTTAAATCCTTGATGGGTGAATGCTGTTCAGTGGCAGATGCATCGTGTCTGCACCTAAACGCTTAAAATTTAATACAGCATACAATAAACTAGTTTACGTTCAAAAATTCCTGACTGGGCCTAATAATATAGTAACGTATGTATAAACCAACTCTTCTTCAAAAGAACGTTTGTAAAAGACGCGAATAATTATACTGTTGCGTAAACCAGTAATTATTTAGCATCACGGATAATCAAGTATCAAAATTATTTGTTCTTAACTTCAAAGCGTATAAATTGAATTGTTTGATTGTACAATTTGTACTTGGAACTTTATTTACATACGCTTTTTGTAAGTCGACGATGAAGTATGTTCGAACGAATTTCGATAGTATTTTTGATCAATTGCAATTATAGTAAAGTGAATATTTTATATACTTATATGTTATAAAATGTATCCATGCGCAACACCATAAATACGACTGTAATTGTAATACGAATATTAATAGCACATAAGCAATCAATTTGCTTACGCTGTTGCGAAATTAATTTCATTTTTTAATAAACATAATTAGTTTCAAACGACGTTATTGAATATTCGACTATAACATTTTAGAGCGATACCTCGCTCGTATTTCCTATTTAAAGTGTTCGTTGCTGTTTTAATATTTAAGAATTTAAATTCCATATAAATTATGCTTTTTTTGTTTTTGTCTTGAATGGTAATTTACATTACAATCTTAAATCTGAATAGTTTATTAGTGTATACAATATAATATACATATAATATGACGTGATTTACACCAACATTTTTTGTAATGAGTATTTTCAATAATTATAGTAATATTTATTGCACTGTTTAAATGTAATGTTAGTTGTTTCCGAACGGGCTTACAGATTTGATAAACATAATAATGTTATTATGTTACTATCAGCACTTTATGCATGAATTGCGTATCTCAATAAAAAAAAATTAATTAATCACTTTATAATTACTCTAGTCCGCAAAATAATACTAATCAATACAATTTTGGCTCATTAGGTGTGTAATAATGTGTATCAACTGATTTCGGTGACGATGAATAGGTATATACCTTCATTATTATTGAATACATGTTTTTCACTCGAAAACGAGCTATTATAATATATTTTTCATCAATTATTGTAAAGGCTATAGTTCATTAATTAGTATAATAGCTGGTATCCTATGATAATCGATTTGTCAACAACCGACATAATATTATTATACTATCGTAGGCCAGTTTTCACGAATAATATAAAAAAATTATATTTGGACGACCTTTTTTTAATAAGATGTAATGTGTTTGGGAAATATTTTACCAATGCATTTTCCCTCTCATTTTAACTGATATGAGCTGTTTGTGAATTCCGATGAGTAAAATGCGTTGTATTTTTTTTTTATAAAAATCACGAACCAAGTGCTAACATCATATTACTTCAATTATTATTACAATGTTATTGAATTTTAAAAGTTTTAAGTAAAAACTTATGTTTGAAGTTTTTTCAAGTACATTTTTTTTATTTTTGTTAATCAAGTATCAACAATTTTCTTATACATTGTTTTAAAATATTCTTAAATTGAAATTTCAATAATATAAAGGTAGGAAGGCACTCCGAAAGTTTTATACTTTCAACTAGCATTGTTCTTGTTCCGAGTTGTTAGTAAATATTCTTGCTTAATAATATATCTAGTTCGAATTTTCAACGAATATTTTACTGTTTTTGTTTATATTATTCCATTTTGTGTTGTTTTATATTTTATTTAATGTAATACATCAATTACTCGATATATATTTGGATGTGATGAATCCGTATTTGGTACACCATACGTCATATCTATAATATACCACTAATATAACGACTTCGAGTTTTTCAACTGCCAAGAACAACATATTGTATACCTGTTGACTCACTGATAGATGATACATTTTATACAACCAAATAACATTATTTGATAAATCTTTAAATATTAGTCAATGTTTCCGGTCGGGAATTTAAATGTACCCCAACTCAATGTATCATACTCGTTCAAACACACGAGTGCATAACTTTAAAAGAATTCTGCCCACACACGCGCATAGATTTTCTCATGAGGTTAAAAATGTGATTTGTCCAAAACATAATTTTACGTTCACTGAGATTGTAAGGGAATTAAACATTAAAATACGATTTTCTTAATTTAATCACTTCCGGGTAGGCGTAACCGGTTGATATTATTTGAAATAATTTTTAATACACCGCGTGATTGCTGTAATCGCTATCGAATATACTTTTTCTACTATACCTACAGAGGTGTAATCGCATTAGTTAGTGCCGGTTTAGGAGGAGTACTCGGTAACGTTTAAAAATATATAGGTGTAAACATTTGTTCGCCGTTATAATTCACAGTAGATACCTCCTATACCTCCTACCCATCAAACGATTTTCGCGCCGTTCGACCGGAAAACCGATTTAACAATTTAATTAATAATAATATCGTGTATTAATTTTATAAAAAAAAATGTACGCACAATTTTGCCGTCGATCCGGAGATTATCGTGGTGTAAGTACGTCGGTTTTCGTTCAATAACAATTTTCATAATCATATGCAGCCGGGTCGATTTAATTCTATAATTGCGTCTACGCAGGATACCCACCTGTGATCGGCCATCGCTTATATTGTTGCCAATATAATATTATCGTATCATACACTCATCGTACGTCTGTATGACCAACAGCCAGCGCATTATTATCATATGATATTATATATTTTAATCGAATACCGGGGACTATCGTGTACTGTGTTAATGGTAGTTGTAACGACCTGATTTCGTCCTGGCCCGTGCGCACGCGCAGATCGCAGTTCACCGATATCCCGCGTAATTCCATTATATAGTTCCAGGTAACTTCAGTAGGTCACTTATAGCAAAATGGGACGGACAGCACAATATTGCCTCGGTGTCCTTTCAACCCGCCGGGGCACTAATGGCGTTCGGTCGAATAATATACTTTTATGTATTAAACAGCATAATACCACCCGATTGTTGTACACGGTGTATTGTGCTAAACTTTTATAATTTATAATCGCGAACACTCGAAAAAGTTCCATTCGTCACGTGCAATGTGTAACCCAACCCCAAGAAAAGCCAGTAATAGCGACCACATTATGTACCTGTAAAAAAAAAAACCATTGTTAATGTCTAATTAAAATGTCTGTTGTTGTAAAATAATTAAAGTCGATCGACATCGATGGATTTTCGTGTACATAATATATCGTTGATGTAGCAATATTGCCCGCATTATTATATTATTGTATCCATCTAATTGATATTACATATAACAATTATCGTTGACAAATTGTACTATAATAACATCGTTTCGAGCGTTTAATTACCAAGTATAATATCATATATTATATACCTAATAGGTACCTATATCTATGTAACACAATAATGTCAAACATACACGACTATGTAATATAGCTTATTGGATATTATGTTCCTACATTTTAAGTGCAGTAAAATAATTGGTTAATGAATTACAAACCTTACACGCCGAACGTTTCCCCTTCGGAATATTTTCTGATACGATCCATCATCAGAGGTCATAACTATCACTCATATCGTGTTCCGACAACGCACACAAAGACTTTATTAGAATATATTTTTCCAGACCAACTCAGTTGATACGGACACCTGGGATTATCGATACACACCACTTCTGTAGTGGTTTTCAAACTATAAAATATTATACGGCGGATTGAGATTCGCGAGACTCTAAGACTCGAAAACAAGTAAGTAAACGTGACTTTTCTATTGCGTCTACTAAGTGCGTTTGTACAAGTAACTGCGCCGAACATAATTATATATAACGCGTCCAAATTAAAAGCTTTTGGATGTAACGAATAACGAAATATAGTTATTCGTAATTAAATAACAACTTGTTGTTTACTGACTTAATTATACAGGTTGGCAATATTATATACATATATATACCTATTGGTATTGTTCACTTAATAACTTCGGTAACTTTAACAGTGGCCACGTCTACACGTTATTTATTATTGGATCGTTTGGCAGCATTATTAATTTACATTATAGCACATAGCAATACACTGTAACTGTACGTAGCAGTAGAGTCGAATCAAATTAAATAGTTTGTCATCCCTTTGTCGGGACGACGATTCACTGCAGTTCTTGAGAAACGGTTTGCCGCAATAAAGTGACGGTGAACAATATCGAATATTATAGTTTACATTAACTGACGTGATTGATCAGATCCCCACTTGGTCCGTTTTCGAAGACATTTTACGGATTAATCTTTCTGTAGAAAAATCTTAGAATTACATATTAATATTTCGCATATTATTATTATTATTATTATAAAACATTGCGGCCACATACGAGAATTCGATATTATATAACACATGATATCATGTTCTTAAGTCGGTTCTACACAACGATTATGAAACGCGATGGACGCATTCGGGACGGATTATAATATTATCGTGATAGTTTAAAGAGATTATCTCGGCGAGGACAGTACTGTGATAGTCGCTGTCACCATGTTATAAACGTGTATAGATATGTATACTTACGTTTTATTATTTATTCAATTAATAATTATAACAGTGTAAGGTCGGGTTTTTTATATAATCTCAACAACACACATTGGTAATTTATATGATAATTGTTGTAACTGTTGTGTACACACACGATATGCGTGATTAGGACTTTAAGATTGGTGAGCTCGAGTCTTGCCTAAAATTATTTTTTATGGTACCTACCTACTAATGACCCTTTTCAGAGCATTATAAATACCTTAAAACGCTTACCAAATTGTGTACGTGTATTTACCCGCTCCCCAACACCCCACCCTACACCCACAAGAAAAATAATATACACACCAATGTTTCACGATATTTGTTTAGTTTTTTACCGATGGCGAAAACACTTCTAGAATAAAAAATATAATAATAATAATACTGTGAACAATGTAAGTAATACAATCACGGAATGGAGGAAAGTGTCGAAATTACTTTATGTTAGCCTTCAATACCGGTAATCGATAGGGTGATATATAATACAAAAATTATGAGAATAAAAATTAAAAACAAAATATGAATTCAAGTCTTATTATCGATCTGAAAACCGGTCGAATGAAATTATTAAACTGAAATTAAATTAAAAATATTAAGTGGGTCAATTGGAGATTTATCGTTACGTAATGCTGAATGGTTACATATTATTATGTTTAAGATAAAAGTGTTCAATCAGTCGTAACTCGTAAAATACAAATTATAATATACTAATCTAGCCCCGATAAATAAAATAACATTTGTTCTAATCAAAATTTAAAATTTTTGTTTTTGTATTTATAATTTATAGACGTTTGTTCTACACGTACAGAATAATTTATTTTTATTTTTCGTAATAAAAAGTATAGTATTTCATTAATTTAGTTTTGGGAAAATTCAAAATAGCCAATTTGAAATTCATATTTTGGAAAAATGTTTAATGTAAAAACGTTGATTTAAGTAACTTATTATTATTATTATTACTATTTTTTATTTTTTAATATCAATATTTTGGGCTTATCAATTTCAATACGTAAGAACTTTTTTCAAAATATTCTTTCTGGGAATTACTAGACTTAAATAAATCTTAAATAATTTATTTTTCATACGTTTAACTATAGTATACATTTTTCATTTTTCATTTGCCAAGTCTTTCTATATTATTAATTCTCTCCATATCGAACAATTATATTATATACACACAGTTTTCTACAAAATCTAATTTTGATTCGTCATAATAGCTTATAATTATTAACTATTACTCTGTTCACGTGCAAGTAGGATTCTAAAATTTCATGAAATATTCCACGAACTTTTCTTGAAATATTTCATATAAATGAAAGATAAAAAACCAATTTTTATTTAAAACTATAGAAGAAACTAGAAAGTACAGTAAACGCCTCTACTTAGTCAAGTGTTAATGAAAAATGCTATAGAAATATTTCCCACATAGTACATTTAAAAATGACATAATAATTATCTATCTTATATATATATATAATATTTTCTTTATATCATGATCCAGAATTAAATATTGATAATCAGGTATGAAATCGGTATGACCTCTATAGTGATGATTTTATGAAACATATCAAAAAACACAATTTAAAAAAAAATTTAAGAAAAAAATATTTTTCAATATTTCATTGAAGTATTACAAAGTGGAAATTTCATATGAAATATTTCATACTCATAACCCTACATGCAATTGCAGGTTTGTGTAGTTTCATATTATATAAGTATGTGAACACAGAAGATCGAACACAACGTGCCTTAATAGTCACAATTAGTAACTATATATTTCTAATGTTTTAAAATGAAACCATTTTCAGGAGTTGTAAATATTATTTTTAAAGGATTTATATTAATATCTTTCGTCAAAGTTTTCGTACAATAAGAAGATTAAATAAGTTTGAAGAAGTAAGTTTACTCGAACCTTTACAATTTCGTTGCCTTTTATGATTTGTGTAGATACAATTTCGAAATACTTTAATGACAAGACTTAATACTAATCATTTCGATGCTTTGGCTGAATGAGAAAATATGTCATTAAGAGTGGTATTTTATGTATAAAATAAAGCTTGCAGATGCGTTGCTACTTTTTATTCTTTGTGGTCTTTCATTAGTTCACGTTTATTTGATAGTGGATCGGCTCCACTCGAGTGATAAGTGTACCATAACTTACGGTGATCGGAACTATTAATAACTATTAATTTTATATCCATTAAACCAGTTGTGCATTTTGATTAGGTTTTTAATTTTTTTTTCCCCTTATCAGGTATACGATTTTACAGATATCAGTAAAAACAATAATTATAAAGTAAAATCGACTGACTATAGGTACCTGCACATTAACCGTTTGATCAAACTTTTGACTGCTATACGAGTCGAAATAACAATTATTTTCTTAACGCACATTACGCATATATATTTTTTTTAACCATATACCAGATACCGGATATACCAATAAACTATAAAGTTCAATATATTCACTGCGGTTTGTTTTTTATAGACATTGATCTGACGTATACAAATATACCGTTTGTGTGTGTGTGTGTAATTTGGTTACGATTGACTGAATCCAAAACGTGCCACAAGAGGATTAAAATAAATTGTGTCAGTTCCCTCGTGTATAAATTGCATAATTTCTAAAATTCAGTTTTTCGATGACATATATTACATATGATTATTGTAACATAATATTATATATTTTTGTCTTCAAACGCGTAAAGTAAAATCCAACGTATATTATAATATCATTTGAACATTTGACAGCTCATATAACAAATCACATTTAAGCATTTGACATTTCAATCTCCTTTCACTAAAAATGTGGTAAACAAATTTTGTTCAAAATATTTTATTTCATACCTAGTTATGATTTATAAACTAATAAATTACCATTAAAAACGGTATTAAAAAAAAAAGTAAAGCTTATAACTGTTGTAAAATGATATGCTTAATGATTATTCATATAGTTTAATAAATGCGTATCAACTATAATAATATAAATATATAACAAGTCAACATATCAGTTTTTGTTTTCGATTTTTAATAATTAATGAGCCTATTCATACTAAGTAAATGTTATGACAAAACACATATTATGCACTGTTTTGGTTATCTTGGATAACTATGATTATTAATGTGGGTCATTTAGTTGGAATCGGTGTGAGTCATAAGTTGAATGGATATTGTTTCGTTTAAACTTGCAAAATATATTATCACTTAGATTTAAGCTTTAAAAACTTAATTTTATAAAATCCATAAATTGTATTTTGATTGAAAACAATAATCTTAAAAAAGCGTTTCATGTCCTTATGATGGAACGAATAAATGAATAAATATTTTCCAATGGCTTAATGTAATTAAAAATGTAACCGAAACCAGTAAAATGTTTTTGAGTATAAAAATCAATCACAACAATTATTATCAGAGAACCAACAAACCCATTTTGTATCATGTCGTTCTGTGAAATAATAATTAATAAATAATAATTGTTATTTATCCGATATAATTTGTATACATAATGAACCTTACGCACAGCGATTGAATTGTAAAATACAGCAATTATAATTCGAATATAACTTAGAAAAATGAAAATAATATTTTTTTTTTAAATAAACTACAAACTTCTCTTTCACATTTTACCGATGACAAGTAACAAGCATGGCCTTTAGAAACGCTCGAGTACAGCACAGAGCATTACTCGAATTTCACGTTAAAAAACATTTTAATTAATCGCTTGAAACGTTGACGAGACGTTTAATTTTGCAAATATATCAAATCATTAGACTCCAATATAATACGTCGTACAGTACGAATTGGTACGTTATTATAAAAATGCATCTCCTCCGATGTCGTCGACGAGATCGTAACGAATACTTATATTATGTCCCACACAGCATCGGTCCTATAATAATGCAGATAGGCCATACAAATTTGCATTGTTGCAATATAAAAAAATAATCCGTGGCAAATCCAACACACAGAATTGCTTTATACTAACTAGTTGAAAAAATTGTATTATTATTTCGTTCCGATGGATAATACGACGACGCACAATTTTGTTTATTGCCGCCAGCCACGTTTGAAAACAAATATTAAAAACAATACTGTGAACTTATCGCATTAAATATTTGAAAGTAAAATGTTTTCTTAAACGAAAAGTTTACGTTAAATTTATCGTCTTCATTTGTCCAATTTTAAAAGTATTATTTTTTTAAACATACATTTAATTCAACTTTCAAATATATTATCAAGTACGATAATATTATGTATATTGTAATCTAATGTTAAAGTTAATGTATTAGATGGTACTTCAAAACTTCTTCGAGTTTTATTCGATTGATTATTATAAATTCTCAACGATTAATTTTTACGATCAAAATTATTAGTGTTCGTCCTTAATTTTATTTTACACTGTTCAAAATTAAGCGTTTAAATAATACACTTGTGTAATATTCGTACCAGTCGAGACAGACTTATAACTAGGTACCCATTTGAATTATTTAGTGTACGAATATTTAATCAGCCGAAAAGATTATTCACGAAGTCCTGGAAATCTGCAGTGTCAATAGTTGTATTACAGTTTAATTAATTTGTTGCTACAACACAAGCAAGAATCGTCGAAGCTTTTGTACAACAGTATAATATGCCTCAATAATTGAGCGGAAATCGTGAAATGCATCTTTTGAAAATAATTCGGATTTAATGTGCTTCAGTGATTTTCAATAACGATCTGCTCTTTTTATTTTCGTCTATTTCATTAAGTCTTTTGTAAATCTGAATTGAAAACAGATTTGTTTCCTTTCTTACAAAACTACATGGGCCGTTGCCAATTAAACGGCTCAAGAGATGCGCGCACGTCAAAAAAATTCAATATATTTTAATATAATTTTCAAAAAATGTACATCGTCACGTCATTTACTGGTTTGAGACAACTCTGGTAATCTCCACACCTTGTTCACTAATATTGTAATTTTTTATAAATCACTTTCAAACAATTATTATTCATTAGAACATGAATATTAATGATTGAATAATCGCACGATGCAGAACGAGCTAAATAATAATATTCGGCAGGTATTTTCCCTTTGCGGTGAATGCTTCTAATACGGTGTTTGCTATAATATATTAGTAACCGTTCAACCCAAATATGCCAAAATCTACGAAATTATATTATACTGTTTTCGATATTAAATACACTTTTAAACTAAGATTTCGTCAAAAGGACGACGGATAGACATTTAAAAGATTTGTCGATAAAATGACAAATAGTTAAAGTTCCTAGTAAATTAACGTTTTGAGATATAGAAAAAAACTACGAGCAACTGGCGATTTGCATTTTGGCGGGTATTTTCCCTTTGCGGTGAATACTAATACGGTGTTCGCTACATTAGTGTCCATTCTATCCAAATATCCCAAAATCATCGAATTCTTCTACGAAATTATATTATACTGTTTTCGATATTAAATACGCTTTTAAACTGAGATTTCGTCAAAAGGACGACGGATAAACATTTAAAAGATTTGTCGATAAAATGATAAATAGTTGAAGTTCCCGGTAAATTAACGTTTTGAGATATAAAAAAAAAACTACGAGCAACTGGCGATTCGTATGATAACGTTAGGGATATCAGATAAGTGATAACTGATTTTCTTCGGGTATCCGTGGACAATGACTTTTCCGTAGCTACTTTGTTACAATGTTTTTAGAAATCGTTGCTTGTAAAGGAAATCAATTCACGATATTATCGTTAATATTATTTCGAATTTTTATAGTTTTATAATTTAAACTTAGTTTGGTAATATATGTGACTTTTATAGACTGTACCTATTTGTATTTGCATTTTTGTCGGTGTTATAATATGAAGTCACCTGTCTACGGGTACTGAACGAGAATACTTATTTATTTTGTTCATTATGTACCTATTGGATTCTTCGATTAGGTGCAGTTGTAATATCGATACTTGAAACAATAGTTTTTTTACGTCACAGGTGGCTATTGTTGTTATCATAACATTTTGTTTGAGTAAATAATATTTTCAGGACGACAACTGATAATATTTCCTTTTTTCAGTCAACCGCAATTTAAATAAATAGCCAGATTTCAATGATTGTATCATTATAATAATTATTAAATATTTTCTTAAATCGGCGGGTTGAACTAATTTTTTCAAAAACATCTCACGCGACATAATATGCGTAAGTTTCTTTGTTGAATTACAAAAATAACGATATTAAAATTAATTTAAAAAAACTGCACATCGAAATTTGAATTTAAATTTGCTCATACTAGCTTTACGCTAGTTTTTTTTTTTTAACTTCAGAGAGTACAACCTATGAAGAACCTTGTATTTAATTTGTATGTCTAAGGTATTAAAATAAAAATTTTCGAACTAAAATACGTCCGTCATTTTCAAACTTCAAAGGCTTATAAAAACTGTCTACTTGCTATTTTTTTTATAAATTTTAGTTACTGTTAATATAACTTATTAGAAACTTTGTATACAGCTTGAACTTTTTAAATTACAAACAAAAATATGATCAATAGAAACCTAAAAAAAATCCAAGAAAAATCAAACATTTTAAATGTCTGGGAATAGATCAAAAGGAGTTAAATATTTTTTTTTAATAAAAACACGTGTAGAAAATGGCAAAATGCAGAAAAAAACAAGTTTTCGTGGTTATTATTTTATGAATAATAATAATAATAATATTATTAACATTTCACAAAATCGATACTAATGATGCACCTATTTGATACCGCGTGTTGTAATTTGGACCATAATATGTATTGACATTTAGTACTTACCTACAAAACAAAGTAATTATTTACAAATTTATATGTTTTATAATATATATTTAAATATTGATTACACTATTGCGCCAAAACCGAAAATGATATGTTTTATTATTATAATATTATTAAAATCTTTATTTTAGTTTGTAGTTCAATAGATATAGAAAGAACCGACGGCGCAAAACCTAGTATAGGTCCCTATACTGATTATATGGTTTATTTATTTTATTTATTAATTTGACTGCGATTCTACTGCTTTTACAATATACAATTTTTTTTTTCATTTAAATTTCCTTGTATGTAATTCTTTCTTCTGCAGTCGAGTCGAGTTTTGCGTGGAATTTCTTGAATACTTGTTCTTTGATCCAATCAGCCAAGTAAGGTATTCCGGTATCGTTGTATAGAGCTACTTGTTGTGCACAAACCAGAGAGCTTTCAGAGCCGTTCTCAGAAATTTGTTTTGTATTGTTTGCAGCTTATTTATTTTTGTCTGACATGCTCGCACTGAAAATGTCTATCTTAGATGTGGTCTTATTATATTGATGTGTATTGCACCAACTATAATAACTAAATAATAGTAGTCGACATTTTATCTGAGGTGTTAAGCCACAGTTTACCATAGGGGATTCATAATGTTCAATCGTGTATAGCATAGTTCAATGTATTTATTATTATTATTATTATTTTTTTTATAACCACCCAAGGCTGAGCATTGACGAATTGAAAAGTTATAAATGTTAGGTATGTACTTTCAACTAAGTTACATTACGAGTCACTTTTTTTTATAAGTACCTAACTATTCTAACAATTCTAACTTGACGAGTTGAATTGTTTTCCGTGTTATGCAGTAACTTTTGAGTTATTTAATTTTACTGCCACGTTCACCCCGCATGTATTTAAAATATATTTTGTTTTGTACATTAAAAAAAAAAAAAAAATAAAAATAAGAATCGGAAATATTAAATATTATTGTATATGTTGTATAATATAATATTCTAAATAGGCACACATTAAATTGTACCGTCGAAGTGTTTCGAACTTAACTATTTTTAGACTCTATAATAATTAATAGTGATCAAAATAACGTACACAAATACAACTTTATACGAAATATGTGAAATGGGCTAACGAGGTATAATAGGTGTATAACGTAATTACTAAATTAGTAATAATTATTATTGACAATTATACCTAGTGTATTTGCATATTTACAGAATATAATATTACTTATACATAGAAAATGGATATTAAACAGAACAGCGTTATTGTACAGGTAATCATTGTCGAGATAAAAAAATATAACTAATTTATCCAGTGTCCCATACTCATTATTAATCAATAGTTATTATTATATTTTTCCAACAATGAAAATAAAAATTGTATTATTATTAATAATACAAAAAGTAACTGATTTGTATCCGAGTTCAGGTCATTTTTTTTTCCAATCGACTAGCGCAAGTTATGAAAAAAAGAAAAGTAACTATTTACTTTAAACTTATCTTAGATTTTCCTATATCACTTCGGCAAAAAAAAAAAAAACGAGTCAACTCGTCCAGCCTTGCATTTACCTATATCATTATTACGCGCGTTGATCAATAGTTAGGTCGTTACGACACTTATATACCGGTCGAATACGGTACGTTATACAATTCGTAAGCTGCAGCCAGTGGCAAGTGTTACAGTCGCAAGTGTAAGTTACACTTACTTCTCGTTTTTCGCCGCAGAGTCGTAGTAAGCCAATATAATATGTAATAGGATGTCTGAAAAACCGTTGGCAATCTAAATGTATTTTACGGAGGTTTCTCGTGCGCTGCGCCCCCCCCCCCCGCATCCGCGCGAAAAGATTTAATGGGCAATTTAGCACCTAGACACTTTTTCAGTCTCATAATGTAAGGCACTTTCTCATATATACATATATATATATATACGGACACGACGTATCAAGGACTCGTAAATATCGTGTGCTCTTTTCTCCCAAAGTCCAGCGATCTCTATCTTACGGATTTCGCTGCGTATATACGCGACTGCTGCCCTCTAATACACCTACCGTTTGTTTTTTTATAAAAGTATATTATATACAGGGCGATTCACCGACCACGCTCTGATCGCTCGCATTACGTCTTGAGTGTGCTTCCAGACGATATTTCAAAAATAGGATCGTTTTGCCGTTTGAGAATGTGCCGCGGTGGTAGAAATTTGTTCTTTTCAAATATTAGAATCTCGACTTGCAGCGATGCAGCCTGGATTATGGGGGGGGGGGGGGGGTAAACGTCTAAACCCCTACGCGTCCGTCCGTTTTATGCATGTGCTTATACATTTTTTTTTTTTTTTTAAATATCGACGATCGTCTGTATCGTACGGTACAAACAGTTTTGGTTATATAAATGTATTAAATGTAATAATATTATGATATCGATGTGATCCGGTCGTCGACGCGAAATCCACGTGAAGTGAATACGCAACGAAACAGCAAAGTGGAGCGCGTCCGTGTTTTGTCGGTATCGACGTTGTGGCGTGCAGTGGTAGCTGGTTAGTAGGGTGTTCCTTAATTTTCAATTTCTATATATTTTTGGTCCCGCCCCCTAAATCGGTGTGTATATATATAAAAATGAACTGTAAAAAATTTTAGGTCAATCAAATAAAGTTAACCCGTGCCGACTTGATGTTAAAGTTTGAGCTCAATACATTTTTAAAAAATTTTAGACAATTTTCGTCTTTCCGTAATTATTTCGTAAACCGTTATGAAAATCGTAATTTTTTATAATATGTTTTTTCAAGTAAATTAAATTTCCAATATATTTTCTATCATAACATTTTTTATAATGTGCATAAGCTTAAAATTCAAAATTTCTCCACAAATATATATTATTTACATTTCATTATTTTACTGTAGGATTAATAATAATAATTATATCTTATAATAATGGGTAAAATAATAAAATGTTCACAATAATATTATATACTTCTTATATACTTATTTGTGTAATTATTGGTTCTTCATATTTTCGTATTATACTCGTACAAATAATAAACGATAAGATTGTGAAATAAGATTAGGTTAGGTTAGTTAGGTTAGGTAGGGACTTATTATATCTTCCGTGTAAACATCATATTTATGAACTTATTTTGAGAGCCGTTTTTGAAATTAAAATACCTCAAGTTACTACAAGCCCAAGTATTTCATTAAAAATTTTCAAAAACAATGGTGCGAAATACATAAGACTAAATACAAAGACTCGTAAATATCGTGTGCTCTTAATATGATGTGTTTATTTTTGTGTTAAAAATACAGTTTAAGCCGTTTAAAGCAAAACTATAATGTAATACTAGCCAGTTTCTTAAAATGTTGTGGGTACCTACTCTTGGAGAAGAAATAATGCGCAGAGTGTTTAGGTTAGGTTAGGTTAGGTTATCGCGGTGGTGATTGCAGTTAATCTTGAACGATATTTATTCTTTAAAAACGTCGTTTTGGACAACGCGTATAGTTTCACATATTGTGTATGTGGAGCCAAAATACGACATAAAAATAGATCAAAATGTATATTATATTATGAGCGGAAAACCGGCATTAAAAAAAAATATTCTTGGCGGTCCAGTTATTTCCCCTTTTGATTATATTAAATGTTCTATGTCACGATAATATTGTTACGATATCGATGTGATTCGGTGGACGACGCGAATTCCACGCGAAGGGAACTCGACGAAACGGCAAAACAGAGCGCGTCCGCTTTTTGTCGGTATCGACATCATGGCGTGCAGTGGTGGGCACCTGCTGTGTGTAATAACATTGACAGTCGAAGTTATTTATTTTTCAATTAAAACTTACCCACGGCCGATTCCGTGTCTCCGGCCGACGTGGATTTCAGTCGCGATTCTGCCGTTTCCTCCGTCTGCGCACGAAATGGGTTCCGCAGGGTTTAATAGTATGCACGCCCGAGACATGCTCACAATTTACATATATATATATATGTATACACACACAGGTCCTTAACGCGATTTATGGGTCAGTCGAGTGCACGCACAGCTGGCTGTATGATCTCGAACGAACAAATTAAAAATAGCCCAAAATAGAAAAACCGTTTCGACGATAAATGTAACTCGAAGAAAAATCATAATTACTTTTTTTTTTTCACTGGGATTTCAAATTACAAGGACGATGTCTGCAGTGAAAGAGTTCGGATTATCAACAGTGACCCGGTATCATCTGCAAATGATTAAAACCGTGATTCGATCGAACGATACGAAAACCCTTTTATTGCATGGCAACAGACATCGAAACCTGCAGCACGAAATATCGAAATGCCGAACGACAAAACGGCTTAGCACAAAATATGAAAATGTTCAAAACGGCCAAACCGTCTTATCGAACGAGTAACATACGAGTACAGCTTAAAAATGTCAACAACGCGAAATATACGAGTACGATTTTTTTATGAATCGATTAATATCCCTGTTGACAATATCGATAATAATTAATATAACAAACTTAATACTACAGTATCAAGTGATATTACTCGACACGAAAATCTGCCATAACATTTACCTGAAAGGTCCATAATCCTAGATATCTAGTGACATCAGTTTTACAGTATGGGTACTTGGTTTATCTAATGAATAGGACGAACGATACGATACTTGGTGGACGTGACACGAGTGAGTATTCAATATAGTTGTTGAACCGAAAACTATGCGAAAAACATACCTATTGTTTAAAACAATGCGTTCCCGTGCAGTTCGATTATTTTTCCGTTTTTTTTTTTTGTTTCGTTTTTTAATATTATCAAAAAAAGAAGAAAAAAAAGATCACATATTTTATGCTCAAATTGTCCAATCACGAGTCGACGCAGTCATCGGCGCCACTTCTTGGCCGTGACCAAGTACATGAAAACCTATAATTTATGTACTTTTTAAAAATACCTATTTGTAATTATTAGACTGAAAAGTTATTGTTATTATTATTGGACTCGAAAGGTCGACATATTATCGGGACCATTTCCTATTCTGGTTACGCCTGTAGTTCACAAGTTTGTAATTATAGGTATTATATTTCATATATTTTATTATGCGAAAATAATATTACCAATAAAACCTCCACGTTAAAATTTCTGGCGAGACGGTGAATCGCAGGATATGGGCAATAGTCGTTTCAAAATATAAAGTTGAAATAAGTTGAATATTTTATTTTCTATGCATTATTATTAATTAATCTTGCGCCTGCCTACCGATGAAATAGGCAACAATATCGCATATTAAATAAATAATTATGTATTTTTAAAAATTATAATAAAAGCGCGCAAACATTTTTTCCAGTGTAACGAGGTGGAAGAAAACTTCGATAATGAAATAAAACGATGGCAACCGTGCAAAATGTCCGTGTAGTAAGAAGAAGATTTTGGTATTATTATTTTTATTCTGAAACGTTTTACGGATACAAAGTAATTTACGAATACAATACCGAGGGCAACAAACAAATTTATGGATATTAGTAAAAATAAAAATACTAAAATAAATCAAAATATAAGAAGCGAATTCAAAAGAAGAACGAGCAATTCATCAAAAAAAAATTGATTAAATGTGTTTTATTTTTCGTTATGTTGGCTTATTTTACTTTAAATTTTAAAAATGTTTCTATAGAACATGGCACGTGACGTTCAATTTATTCAACATGACGTATAACAATTATTTTAATAATTAGGCGTATATAATTTCATTTAAAACTAATTAATAGTTGATACATATTACAATGTAAAACGTACTACATTATCACAATAACTTCATGTTATTAGAATGTAATAAATATGAAATAATAATAGTACGTATTAGGTACGTACAATGATTATTAATAATTTGTTTGATGAATTGTTTTTGCATCACTTGTTTTTTTTTTCATTCATTACCAAAATAATTGAAGCTTTGTAATTTATTCTTTATCAATTGGTACATTTATTTGATTTTATACTGTTTTAATATTTTTTTAAAAATGAGATACAGATCAGACATCGTTCGGTAGGAAAATCCACGACCATTAAAGTAGGTGCTTGTCTGAAAAATTTTAACCGAGCAATCGTGGTCATATTAAGTATTTAAAATTAAATTAAGTTATACCAACAATAAAAATATTTAAATTCTATTGTTTATTATCTCACCGACGAAAATTGATATCAACTTTAACGAATCCGTGTGTTAAAAAAATGTTCATTTTGCTCATAAATCCTATTATTATTTTTATTATTGCAGAAGACGATGGTTTTAAAATCTAGTGACCCCTATAATTGGTATTTTAAGTTTTATGGTCAAATGCGGCTGAACCTATAACGCCACAACCTAAACTGGAACACATTAAACGCACTTAGAAAGTCGAACCGATTACTTTTGATATAATTTCGTACTAAATTCGTACAATATAAAACTTATGGTCGGTATAGCGTTTATATTTAAAACATAGGTAGATGCTATTGTACGTAAAATGTTGTGTATAAAATAATGTAATGTTAGTTGCACAAGATTCAGAAATAATCTCAGTCGAGTAAATAAACTTATAACATAATATTGCGAATATTGTGGTAAATTCATAAAATAAGGTTTTGCAAATTAAATACCAAAACTGCTTTGAAAGTAGAAAAATCACATTAACAATAAAACGTTTGAATCAAATTACGTATACAATAATACGTAAGTACAATAGTTTGGTATAGCTGGTCCTTTAATTAAAAACTTGTGCATATAAACAACATTAAACAAATTATAATAATATACCCTTGAAATTAAAACCGTGCCTCGACCAAAATTTTACTTACACCGTTTTTCCATTTGTTATTACCCTAGAGCATAAATAAGTATTGTTATATGGAATAATTCAGACATCGTTTATTAGTATTATGCCAGTTGTATGAATAATAATATACACGGTTGAACCTCTGTCAAAATAATGCATCGGTGGATTTGGGTGCTTTACCAATAGTGATTTATTTTTTATGTATTCGATAATTATCGTTATTTATCGGATCTTATATATAGCCGAATAAAAAATATCCCTTGCAAAAGTTTTGTAATTATTTATGGTCAAGAAATACACATAATAATTTAAATGGTTACCTACTATTATATTGGTTAAGACGATTAAATCGGCTGGTTATATCTTATTGATTACATTTTCATATCGTGATTTCGGTACTCTGTAGTATCTCTATACTATAAGATCCATAATCTTGTGCAAACATTTTTCTGCAATCATAATTCAACAAAAATTAATTATATTGTTTTAGATTTTGAGCAGAGTGACAAATGTATTGATTTTACAATAATGTGTTTTTTTTTTTTATTTATTTTAAATTTTTGTGTCCGTCACCGTTTGGGGCAGTGAAACTGCTTCGATTTTCTTTAACAGTATCTTTTCCGAAATTGAATCCAGTTAAGCATTGAGGAGGTTCCCAATAGTTTTTAAAAGCGCAAGGATAAGCAAAACCAAAATTAAGGAAAAACGTTAATTTTTACACGAAATCGGTTTTCGAAAAAATCGATTTTCGTTTTTGATGTAACTCTAAAACAAATGAAACACATAAAAATTGTCAATGGTTGTTTATATTAACGTTTTCTATACACAATAAAATTTATAAAATATCCTACGCTGACAGGCCGTCTCCGTTCACAATTGTTTTTCGAATACAATGATATTGTATCATTGAATTCAAATTTAACTCTATCCATTACAGTGACCCACTTTTGATCTACTGTACAGCAGAGAAACAACCACTTACCAGCTCTTTTTTTTTTTTTAATTTGTTGTGCATCATCATAAATAATGTTTTGGATTAATTTTTAAAACTATTCTGAGAATGATTTAAATTAGTTAAACATCCCTAATTCCTAAGGTTAGTCATTAATAAAATATTTTTGCTTTAATTTATTATCAAACGAAGGATCATTAATAATTTCTTGACCTTTTAGATATAATTAAAAAATATTAGTTTCATTTTAAAGATAATCCTTTTGAGTGCAACTAAATCTTTTATGAACGATATTTTTTATTTATATAGCAACAGAGAGTATTGATCCTTAATGAATTGGTTTTACATTGTCAATAACTATATAAAGCCCGCAAAAGTTAACATGCTCATCTTTCATATGAGGACATTTTTTTAAAACGAAATATTCAATTGGATTGGTTAATTGATATAAATTTAAACAAAAATCTACCGTCATCCTTACTTTACAGTTCCGTGAGTATTTAAACACATTTTTAACGTGTAATTGTATACACATTAGCTTATCGTGTAATAATATAAATATATAATATACAAAACAAAGGTGACATTTCACTATTAACTAAAAAATTGCCGCTCGTACTCAGGAATAAAAGAGTTTGTTTTTTAGGCCTCCTAATAGTTATATTTCTGCTTTTGTCATCTCTATCAGACGACGGCGGATAGGATGCATATATAATAAATAACGAAGTTTATTACAAACCAGACAGTACGGTCGTCGTTCTAAAGACTAAGCGTTAGGATTTCAGACCAATTTGTTTTTCCAAATCATTGCGAAAAGGGCGTTTTTTATAGCATTTTAAATCTGGACAACGCTATTATCCGGAAAAGCGCAAACGGCTACACACAACAAAAATATAACTTATTTAAAAAAATAAATAAATAATATACACGTTATACATTTATAAATATATAAATAGTATAATACACCTGTTGTTGTGTTATATTATAAATTAAAACATAATGGCTCATATATCTTATACGTGCTCATACCTAAAACATATTAATCGAATACCAACATACCATTGTATTACCTTAGCGGCTTAGCCACCTAATAAAGAATCCAAATCTATGGTATTGTGAGAAAAATAACGGCGATGAAAAAATTGTAAAGTAATTGATTGATTACGGTTATAATAATAAATTACAATAATAATACTGATTTTGACGATTGTATGTCAAAATAAAAACAACGAACTATGTTCGTCTACAACTTTGTAGGCATTAATCACAAAATTAAATGTTAATTTTTTGGGGGCATGTCATTAAATTACCGATTTAAGTGCATAAAAAGATATTTGAAAGAAAAAAATTATTAAGCGCTTGTAATTTAAATTTATACCGATTAATTAAACTAAAAGTATTAATGCATTTACTAAACTTTAGAGGACCACAGTAAGGTAATAAACTAGCGAACCAAAATCGATGATTTTACGAACAATATTTTCAGAAAGAAAAGTTTTACCAGAATCCATTAAAAAATTTAGTAGTTACCATTTGAAAAATTAAAGTCAATTTTGATATTGATACTGCAACTGTGTGTTTAAACATTTTTAAATTGTTGATAATTAATTGTCTGTTAAAAATAAAGGAAAACGTCTTTTTTCGTTTTTCGAGATTCCATATTATCATCGATCAATAATCGTTAAAAAAACCCGCGTACAATGATAAATAAAAGTTAATAAAAGTTATTTAAATCGAATAAAAATTTTATTTGAATAAAAGATTAAATAAGTAAAATAAATTAAAAACCGGTCAAAATATAATTTGTTGGACTTAATTGGGTTATAACAGGCGTAATGTTATTAATAACAGATAAATTGATTTTAAACCTTAAATTAAAATAAATTTTAAGTATATTAAAATAGTATTGAGAACGAATCGTATATATTAGTTCTACGCAGGTCAAAATAATAAAATAAGGTACCTACAATTCAAATATTGAAGTATAAAATTAAAAATGTCTAATTAAGGGTACCGTGTGGAAGTGCTAAGTATAGCCTACGTATGTCACCGTTCACGTCATAATACATAAATAAAATATCTTAAAAAATTTTTTTTTCTTAATTCAATTATAAATGTCGGTCTTTTACGGTACTAATTATTTATAACACTCGTTAGTGTTTAATATTTAAATGTTTAATTAATCAATTACTACTTTTGATAAGATGACATTTTAAAATAACCGAATTAATATCAAACTATATCAGCGCTCCAAATTTATTAAAACGACAAAAATATTATGCGAGAAATCATTAAATATCGGTTATAACAAGTGATATAAAATATTAAAATAGCCTTTTAGATATTTTTATAACTCTTGAGTTTTTGCTATGGTAATTTGAAATAACTGTTTGAAGTAGCTTATGTAGAACACTTAGTAATACGATATGGATATCATAGTTGTACAAGAACATAGTTTTTAATAATTATATTTTATGATAAAACATAACAATGGAGTGTGGTGGCCGGCGGGTTAATATTTTCCAATGTTGGTCTGAAACACATAAATGTACCTATTTTGCCTATACATTGCGCCGAGTAACAAATGTGGAAAAAATAACACTATCTATATTGCCTACAAATCAATATTGACTATAGTTAATGGTGGTATTTAGAACTTGTACTGTTTTGATTAATTCGGTGCAAAATACAGTATTGTTATTTGTGTGAATTTAAAACAATCATCAATCATCCCATTCGAAAACGATTCCGATCAAAGTTGACAGTACATAAATGCAGGTAGGTACTATGTGCCTATATAATATAATATTATTGTCGACTAAACGTTTTAAACGAGTCAAGTTGTGTTTAAATTATAATGGAAAATAATTAGTGAATGAAAACCTATATTTTTACTGCTAAGTATTTATTTTTTAATCTCTATAAAAATAACCAAAATCGATTTTGTCAAAAGCTGGTTTCGCGTAAGCATTACCCCATCCCTCCCAATGTATCGACTAAATTCCAATTTGCTACCAGTAATCACTTTCAAGGTTGAAATTCGTTTTTCTTGCACCAAAATGTGATAACAGACTTAAAAAAAAAAACAACAACACTCAACATTTTAAAAACAATACATTCATCGTAAGATTAAAATCTAAAACTCTGAGTAAATTCAATTAACGTTAGCACAACGTTTTTGTTTATGTTTTAATTTTAACGCCTATTTTGTAACCGCACATATTATTATTATTTGTATTGATTATTGGACGTTTGAACTTCCAATCTATTGCTCTTACGTTGACCGATAAATCTAAACGGTACAAATGAGATTAAAACAATAAAACGCTCGAGAAACACAAAATACAATAAACGGATTGACTTGTGTGTTTTATGAGACGTTTGTACCCGACCAGTGTGATGGATTGCAATTGGTTTAATGGTACTATTACGCATTCGTATAATTTCAGTTCCACAGCGCTCAGTGTCGTTGTTATTAAAGTTATAAAGTTACACGTTTACATTATATAATACGCCAAAAGTATTGTTTGTTTTTCATTTATCGCCAGATATACAAATTTAGTGTAATGGATTTTGTGCGTTACGTTTTAAACTATTAGTCGATATTTTAAGTTTGATATATAGATAGATGTAACTAAAACGGGGTGAACAGTCCAAGATCAACAGTTTATTTTTTTTTTAATTTTACTCACAAAAAACATATTATTTGGATCAGACAATATATGTATGGTCTAAAATCTTTAAATGATTTAACGCAATGCCAAGACCTAATCATAATATTAGGAGTGACCTTGAAAAAGACCCATCTTACACTCGGAATTCGTAAGGGTAATTTCAGTGTTGAACCACTAAAAAAATTAGAATTAAAAAAAAAACTCACATCGTTGTAAAATCGATACATTCAATGCTGTGCTCAAAATCTAAAATTCCAGAGCTAAATGTTTAAAATCTTTCTATTCGAGGTAAAACTTTAAACAATAAGATCTTCGTCTCCAAATCGCAATATACACTTACATAACGGTTCATGTCGTTTTCATTCCCCCATAATTATCGGTATTTCTGTCATTCGAATACAATAAAATAGTTTTACATTTATAAGAAAAAAAAATAATAATGACTAACTAAAACTGTATACAGGGTGGTTCACCTAGTATGCTCACTCTCATTTTTTCTACAGTAATAAATTTCTTCAATCTCTGATTTTTGGAATTTTCAAATATACTTAAGAGGACGTGTCCTCGTGTGTTATCTCCGTCTTACAAACGTACAAAATAGCCAAAAACTTTTTTGCGCGTAAAAACTTTACTCCCTCTATATTTATAGCGGAATTACCAAAATTCCTCAACGCATAGGGAAGAACTTTGTCTGTGACGCAGCGTTTTTACTTTTTGGATAACATTAATATAATTACAGTCATCAATTTGAGAACATTAGGTTTTTTTTACCGTTTAATCGTTAAAAATGACTGGTAAGTGTTATCAAAAAAATCAAAACGCTACGTCACAGATAAAGTTCTTCCCTTTGCGTTGTGGAATTTTGGTAATTCAACTATAAATACAGAGGGAGTGAAGTTGTTACCAGCAGAACAGTTTTTGGCTGTGTTGTACGTCTATAAGACGGAGGCGGGTAGCAGATCCTCTTAAACATCATATATTTTCCAATTTAACTAAGGAGTGTTCGCTGACAATACAAAATTTTATTTTTCAAATGAGAACCCCCATTTTTACTGTAAATTATCAAGCAAATAATATTTCTGAAAACGTTGATGTACCTAATTAAAAATTCGAACGAGTAGTTTCTCGACATTATTAAAATATATTATAAGATAATAGACCTTAAAAAAATTGTATTACAAAACTAAATTAAACGTCCTATTAAAACGAATATTTACCATGCATTTTTAAATTGACCATTTTTAAAAATTATAAATTTTGATGGATTAATATATTGTTTACGCCTTATCTTTCACATCCATCATCGTGGACCTTTTTTCCTCAGCTCATAAAATAAAGTACTCAATTCACTACTCATTTGAATTTTGATACATCAACATTTTCAGACAATTTATCCGCAAAATAATTTATAGTTGAAAAGTTCTCGTTTGAAAAAATAGAAGTTTGCAACACGACAGAACACTCCTTTAGTACAAAAAAAATGTCACAAATTTGAAAACGTGATCTTTAGGTATATTTCCAAAAATCAGATTTTTTAGATAACAGTATTCTTGAAGAAAACAAATGTGACGAGCACGCTTTGTGAATCGTCCTGTATATCATTATAAATTTTAAATCAGACCTCCTCCTTCAGTCTTCTAAGACAATAACGAGGAACAATATAATAGACAATATTCGTGGTTGTTTACGGGTTATATACGTTCCAGTAAACAAGTATACGCATGTATAAAGACGGATGCATCAGATATTTGGCTGAACATTTATTTAGAAAGGTAAGCTTTGATTGTACCTAATGAACACGATTTGTCAACAGCGGCAAAATGCTTTTGGTATTACGTTTTTCGTGCACATCACATATACCTCTATTTATTCGATGCATGCGAACCATTTTGATTGATACTTTTATTCGATTGAAACCCATTATTTCAATCATCGCATTCGGATTATTGTTCATTATTGTCAAATTGCTATTTTTTCGTAATAAATAAAATGTTTCGAAAATTAATGGAATGGTACATGTAACTTTGAAACAATAACGTAGAAAATATAAATATGTATAACGAACATATTCAACCTTCTCCTCATTCATACATTGATTATTATGGTTCAAATGGAAACGTTTTTTTTTTTGAAATTCTATAGGACATTTTGCTCTTATTGAAAATGTTCTCAATGATGGTACAAAGTATGGCATTGCCGTCCAATAAACACAAAATACATATTACTGATTTCTTAAAATTTTTCGTATTTTACTTATTATTTACATTTAACTATCTTAAAATCATAAATCTTACAAATCCTTCAAAAATCTCAGCTCATTAAAATTAATTCCAACCAAAAGCTTTTCTAATTGACAACTATTATTGTATTTAATTTCCATGCTCACTCTTCACCTAATAACACTAATTTTAACTACTTAAATAATTATTATCGTTTTTAAATATCACGTTAGTAGTATCAATATGTATACATATAGTTTAATGTTATGATACTATTATGTTCATTTTTTTTCTAAAAGATTTCAAATGGTTAAAACATGTTTTCGATTTTTTTTTTTCAGCACTTTTTGTGTATACTACTCCGCATATTGATTGAACGAATTTTTTATGTAGGGTTGCTCCATGAGAGGTAAAGTACCATTCAAGTGGATTTCTCTGTTCATATAGTACAATTGCAATCTTGTAAAATACATACAAAACGAGAAAAATATAATTTATACCAATAGCATACAGTGAAAATGTGAAATACGCCGAAGCCAAGTAACAGCGGTTAAGCTCAAAAGTCTAACAACAATTAATATCTACTAATGAGATTTATTTTTTAAAAATTATCGTTCTTAATATTTTTATCTATAAGTTGTAATAATTCATGTTTAAAGCATGGATTCATTAAATATGGTTTTTGTTCTGTCTACTTGATCTATATTCTACTTAAATCTGAATACAATAATTTAAACATTAATATTTTTCCAATATAGGTAGAGACATACATATTATTGTAATTCAAACACGTACGTTTGTTTTTATACTTATGTAATATTATTACATGAAATATTAATATCGTATAAAACATCAATATTTTTCGAAATAAAGTTGTATTATATTATTATAAAAAAATATCTGATTTAACATAAAATATTTTCTAATTAACTAAACGAAACAATAAACATTTCCTTCTCATACGCAATTACATAATATCATATTATCATATCCGTATGCCTATTATCATTTATCATCTTCAGTATACTCAATCTATTTATTCGTTAGCACTAAATTTCCATTCGTAACAAAACAATTTTCTCTTTGTCCACGTTCCACTTCTATTAATTTAGTATAAAATATGAACCGTGTGTTGTTTTTTTTTCTTGTTACAGTATTTACTCTAATAGTTTTATAATGTTATGCTATATTCCAATTTGCAATAAAAATAATAAAATAATAATAATCTTGTCGAACACGACCAATATCGTAATATTGATGGACCTTTTTCTCATTTGAATGGCAATTTTTACAAATTTACAACAGTTTTGGCAACATAAACGTATACATAAATAAGCAGTTTCGTTTTAAAAAACGCATATAACTTAAAGGTGAAAAATTGGATTCGTTCCAAACAATCCACGTTTACATAAAAACAAATGTTCTACTTAGAGATTTTTAAGATGTTAAGCTAGCGCTTTTACGGAAACTAGTTGTAGTACATATTTTATTATACATAAGTTGAAAATATTTTGTACACTTTTGGAAGCATTTTATATATTATACAAAACCAGATTATCGGAATGAAATGAAACTCAAGTTTTCACCTAACAACAAGGAAGCGTTAGATTTCCCCCGAGAGTTCTACGTTATAGTTATCGGGATATAATTTGTAAAAACATTATTTATGGGTACGAAACCGTACAATATAGCCGCAGGTGTTTAATTTAATATTTTAAATAACGACTAGATTTCTAGATAGGTAAACACATTTTTAAAATATTGAGATTTTCAGACGAAATAATTCAAAAATAATATTTTGGATAGTACCTACTGGAAGAAGAAATTTAAAAAAAAAATAACTTTACTACAAAAATATACAAACCATGATGCAGTAAAAATGTACAATAAAATGTTCAATTTGTATAGTTGAAAATGTAATAAAAGGTTACTCACGAGTAGTTCATATAAAAAAAAAATATGTAATATTAATATTATGCAATGTTTCCGGAAATGTATACGATTTAACGCACTAAAAAAAAAAAATTCCTCAGGCTGACTAATTCATAAAATATACTTACCTAGTGATGTTGGCTGACCGGTTCGGAATCGTTTTTCGTTTACATTTTAATATTTTATAAATATTTTGTCTTATCAAAAAAATGTATGTCCGAATCAACAGAACATTTTTAAGTTATTAAAAACAAGAATCATAATTCATAACATTAGAAAGTATATTGTTTAATTACGAATAAATAAATTGCGTATTATGCCTATGATAGCCATAATCTACTATTCATAATCTTCGTTTTAGTTTTTCGTCTTTGTAATTATTTGTTTGTAATAAAAAAATATATTACATAAGGTCTGTTACGACATAGTATACGTATACATTCACTTGATTATTTCAGTATGACTTAAGAGTACAATATTTTTCAAATTTCTTTACAAACATAAACTTGCTTTATGAACATAAGTTGTGATTTCTCACTAATTAATTTAGTTTCATATACAATATTAAATTCCCTTTTCACGTTTCAAAGTAGGTGCGTTGCAAATTTTAAAAGCATTCTGATTTAGTATTTAAAAAGTTGAAACTCAAAAAGATCAAATATAACAAGATTTATTATTTTAATTTGTTGATTTTTTTTTCCGACCTTTTATATTAAAGCATAATATTATTTTACGGAACAAGATTCTATTTTATGTATAAAATATTTACTACAAGTCTACAACTTATTTGTTTAAATTGTTTATGTGGATGATCGACTGATATTATAGCATATTTTATATTTTATCTATAAATCTCAGCTGGGTAGACATTGCTGAGATCTTTCCGAATTCAGTAAATCCTCCGGTTATTACCGTCACTTTGAAATGCAATCAAAATTGTTTGTTGTACTATTTGTTTTTGTGAACAGTTTGTCAATATTAATATAAAATATAAGTCTTTAAATCAACAAAAACCCAATTTTGAAAAATACATTTTATAGGTTTTAAGAAAAATCATATTTTCAAAAATATGAACACTAAAATTGTAAATTAATATTTTTTCTAAGAAGGAGAATCCTATAATATGAATAAAACATCTAAATCTCCAAACTTACAGCAGAATAATTTTTTGTTTTATAAATATCGTCATACTTCTGAAAATTGAAAAGTTCTAAAAAACATAATATAATGCCGTCATAAAAATATAAAATAAATAAATTATTCCAGGATTCAAAATATATTTTATCTAATGATTTCTTTATTTTAAAAGTTTCGAAAATGTCGTCTGATCCGCTTTCTGCTGTTTACACTATAATTAGTTTTCCTCTTATTAAAACCTATTAAGAAATAATTCAATCTACTCCAAAGTATCTACTTAAATAATGAACTTATTCTTATGAAATTCGGTCAAAATAATATAATAATATGTACTGCTATTACTTCCGATTCATCGACATTGACGAATATGAACATCAATAATTCAAAACCCGCAACTATGTTTTGTTTGAAGCTTAACATTGTAATTTATTATAATATTATATTATAAATGTGTTTATACAGTGCTATATATTAGATTAATCATTGGTCACACATTTTAAATCCGCCAATCATAATATATTCTTCTGCCACACACTTGTCGTATTTTTCAATTATGGGCATGAGTACTTTTCACAAACAATAATCTTAGCACTTAGAAAAAAATAAATGTTTATTGTTTTCCATTACACGATGGAAAGTGAAAATAACCATTGATATTTTACGAAAAAATATGTTTGAGTATTTCTGAAATGAATACTCAATGGAAACTTAAAACTAAATCAATAAATATATTGTTGGTGACAATAGTTATTATAGTTTATATTATTATTATGTACTGCCTAGCCATTGATATTTATATTTTTAATGAATCATAATATGCATTTGAACATTTTACGATTTAAAACCACACTAACCTATAATTATACTGGTTAAACTATGTATACCAGCTATTGCGTAATATTACCGACTAATATATTATAATATAATATCTTTAATCCGTTAGTGAAAAAACTGCCTATGCAGGAACGACAAGTAAATAAATATTACAATATATTTCAGTGCATATTCGGAATCTGAAATTTGTAAGCCATACAAACATTACCATACGAAATGTGAAAAGCAATGTCCTGCACATAATAAAGAATCTATAGAAGGTCGTCTGATAGAACTCCAACGCGAAGAAAATTCTGGCAACGTGCCTATACTGTATATAAACAAAATAATTTATATATATAGGTTAAGACCTGTAGCACATTAAATATAGTGTGTTTGAAAACTATTACTCATTATATAATGTCCTTTTAACATAATTCATACAGTACTGGTGTACAGTTAAAACAATCGACAAAATAATTTTCAAGGACTAAAACAATAATTATATGCGTTATTTTTGTAAATAGGTGCAATTTTGTGACTATAACCCCGTAAACGTCTTAATTAAAAAGCCAAACGTTCTGGGTTATAAATTTTCTTGTAAATTTCAAACGAAATAAAAGGTGGCAAAGTGGGTATTGTTCTGTTGTACAGTATTGTAGGTGTCGAGTAGATCACTGAAATGTACGAGTTAAATTTAAATTCAATGGTCTTTCATTGTGTACGAAAAACGATTCTGAGCGGAAACAGCACGTCAGCAAAATTATTTAATGCTACTAAATGTATTTTATCATATTAGTCAGCCTATAGGATATTTAACATTAAATTTATATTGCCGTTAGTATTCGTAGGTAGGTTAATTTAATTTTTGGCCAAATCATTGAAATACTTATGAGGAACCTTTTTTTTAATGTCTGAGCTTTGACTATTCGAATTTAAGATTTAAAAATTTGTTAACTATGTAAAAAATAGACAACTAAGTACTAAATTTTCTTGATTTTTAAAAAATTGGTAAACATTTGGACTTTAAATGCTTATAAAAAAAAATATGCCTATGGATCTTTAATATTTATTGAATAAATATAATCACAGATATATATATATGTGCATAAGAAACATCGTATTAAATGATAAATTTTTCACCGAGTGGAAAAATCTTTATCGATATTTATAAAAATATGTCAAAATATGTCTATAAATAGCTCAAAAAGAATCAAATATTTTGAAAGTTACATCGATATAGAAATTAGAATATAATATTTTAAATATTTTGTGAACACTTCAATTATTTATTCGTTTTGGAATAACAACCGAATAGGAAAATCAGTTGAGGAGAAATAGTTATTTTACGGATAAATATCCAATGTCGTAAAATGTTGAACTTCAAACGCTCATTAAAAATAAATATGTGACTTTTTAGAAAACTTTCTTTTTATTTAAGGAAGATAAACTTATAAATAATCTAGTTTGCTTTTATTTTTTTTTCCAGACGCTTTAGAAAACTATTAGAAATTTTTACTCCCCGTCCCTAAAAAAAAAAGTGCCAAATAGATCCAATTTGCTGCCATCAAATTTTTATTGCTCAACTAGGAATTTAAATTTGATACAATATTAATGATTAATGATTAATTTCATTATTACAGAAAAATGTATAATTATTCTTTAATCATATTACCATGTTCAAACATTGAATTGTTTAAACAAAAAAAATGTATTTTATATTTATATGAAAACAATTTAATATGCAGTTGATTTATTTAAAAATAATTGTGATAATAATAACCTATTATATTTTATTTTAATAAATTTGAGCTGTATTTTAAAAATATTAATAGGTATACATCTAAAAACTAATATACTTATAATGTTTACATTTTAAACTAATTATAACTATTAAGAAAACAATTTTTGTTTGTGTCACGATGATGTTCCACCTGATACTGATAATTTTATTTATTTATTTTGACATTTAAATTTTCATCGCACTACATTCACATGCGTGTCGTATTGTGCGATTCAAATTCAAATATTTCTAGGAAAGTATGTTCTCCTCTGCCAAGAATTCACAACGTCGAATGCGATGGTTAAACTATTTCGAATATTCTAATAATTGTTGTAATAATTTACTGTAATATCTGTTAATATATTGTGGATGTGTGTTTATTATAATATGGTGCCTACGATATAGAACGGTATAATTATATTATTTTAACAACATTGTTACATTAACAAACATTGCTAAAAGCACGAGACATGCGTCTCTTATACTGAGAAGTGAGAACTCATGATATGCATAAAAACATAACCTTAAAAAAAGCGGGTAAGTGGATGTCGCTCTGCTGTACAGTAGATTACAAGTTGGTCAATGTATAATGGTTTGTACTGAACTCGAATTCAACGATATAATATCGTTGTATAAGAAAAACGGTTCTGAGCGGAGACGGTTTGTCAGTCTGGATTTTGTACATTGTTATTATTTGTTATACAGCCTTTAAGTTGAATTAATATTATAATTTTTTATTCGTTGCTGTGGTGCTAAACAAAGCGTTGGAAATTAAAATCCCATTTTTAGCAGGTTTTCGTAATTTGTCCGCAGTTTTTCCCGTGGCATTAAGTAAATATTGAGAAAATCGAAAAATGACCTCTTAAAGTACCATCTTGATCCAATTTGCTAAAGATAAGGTACTATATTATGTTGAGACCGAAACACTACTTCTGGTAGGAATTGTGTATACAGGATAAAAAAAAAAAAAACACCATTGTGAAACCACTGTCTTCCTTGCTCCGCTCAGAATCCAAAATAATAGCAATAATAACGTTAGTGATTATATTATTATCATTACAATATAAACATATTTTGTATTTAATATTTAGCGCATAATGTATTTAATAAATGTAAGTATGCAACGAATAATAGTAACACAATATATAATTTTTAAAACAAGTTGTTGATAAAACAATGTTAAATGGAAATAAATTTACACGTTGTAGCAAATAATCGAATTCTTTGAACGAATCGTTTAGCGATTGAAAATTATTGTTAATCCGAATGGTGCCAGTGGAATTAAAGCTCTATAATGCGAAATCCCACATGACGTTATATCTCCTACCTAATAATTGGTCATCAGTGGTATGATTTATATCTCGTCGAGCACACAACTTAAAAGTTAAATTCCTATATATTACGCTCGGGATCTAATTAAAATCAAATTTGAATTTGCATTTGAATTTGAATTAGCACCGAGACAACAGCTCTCCGTTCATTAATTTATTGTGTTTCGTGTTTGTCGTGTTCAACGTTTCTACAAAACGATCTCATTATTAAATGGCTGCAGAATATCCCTCGTACGAATTACCCATGTGAACCTGTATCACATGAAAGCTTGACACTTGTTACAATAGTCAACATGGGAAGCTCACTGTATACTTGTAAATGTCGACTAATTTATCGGTTTTATTGGGTCGGTTGGTCTCGTGTCGGTGTTTTATCGGGTTGGTTTCAGAGTCAAATTTAATCAGGAAAATACGAGTTGGTCTACCGAAGACGATATAGCTATAGTACCTACGTACAAAAACTCACGAAAAAATGTGAAATGAGCAATGCTCGATCATCACAATATTCCATGCGTTAGTATTGTTAAACATCATCACAGCGTTTGATGAAGTTGTTAGTATTTTATGGTACCAAACTAAAAACTCATTTATTTTCGCATGATTCCTACTAATTGTACCTATATAGAACACTAGAACAGCAATATTATTTATATAATAAAATTATGATACTTAATGATATATTTTCAATTAAGTTAATTGACATTATTAAAACATCAATTAAGTTTGAATTAAGTTAACAAATAACGTTAACTTAACTTCAATTAATAAAAAATGCATTGAAAAGGTATAAAAATAATTAATAACACGTGTTACTATATCACTTGGATACTAATATATACTTATGCATAAAGATACATATTATTTTAGAAATCTATATTACACTCTGGGTTCATTTAAATTTAAAATTTTAGCGTGAATGTACTTAAGTACTGTATTGTAACATTTAAAATTTAAAAAATAAACTTCTCAATCATTTAAAAATTATAATAAAACTACTATATTTTTATTGAAAATATCTATTAAATTTAAAGACAATGTCATCTCAAAATTTTGATCTGCCATTGATCCTCTTCTCTTGCTTAGTAATTGTCCTCCAGCACTAAAAAGCCGCTCAACATTTGCAGATGAAGGGATGGCAGAATTATACTTAATATACATTTCTTTAAGTGTATTTAGTAATTCTGAAGGAGATTTAATATTTGTGTTTGACAAATATTTGTCAAAAATAAGAGTTTATAATCATTATTTGAATCCGATAACCGTGAGATTAGATAACCGTGGTATGAACTAATAATGTATAAATGTATAATATACCAATAGTTAGGTAGGTATTTTTGTAATAAAATTATTATATTATAAAATAAATTTATAAATAATAAGTAATAAGTAATGAGTATCTAATAAAGGGGTAGTATAAATCATAGCTTCGAGAGCTCGTATATTGATGTCTCTATATATGGACAATTAGTAACAGATATACAGGTACCCCTAAACCTATATTAAAAATTGATTATTTCCTAATTAATACGACATATTACTGATGTTGGTTTTTATTTATAAAATTATATGTGAAATTCTTCGCAAATATACATTTTTTTTGAGATAATATTTTCTATATTCTACGAACTTATAAATTAAATAAATAATATTTTTCTGAAAAATTTCTGAAAATCCAAAATTAACTTAATGGGGAATATTGAAAATTATATAAGTTCATTTTAAGTCAACATAGATAAAAATTAGTCAAGTTAAAGTTAAGTTAGTTACAACAGCAAACTGATAAGTTACAATTAACTTAACTTATAACTCATTAACTCGTTAATGCCCAACCTTGAGCTTTAAATTTTTAAAAACAAGTCATCACAAATCAATATTATGATAATCGCTCTTCATTCGCATGCGGCAATTTCGAAAACTAACTAGCTAGGTATAGGTACTAGTTGTGTAGCACTAGGAAATAATTAGATTTATTTCTAGTACATCTCAATACAGCTCCGCGGAAACAATATATTATGCATATTGCACGTGGAAACTTTTAATTTTAGACACATGAAAATGTATATTTTCTTTACTCTGTCGTATCTCCCGCAAGAGTGACACGCGCTCAATTCTACTACGACTTAACTTCGCACGCTCTATAAGCTATATATGACAACTGTCTCTAAAATAAATCAGATTAGCTCTTTTAGATTTGTTGAGGTGCGATGGGATGCGCCCGCCTATTGTCAGTCATCCTACGTTCATTTCGTTCGGAATCAATCAGAATGACTATATATCCATAATTCATATCATACCGTAGCGCGATTCGGCATAAGTATATATATAAACCTCATTGTCTACAGGTCACCTATACGTATATCCGAGCACCGTCCCATTTTTAAAAGGTAAGTACGTACAGGACACTGCAATAATATCGGAACACATAGTTTTACGGACTGAAATAATTTTATCGGCTTTAAAACCAAACATGAAATAATATCAAACTTAGACCGTGCGACGTCCGGTCGACGACATATTGTGTACATCCGTCGCATCTATATACGCTCCTCTTGCCGAGCTTCGCGACAACAGCTGCGTTTGCGCTATAAAGTAACATTTTAGAAACAATTATAAGAACAATTTTTTTAGGAATGCTAATTGATCAAGAGCGCTTCCGGCGAGACCTGTCGCTGGTGATTTCCGTGTATTTTATGCGTTTTTTTATTTTGCGATGGAAGGAGTTTCGAGCTAGTTTCAAAATTACCTTAAGAATTTACGGGAACGGTAGATAACATAAACGCAACAAAAAAATTTGGAATATGTTGACTTTTACTAGGAAAAAGGGGTGGTGTAAATACGTTCTGGTGCCTTCCATGTAATTTAGATTTTAAAGGTTAAGGTTGTGCGAATTTCAAAAGTCGGCTTAGAAATTCATGCAAACAGCGTCCTAAACATTAAAAAAAAAATATTAAAAATGTAAATTTTTTTTCGCGAGACCTGCTGCAGGCTCTATCCATGTATTTTATGAATTTTTTTAAGGAGTTTCGAAAATATTCTTGAGTCTTACTAAATTAAAATAATACCTACGCCTACCTACCTATATAATATTATATTAGAAGTTATTAAAAAAAAAAAAATGTCGTTGGTTACAATCAGTGTGTGTTCTTTTTCCTCATACTTTGAATTGGTCTTTTTTATTGTTTAAATTTTAAATTTTTTCTTTAGAATGTAAAAAAAAAATTAATTTTAAGTCATGCCTATTATAATATGGAAAATTAACTTTTTTTTATTGGTCTAAAGCCAACTATGGCCATGAGCAGTTGTAGGGGTTACGTTTGTCTAACGGTTAATAGGGTTGGAATGGTTGGTTGGCAACACGTGTATGTGTGGCAAGGTTTTTTTCACCATGGACCCGGATGGTCACCCATCCGGGAACTAGTGGCAACGGTCGTTGGTTACTCTCAATCACGTTGCGTGATTGATTTCAGCCACTGCGCCACGAAGAGCCACAAATTAACTTCTTTAATATGAATCAGAGTTGTAATCATAATTATATTTAATTCATATACTATTATATAGTATATTTAATTTCTACCTATTATTAACAAATACAATAAAAAATAAAGAAAATGTTATGTCTTGCTATGTGTTTATTTCCATTTACTCGACAGCCTTAGGCTTGAGTTTAAATAATTGTTATTTTGTAGTATGTACAATATAAAATATAAGTAGATTAAAACATGTTAAGAACCTTAAGAATTAAAAATAACACATCCTAAATTCAAACTAAAATCAAAGTCGTCGACTGTGGCTGTATTCACTTTGTTTTTTTGTTAATCACAATAGCCTACAAATAAATTATTTTTTTAAATATATCATAATTGCTAATAATTAGGGCTCGGAAGTTTTTTTGAACTTTTTAGACGCCGCTCTCCTGGCCACAAATGTGTTTTATTAGCATGTGAATCTGAACAACTAATTTTTACTTTGCATTTTTTGATATTAATTAGGTAATTTTTAAGTGATTTTTTGAAATTTTTTAGTTATTTTTACTGATTTTTCACTAGTCCACTCCTTATCGTTTCTTGTCGACCATTATGACGATAACTTAAAACTTGGAAATCACCACGGACGATAGATAAGATTAGTACCTATCCGATTTTATCTCGCCGATTACATATTTTGTCGTTGTCGTTTTGTAGTAAATTACTAATTTTTATTAATTTAAAACAAATATTTGTAATTTTTTAAGGACATTTTTTGTCATTTTTATATCTTATTTGCATTTTTTTTTTAGCTCGTTTTCTAATATTTTTAAGGTCATCCACTTCCGAGCCCTACAGCAATAATCATACACCGTAAATCGACCAACCCATTGGATTGAAAAGTTTGGAAACCATTTATGTTAGTTTTTGCCGTTTTAACTGTTCGAAATGTACACTTTCAAAACAATAATAACAATAAAATTAGGTACAGTCGTCGTTTTTGTTGTTGTCGCGATATAAACTCGTCTGATTTATGTGGTATTTATTTGCGGTGTACGCGATTCACATTTCGCGGGCCAAATCCAATACCCGACGCGTAGTTCCTTTCTTCTCTTGTGTTCTCAATGAGATCATAATATTATCATGACACAACGAGCTAGGAGAGTACACCAAGGAAATATGTTTGCAGTTATTTCTGGCGATGTCGACCTAGTGGTGTTTTTTTCGTCCGTCGTTTGGTCGGGTTTATACGGCAAAATGATTTGATCGTATACTATATCGGACCGGAAAACCGCGGCGAAGAGACAGTGCCGATTTATTATTATCATAAACGCGCAATATCGCCATCGCATCGTCGTTATTCTCATTATTATTATTATTATCGTCCGATACAAAGAAAATCGAGTCGCGCGCGTCGTTCCCGCGGAGTTTGAGCAACCCTGAAGAGCGAGCGGACGCCTAAAAATAACAAAAGCTAAACATAACTGCGGCACGCTCGAGGTGAACGACAACGCGACGATGACGCACAATAATTTATGAAATTTTACGCGTAGTGGCGACTGCGATCGGCCGGACATCGTTACAAACCAAACGGCTGCCGTACAGTCCGGTCGGTGCCGTCGCCGCGGGTCCGCCGTCTCTCACTGTTTTCACACGCACATTTTCTGCACCGCACAGCTGTTTTTTGCACTTTTATAGCGAGCAGAGCATATATTTTCCAGCGTCGTCGAGTCCGCTGCTGTCGCGCGCTTTTTTGGATTTCCGAATTTCCCGACGACCGGTCGCCGCGCGCAACGAGTCTGCTGCGAATTTTTTTCCCGAAAATAGTTTGTGCCTGTTTTTTTTTTTTGTTTTTTCTCTTTCGTCCCCTCGGCCGGAAAAGCCCGGCGGATCGCCGTGACGACAATCGCGATATTGTAATATCATACGGTTTTATTGTTCCCGACGCAGCAAAATACCCACCGCAAACATGAGACCGCCGATCGAAGAGGAAATCGAAGCCGCCGAGGTGGAAGTGGACGACGGCCAGCAGACCGCGGTCATGTTGGTGTCCACCAGACTGGCGGGCAACGCGGTTATCCGAGTGGTTAACCGGTGCAACGAGGCGCAGGAGAGCCAAAACCTGGGTAAGCGCACTCGAAGGCGAAGTCTTGCGAGGTATCTACACGTGGTGGATACCTGCAGAAATAGGGGTAGTCCGCTACCGCGGGAGACACCACGAGGTTTCCGAGGTTGGGGATACGATGATACCAAAGACTTTGGACTTCGGTAACCGTATGCAGTGTTCGGATTAGATAAGTATTTTTTTATCTAGATAAAGATAAAGATGAATACTTATTTATCTAGATAGAAAATAGATACAATTTTTTTTTTAAATGGGTTTTAAATTTAGGTATATATTTTTAGTTGATCACTAGGAACATAATGATAATAATGATATAAATAAAAATAATTACATTATTTATAAGCCATAAACTTGGTTTGAGAATCTGTATAAATATTTAAAATGCGTTTGTACAATTTCGCGATTTTTATCGATAAAAAAATGTATCTACATGAATTTATTTAGATTAGCAAAAAAATGATCTAAAAATGAACGTTTAGATACCTTGTAACTATTTATCTAGATAAGATAAATGATGAACAAATAATTATCTAGATAAGTCCGGACACTGACCGTACGGTTTCTTTAATACGTTGTGCTAATATCTGTCGATGAACTATATATGCAGTGCATTGTATTATACGAATATAATTTAAAAAAAGCGTCGATGGGCCATATTGACCGATCATTTATCGAGTTCCGACAGGGTTGTGCAATATGATTTATGAATTATGATTAAATTGTCGTTAACAATCAGACGCAAAATAATAAATAGCTGACACGCATCGTCGAAAAGTTATATTATGTAGATTAAACGTAGATTTAGTCACACGCGAAATGATTGATATTTTTTACCAAGCGTATGCGGAAAAACGTGCAACAGCTGACCGCTGACGAATTTTTTGTTTATTTCATAGCTTCCGCTTCGTAGGTGAATATATAATCGAAAACAGATACTCCTGCTTACCTAAATCAAATATATTTATAAAATGGCTATATATTGCGTATAATATATGAATTTTAATGATATATTTATATTGTGTAACATGTTATTCGAACATTATCTTTTAATTATTTTTGTGCACATCAAACATCGTTACGCCGTGTGTACTCTAAACAAATTAATTTTTTGAATTTATAATATTATGATATTACGCATATTCGCTGTGTGTGCTAGTTTCCTCGCTTTCACATTATTCGATCTAATTATTTTTTTTTTTATATTATTACGCCGTTATATCAACGCTAAAATCGTTGCCTATTTTTTATTATTACCACAACGAAAGAAAGTGTTTTTGATGCCCGCATGATAAATACTCTATTGTTAAACAACATTAAACAACAAACCCAGAATCGTCGTGAACGCGTACTCGACGCATACTATATTGTGTAAAATAAAAAATGTATTTTTTCAATTTTGTAATATTTTACTGGCGATGTATAATTCGAATTTTATGAGAATTATTTTATTAATACTGGTCAAATGTTTATCATGCAATCCTTTAAAAAGATAAAAACATTTATTACATCATATATTATGTAGTCTCGATTCTGCCTTTAATAATTCTCTGGAGCACATATTTTATTGTAATAACGATATTTCTATAAATATATCCATTTCCTACTGCGTAAAAACTTTAATACATGAACAGATCTGAGATCTGACCATGACAATTTACGCGTTTCCGCAAACGCAACTGCTACTGCACAACTTTTACGACATTTGTGATATATTATCGTCACTGCGTATATAAACCGAGAACTTGTGGTACAAAACATTCAAATCGTATTTGATTTATTAAAAAAAAATAATGCCAAAATAATACTCGTGAAATATTTTTAAAATCAACAGTACAGGTAGGCGGGTGCTCGATAATATACGAGTGTAAAGCAAATTATTCCGCTGTCGTGTGGATGTAAGCAGAAACAATAATTGTTAAATTTCAAAATAATTTCCAAGTTACTTTGAGTAACAAACGCAAAACGAAGTGGGTAATAATTGTTTGCAAAACAAACGCAGTGCAGAATTTATCTTTATTCCTCTACCTATTCACAATAGTTGCTTATCGATTGTAAATATATATGTTTCAATCACGAATCTCGACGACGGTGATGATGATGATGATGATGATGATGTGTGTAAATAGATACACAACACACACACACACAACACACACGCACACATTGTTATATTGTCATTCCGGTTTCACGTCAAATGATATTATGCACCCATATATGGGTGATGGCCATCGGAACAGACTAGCGCGGAAAGATATTCCGCCATAGTATATATGATAATTATTGTGACCGCGACCTCGAGCAGTCTACATCTGGACTTCCTGCAAGTATCGCGTCAGACGATTACAGATATTATACATACATAGTATTAAATATATTTTATATATATGTCTGTACTGCAGAAGTGTAATACACACATCGTGTACTCCTCGTGATGGACCTCAAAAACGCCGCGTCACGCCGAAAGACGTCATAATATTTTCGTTTTGTTTTCCAGATTTGTCCGAATGTCAGCTGATGCAGATCCCCGACGCGATTTACCTGCTCATGCAAAACACGCAACTGGTCACGTGCGACCTGTCGAACAATGTGATTTCAAAACTACCGGTGAAGTTTACCGAACGATTTCCGTCCATCACAGGCGAGTTTATAAACGTCGCGCGACTCTCGGGTCGACGAATGAATTAATATAGTTTGCCCGACTTGTAGCCTGCCTATTAATAAGTATTAATCGTGTCAAATGCGCCATATTGTACCTACGCGATTAGTTTGTGCGTTGGATTAAGGTATTATTATTATTATAATATTATGTAACGCGTATTACAGTGTATACGTGCCCAGCTGCACGTCATGTGCAATGCGATGCAATGGATGCCAAACAAAATAATAATAATAATTAGTAAGGAATAATAATTCAGAGCACAAACTATATAATTTTAGGCGATGCATAATTTCATTTTACTTTTTGAACTCGAATGTGTTTTCGCGGTTCAGCGGCGTCGACAGATGTATAGTTTTAAAATATGTATTCCGACCAGATAGTTTTGAATCGTACTATGGGGGAAAAAAAAACTCTAACAATAGGGAAATAACAACGGTGATATTATTAAAGACGCAACTCAGCTGCAGCGTGCTCAGGTCGGCCGTATTATATATTCATATAGGTATATAAAAATAAACTTTTGTTAATGCATCCATAAAAGCCGGATATAACAAAAAAGTTTTTTTATAAGTAACGCATATTTTCGCTTAAATCCCTCTAAACCGTTCTGGGTCATTTTTTTTTCTTTTACAGTGTTATTAAAATATTGCTACCCGTAAGAGAGTACGAAAACATCAGTTATACGCATAACCATGAATTATTTTTACGAGCTTCGGAGTTCTATCAATTAGTGGGTCAAACACTCAACCCTATACGACGCCTACACTCTAAAACTATAAGAGGGATTTGAATTTATTATTTGTTGTAGATCTCCGTGGGGAGGTCACTATATTGTTTGATGCTCGGTGGGAGTACCTAGTGAGGGGCGATTGTCGAATCTCTTCACCGCTCAAGTGGGGCAGTCGTAAACTTGTTTGCATTTATAACGATAATAATATGTTAGTGATAATAAAATAACAATTAATACTGAGTAGGTATTGTAAAAAAAAAAAACCTCGAGACCCGATCGATCTTCAGCTATGCCACTGCGGTAGACGTGCTTACCATAGGTATCTATATATTATTTATACAACTAGTCGCATAGGTACCAATTATAGTATTCTTATTGATACGTAAATAGAAAAACATTGACATTTAAAGTTTAAACTGCCAGCTGCGATAGTGTATACTGGTGCACCTGCGGTTACCGCGTTACCGAGTGCAGAATATAAAAAAAACAGACGATGACATTTTAAACGATTTTTACCTGCACGTCCGTAACGTATCTGAGTGGGTTTAATAATATCATAATATTATATCCATACGTACACAGAACCTATATAAATGGTGATTAAACGGTTTATTTTTTTACTTCAATTTGGGTATGTAGAGTATAACATATAATATCGTATTTAGCCACATCATTATCGGGTATTATGGCATACCCATATATCTATTGTTCGGAAATTAATTAGGAAATTGTCAGTCGTTACCCGACACATTAACACTACATCAACAAGTTGATGACAAGAAAACAATAATTCATCAACTTTTGCCGGCGTTTCACGTTATTGCTTACAAGAACATATTAGACATAAGTAGGTAGGTAATAATGTTATATAATATTGTGAACCAATGAGCAGAGTTTTTCTATAAAAAAAGTTGTTCTATAGACACTTTAATACGTTCGAGACAATTTTTACTTACCTATACTGACTACAGTCCATCAAATTATTTTGTAAAAATATATATTTTAAAGGTAGTTTAGGTACCTATATATAAATATTATACAACCATACAGGGTGATTCATCAATCACGTGGTAGTCGGGCCAAGTTAGTTAGATCATTAATACGCTTTCCTTTTAAACATTATAGTCACTTCCATATTACTTTATACCTAGTTTTTATATAATAAAAAAACATAAATACAATTTTAATCAATTTATTTATTTTATTATTATAATATTATAAATTATACCTATTCGAATTTGTAATGATAATAGTTCGTATTAATCCAAAATTCCAGTGAGCCCCCCTCCCCACTATAATCAAAACACATCACTTCGACAGTGGAGTACCCATTTATGGGGTTGCTACGGGGACAGCGGTCCTCCCCCTAAATATCTGAAAACATTTAAATAAAATAAGACGTATTTGCTATAAATTGCTAATACAATAATTGTTTTTATGTTATCTGTTACCATTCTTTTTTTTAGAAATATGCACCAACACTTTGCCTAATAATAGACCATAATGGTCTAATTCGATAGGTAACTAATTACTGTAAAATTGCACATCAAGATGCGTATCGATAAGGCTGAACAGTTAATAGGCATACACGGCTCTAATGTATTCAACTTACCTATTGGTAACACGTAAGCAATATTTTAGCCAATAATAAAAAAAGATTTATATTTTTGTAACACACATTTAGGGTCTAAAGTGTTGTATCAATCGTGTAGTGCAATTTGTTTCTTTACATTAGATTTTCAGTTTGAAAAAAATTGGTTTAAAATTAATGTTCCCTTCTTTTTTGCGTATAATAATATAATCATACTTCATAGTTATTATTGTCAATATTATATTATAATACACATAACATTGTGCAAAATATTAAAAAATCTTTCGTAATTATACATTTCAGAATTTTTTTTTTTAATTGAATTAGGCCTCGGCAACTATGGCCATTGGCGACAAAGAGTTTAACTCTGAATTATTTACATGTTATATAAGTTACATATAAAATACAATTGATAAGGTTGGACTTAGTAATAAAGGTTATCATGCGTCTCATGTTGTCTGGGTGGAGGGCTTCTGACAGAATGTTTGAGATGGCTGCTTCACGTCTATTCATTTCATATGAAAGGCATTCAGTTATGATATGTTTAATTGTGAGAGTATACCGCAGCTGGCGCATAGGGGTGGGTCTTCCTTCTTCATCAGATACTGGTGGGTTATCGATGTGTGTCCTATACGAATTCTCAGAATTATTGTATACATTGATATAGGTACAATACATTATATTTCAATATAAATGGAACACAAAAAGTTTTTTTTTAAACAAAAACACAAAAAATGATGTAATTTTTCAAACTTAAATCTCTAAATATGCAGAAATGAATGACTTCAACACATTTTCCCTGTATATAATATGGTGGCTTTGTGTCACGCTGCTTTTTCACATGTTCTAGGTACCCCAAAGATCACTGTTATAATATTTAGATATTTGGTCCCAAAATTGACACAATTAATGTAACGTATAATCTCAGGTGAGAAGTTTAACGTGGTTTTATCATCATGTGGCATCATATTAAAAAATCAAAAATAGTAAAATTTGTCATTTTCAAATTTTTTTTAACCATCCTGAAAAACATTTACACACTACATTATTTGTTTCTTATGGATACGGTTATGAATTTCACATACACAGTTTTCATTACTTTTAACAATCTCCTCTTCACCCTGAAATAAAACTCTGGACACGTCTTTGCGCTGTGACTTGTGAAGCACAACACACGACTATATACTCCATTTAAGTTGTACTTGCATTGCATAATTATGACACATATCAACAAAACATATGCATAACTGCGTAAGCAATAAATTAAGTGACGATAGTAAAATCGTGTAATATAAAATAATGCTTTATCAAAACTTCACGTTCAGGCACTATCCACGGTTTAAGTTAGATATTCTATCTTAAACCGTGGTGCTTTGCCAGTAGAATATTTACTTGCGGGGTGGCCCGGGTGATACATAAAACCATAATCGCACTTTCATTACATTGAAATAATAAATTATGAAATGCAAAACTTTGTTTTGTAAGCGAATTGATAAAGATCGAAATATTTGTAAGTGTGCAGTAACTAATATATATATGTACAAATATTTTAATTTATTTATAATCGTAGTTTTTTTTTTCTGTGCAATCAATGACAACCAGATAGGTATAATCAAACAAAAATTCGACTTTTGTACTTAAGGTCAAATTTCATCGTGTTTGAGCCACCATTTAAGGGTTAAATTCCAGGATAAAAATAAGTGTTTGACACTTGCCAAATAGTGCCAGTGAATCTATTGATATAACTTTTATTTCGATTATTGCTATAATCGTTTGCACGCCCATACCTATATAACGCACCTAAATATAATGACTCCATATTTTATAATATACCTACCTAATTATTACTTACTAGTTTATATTAAATAGATGAAAATAAATGATAGATTTGTACAGACTGAGATATATTTACTTATTAATGTTCGTGGTTTCGAGTAGGTACCTACATCAAATTCATTTAATTTGTATTATTTTTGTTTGTAGAATTAAATTTGTCTCACAATCAAATCAGTAAATTGCCGGACCAACTGTCAGAAATGAAGAACCTTAAAAAGTTGAACATTTCATTCAACTCATTTGTCGAGTTACCAGAACCGATTGCTCATTTAGGAGAACTAACTACTTTGATAGCTAACAATAATTTTATTATTGGTGAGTTAAGAAATATATTATATTAATTAAAAAAGGTAAATTGAAAACTTTCATTTAAACACTATGATTATATATATCATATAACATATATGATCATATATGCAATATGATATAATAATAATTGTAAGAATAAATAACCTGTAAGGATAAATAAGAATCTAATTGATTTAGTAATGATTTTTGTTGTGCTCGTGATCCATAACAGTTTTCATTTCCATTTCAATGTGTATCTATTACCAATATCGTTTTAAAAATATATAAGTCTATCCAGCATAAATTGCTGTTATCAATTTTAAACGTCTTCGTGATTCCCATTATTATTATTTTTTATTAAAATGAAAAGTAAAAAATCTATTTACACTAGTAAAATGTTATAAAAAAAAAATCATAATCAAATATTAAAAAAAAAAACAAGTGGGTACAGAGGAAACATAATTTCATCATAGGTGTAAGGAACTATACTTTATGATTGAATATGACTTTAGTTAGTAAATATTAATATTTATAATCCACAGTATAGTTACATTAAACAAAAATCACTAAAGTTAAAAACTTATGCACATCTTATGTTATGATATTATTAAAAAATTGATTAATTTAATTCATCTTTTCACAATACACATGTTCAATACGACATAAATATAAATATAAAAAAAATACGATTTCGCCATGAATCGGAAATTTGAATGTTTACAGCATATAGGATATATAATATACTTCCAGCTGTGAATAATTTATATCGCCTAACGAAATTGTAATCCCAATGATTTGAGTGACAAAATTATATGGCTATCAAACAAAATATCGTGATAGGTACATAATATTCGACTAAATAATTCAATTCTAAATGGAGAATAATAATACTATGTTTGTTTTTTATAAAAAAGAAAAATAATAATATTGTGTGTAGGTATACTTGTACGAACGCATTACAGATGCAATTTATTTTACCGTATTTTATATTATTATGTATGTCATTAATTATCAATATAACTATTAATACTGTGCATGTGATTATACATTTTAGATGTAAATGTTAGGACATTGGAATCATGTTTGAAGCATTTGGAAGAAGTTGATCTCAAGGATAATCCACTCAATACTTCGACGGTGGATGCGCTGGAACAAGAATTGCCTTTCAGGGTGATGTTTACACCCCCGACCGACGAAGACTGGAGAGATTTAGACAATTGATTAACAAACAAAACATTTGACAATACAGAAATATATTTTTTAATTAGCTAATAAAATGTTTTTATTCATTTTTATCATTGTTTTTTTTTTCTTATCATTATTTTTTGTATATAGTTTTCAGTGGCTTGTTCGCTCCGAAATAACAATTCAAAATAATTATTACATAAAATAAATTGGGTCCCTACCCACATATCACTGCATTTATGCCATCGTTTTTTTACACATACATAATGTACATTAATTTTTTTTGTATTTACACACTGAATATCGTTATAATATTGTTTTTGTATACAAGCATAACAAATAAATAAATTAAATACAAATAAAACTAAATAAGTGTGTTTTTGGTAGTAAATATAATGTAGATTATTATTATTATTAAGATAACTATAGTTAAATTTACATTATATCATACAAAAACCAAAGAGATTATATTTGTACAAAATGACGAAAAAAAAAATAAAAAAAAAAAAAAATACAAGTTATAAACGTTGCAAAAATGTCGGTCGCAAGAACATGTTATTATCTATATTTTTATATTACTTTACTTACATAATAATAATAATAAAAAAAAAAAAAAAAAAAACTGTACTACTATTTGTCTATCAAGTATTAGAAAACCTATCGAATAATAATTATTTTGTCTTTTGTCAAAAATTATACTACCTATCATTTATTCCTTTTCTCTCTCCCCTCATATTCACTATCTCTCACACTATTACAATAGCCACGACTATATCTCATCACACTCACTCTGGAGTTAAGCATTTTCACATTAAACGGCACGGTCATAAAAAAAAAGTTAATTTTGTTTAAATTATTTCTATAAATATCACCAATGACAAAATCATATTACTCCGACTTGTACAACACAATTTTAATTATATAATAATATGTACACTAATATAATAAAATATACAGTACAGTCACTTTAATTACGCACAAAAATTGGATGGTAAAATGTTGTCCAACACAATATAATACAGTCACAGACCCGACTTGTTAATTTCTCGCGTAGTTTCGGTCATTAGAAACAACAAAACAATTTGCTAAATAAAGTTAACGAATGACTAGAAACTATTTCATTTATAATAATAATAATAATAATAATAATAATAATAATAATAATATAGTAATAATAATAATAATAATTTATTACCCATTTTTTTTAAGAGTCCGTCAAAAATAAAAAGCGACAGCGCTTGGTTTCGGAAAATTTATTAAGACACACGTACCCGAAACTAATTATCACGTCAGCGCATTTTTATTAAAACTTAAGAAGAAAACTTTCAATTCGAAAAAAAAAACGTGCGGTAATGATATTATTTAGTTATAATATGATAGATATTTTTCATTTCACTATAATATATTATTTTTTACAGACACACCGAAAGTTCTTATAAAACATTTTTTTTCTTTTTTTTTTTTTTTTTTAATTGCTTATCCGTCACACGGAATATTATAATAATATCGTCGTCGTACTACGATTCGTATTAAGTCATAGTTTTTTTTTTTTTTTTTATATATATCAGAGATTGTGTTTGTGAAAAAAAAAAACTCTTATTGACCGCGACGACGACCCCCCTCCCCTTTTTTTCCAGCCCCCATCATTTAGAGTCGAAAACTCATAACCGTCATAACAACAATAATAATATTACGACAGCCTCCCTGGACCGAATATAATAAATCGTTGCTCCGATCGTATAAAAAAAAAAAAAAAAAATAAGAAACATCGTTAAAAACGTAATCTCCAATAAGTAGAAAAGGAAAAAAAACCATAGAAAAACGCTTTTCGTTCGTCTCGTAAAATAATATTCTAATTAAGCACAGCACAATCGTTTAATATAATATATTATTATAATATTATTATTCGCCTTCGAACACATCGCGGTACCTACCTACCTATCTACCTACCTACCTACATACGACACGAATTACACCCACCCCCGTCGATAAAAGCTAAGTAAGACTTTATAATTTTTTTATACTTATCATTAATATTATCAACACGATATTATCAATTACTATTTATTCGCGCTATCGGACGTCGTCGTCGTCGTCGTAATAATCATCGTGTATCGTTATCGTTGCTGCTGCTTTTTTTTTTGGGGGGGGGGAGAGGCACCCACAGTAACAATTTCTGATTTTTTTTATTTTAAATACAATATTCCTATTATATAATATCATACGCACATCATAGATCATAATATATAGGTATGTAATAAAATACGTAGGTAATACGACTCGTTATTTGAACTAATAAGATTCGTTGAAAGCACGCGGCGTCTCTCGCCATACGATATTCGGAAATAATAATAATAATAATAATAATATATTATAATATCGTCATAATTATAGGTACGTTTACGAGACATCTCGGTATGATATTATTATGTTACACTACCAACGGTCGTATATTATCGTATATCGTCGTCGGCCGTGGGTTTTCAACGGAATCTCATGCGTATCACGACGTTACAGGTAGGTATATTATAAAATTCACAGATAAATATAATAATAATATTAATATTAATATATATGTACCCCGCGTACGCACGATTACAATAAAAATAAGAAAAAAAAAAAATGTTCGAATTAACTATATCACTATATAATAATATGTATATATGTATGTATAAAAAAAAATGCAATTATATTATATATTACACACTTTTTTACCGCACACATGAGATGTATCATTTTTTTATATATATATATGTATATCACATATTACGATGAATACACGCGGGGATTTTTTTTAGATTTTATACAATATTAAAATAATTCGCAGGTATTAGAAGACTGTTTGAATATGTGTGTAAATGTATGCGTGTGTGCGTAATGTGCGCGAGTTGTTCATCTCCCTTACGCCATAACAATAATTGTCGTCATAATAATATTACAACAATACAATTAAATAAATTATATGTATACATAAGACGTGTGTGTGTATGTGTGTGTGTGTGTGAGTGTGTGTGTATCGTATAAAATGTTATACACATACGAGCGTTTGTATAAATATAATATAATGTAACATAACGTAATATATTATCGTATTTTCAGCGGTCTCTGCAAATGTGTAGCACCTCATATATATATATATATTTATATATATATTATTACACGGGCATAATATTTTATCATAATAGTAGACGGTGAGAGACGACTTTATAATATTATTATTATTATTTCACTATTGGCTTAACGTCTGTTTGTCCACGTGGCTCAGACACGGTACCATGGTCAGACTCGACAGACTTTGAATGTTGTCCACCTGCGGGAACTCTGTTCTCGGCAAACACCTGCAAAAACACGAATACGATGCATTATTACGATGTGCAGGAGATAATAACGCGCACTATTATAATATGGGCGGAAGAAAATACAAATGTACACCAGCGCATGGCTAGGGCGCGGTCCACGACAGACCGCGATTGCGTTATTGTGCAATATGCACGTTGCACATGCACATGCACGTGATGTATATGGGATGCAGGCTGCAGGCCGAGATGGCCGCAACAGCACCGACTCGCCGTTAACAAACAGTGCGATGTATATATTTGGCCGGGTACCGAAATACACCATCGTGACGTCGTGAAATCGATAAATGTTTACATAGTATATTCGCATACACGATATAAGTAAAAAAATGTGATTTCCGCACGCTCCGGGCATGTTGTTAAAATTTAACCGATTCAAATTTTATTGTTTTTCTTTGATAGGTACCTATTTCGGTAAATAAACGTACGACACGAACCGAATGCGTCCAAACGATTGTCTCCGCAGGAACACCGTCGGTATGAATAAGTTCGTACGAATCGCGGTAATATTCGTAGTCGCTATTGCTGTATATATAAGTACACCTACTTTTGAAAACTCCTTTCATAACGATTTAAAATTGCCAGTTTTTGTTCTCAAGGATCTCAAATTTGAATAGAACGCCTTTCCCTGCCTATATGTAAATATTATAATTGACATGCTGTTTTTTTTTTTTTTTGATTTTACATTTTCATTCCGATGAAATGTATTACACTGCACAATTACACGTGGTTTACGATGATATTTAAGCCGTTTTGATAAATAGTGTAGGTAATTTTTGGATATTATCATTTTTCAATTTGAATACAATAGACACGTACAATAATAAACTAAATCTAAATAAATCATTCTCGTATAAAACGTCTCTAAAATATTCTCGATTACGATTGACAGAAAATTTGTCGACGATATGATTTCATACTTGATGAAGTGCGCACGCAGTGAACTGCACAAAAGACTGCACACGTCTGTTCGTATTCAAATACAATATATTATGATGATGTGTGCAGGTATATACGAGCATACAAGTTATATGTACAACTTACATATAGGAACCGTATTTCGGCGGTGGCGTCACCGGGAGGACATATAATCGACCGGTGGTGTCGCGCACGAGTAAATTCCGAATGGAACGTTTTCGAAAAATTTACATATTATTTAAAACGTATTTATTATGACGCGTGCAGTTCCTATACCGTATTTTATAATATTACGACGACGGCGTTTCAAATGGCCCCGACATAATACGACTGCCTAAAATATATATATAAATGTACTTATGTGTGTGTGTGTGTGTGTGTACGAGGCGCGGCGATACTGTTTTTCCACAACCAGTTTCGCTATTAAATTCTTCGGCATCTCGATATGGCCCGGTATCTGAAATCTTTCGGCTTCTCCTCAAACACACAGTTGATTTTTATTTTCTTCGAGACTGCTCGATCCCGCGAGTCGATGGTTAAAAATACACGATATGTATATATGCATACCCCACCTCGCTCGCTCACACACACACACACGCACACTAACGATCGTATACGTCTTTATGACTTTATTATACCACCGGGGCCGGATTATAATAATATTATATACCTATAGAAGGTGATATTTTGTCCGACGCATACAAGACGCTCGCATACTTTTTCGGCCCGCGTCTACCCATATATTGTTATGTTCTGGGCTACATAGGTAGTTTATAAAATAATATAATATACTTGTTACGATTTTGTAAGCTGTACAGGCCGGTACCTGCACACATGTTCTATTATCGTGTTTAAGTGGCCCGAGAGAAACGACCGCGTGTTAAAGAAAGTAAAAATCGTTCTGATGACTACAGTATTATGCAGAGTGGAAAAGATTTTAGTAGAATTCACGTGTATTCTGTAGGGGCGTATATGAAAGGGTTGACGCGTTTGATGATAAAACGTCGTCGGCTGGCAACTATAATATATTTACACTATTTTATCGTGACATTTCGACGGTATCGAAACATTTATATAACAACAGACGAATTTTCCGCGAATTATGGACATTCGCATGTTATATGGTTTTCCTCAAACCGTGTACCGCGGTAAAGGTCAAACTGGTATACGGTGGACGACATATTATATGCGTTGTTGAATTATATAATAGAAAAACCTGTCTTATAACATTGATATAACACATTATATTATCAGGGATGGAACATTTTTCTAACATCACGTGCCAAAAACGAAACTGATTTTTTTTGATTTTTTTTTTTTTTAGCGCGCCATTGTGAAAAATATCGTACAGCAAATGAGAAAACAGTTTTAATTTAAACGTAGTTATCGAGAGATTTAATAGAAAAAAATAACATAGCTAATCATTATCATATAATAAGGAGCCCTCGAAAGCCATGTCGGGCACGCGTGCCACGGATTTTCCATCCATGACATATATATATACTAATTATATAGTTCGTATAATATGTAGATACGTACACGTACCTCGAGGAGACGCTATTACATCTCGTGACCGAGTCCACTTCGGACAAGGACGTGGAGAGGGACGTGAGGCCGGACGCGGAACTGGACCTGTGAGGCTGCGACAGTTTCCGACACTCCGCAGTCGACGTCCATATCGTCCGGTTTGGAGGTCCCCTGATGCACTTTTGGTAGATCTCTCGTTCCTGCGGAAAAACACCACATTAATTCGATATACCAGACGACGACAATAATGGACGTGATACAATACAGACGTAATATATTATATAGCGAAACTTCCATAATATTGAGTAGTGTCGTGGGCCACAAAAAAAAGTTCGCGTTAAATCAATTTATAGTGTTCTGATTCGGTTAGACTCTCAAAAATATGAAAGTTTCACTGTATTCACATATTATACGCATACATTGTTGAGTTGAGGGTGCGGTGGAGGACTAAAATCCTTCACCACCACCCCTACGCGATTAGACGTGTTGTAGACCGGCTAGCTGAATAATACAATATTAACAACCCACCGCGAGCAATATTATTATTAATTGTGACGTCATACACTAATTACGCCTATACTATTTCTGTATAGGTTATATTACCGAACGCAGTCCAGTTTGTTTACCATTTAATTCTTATTAACTTTGTGACTATATAATATTATGATATCATGCTAACTATAGTGGTCTAACCTAACCTTGACAAAAAATCCCATGTACGCCACTACCATTCGTGCTTGCAGTATAGTATAGGAAATAGATGGATAATATTGTACAAGCCGTAGGTACTACTACATAGTTATCGACTCGATGGATTTTCGGCATCAAATGAAATAATGAAAATAATATGAACTATTAATTTCTAAGATTATTCACTATATACCGCAAGACTGACGGCGACGATACCTCTCCTAAACGCAATATTCTGTTTTTATTATTTTTATTAGGAGAGCCACTCCTATTCCGAACGTCGTCAGTGGTATTTATAACTGTAGACGCCGACAAAGACGATTAACGACATTTATTATTATTAATTAAACGGGTACCGCCGTACACATCAGATAAGTCGACGCTATTATAGTTGATAGTGTTGTTGAAATAGGCGTAGTGGAATCTTTTTTTTTTTTCTTTTATTTCAGTTTGTATGCCTGCGCACAAGAAGAATAGAAAAATAGTGTCGTTTTCGTTGTCCAAAGAAAATAAATAAAATTTTATTTTATGAGCTTGTGTTAATTTTTCTGTTATGCCACTATATCTACAGGAATTCAGGCACATGCCTACGTATATTGTATACAAGGTAATTTTTTATTCGCCGAGAATGCTCTCACCTCCCTACTTTTTCTTTAATAATGAATTTATCATTTTTAAAACTTTCAAGAATACCAATAGTACTATAATTTTTTTAGTACACAATATTTTCAAACACTTAGATTTGTTATACCATTTAAGGAGTGTCTTGTGGCGATACCGACTTCTTTTTTTCATATGGGATGAATTACCGATTTTTATTAAATTGTTAATCAGATGACCATTTTCAGAACGTTTTTGTACCTCAATCGAAATTTAAGCAGGTAGTTTTTGAGTTATTTAACTTTGAATATTAAGGATAATAGATCTTTGATAATGGATTTGGATAATATAGGGGTTATAATGATTTTAAAAATTATTATTGTATTCCAACAAAATGTTATAATTTGTGAAAATTGTCCAAGTATTATAAATATTATAATTTCCAACAATACATCTCTTTTATACGTTTTGTAAAACCATTTTCAAGGACTATAATCGTCATCGGACAAATTTGAATAACTGCTTGTCACACATTTTTTTTGATAGAACAAAATTTTTCAAAAACAATCTGATTAACAATTTACTGAAAAAAAAAAAAGTTCACATAACCACAGAATACTCTCTCTCGAGATTGTATAAAAATCTAAATAATCGAAAACAATTATACAGTCCTCGAGTACACTAGAAAATTCCAAAATGTATCATCTGATCGAGTCGTTCATTTTTAAAGGGAAAAGTGGGATCGAGCTATGATTATGTTTGGCGAATATCGTCATTTATATAATATAATACACAGAATACAGAATATAGAACACAATATATAATATATAATCACATGTCCGGGAAAACATTTCGGTGGACGAGACGCGACGAGGAGCTTATATAACGGCGTCGTTGTTTTTATATTTTCTTATAAAATATTTCGCGAGTGGCCGGTATACCCGGTATATCGTGTCATGATGGCATACTCTATAAATGCATATTTTTTTCATTTTTCCGGGCACAATATTAAAAAAATGCCGACAATTTGACAGTGATTATGTTATATATATGTGGTACACGTACTTGTTCGGAATTCCGCAAATGCAACTTGGCCATGCTGCCGTACGGGTACTCCTCGCCGTCCGGCAAATGGATTCGCGGCGGCATGTCCAACTCCAGGTCCGTCCGGACCGAGTGCAACCGGACCTGCCGGTCGTGTTCTCGGGACAGACCGTTATTGCTTCGCATCGTCAACATCTGCAGCAGAAAAAAAAGCGGAAAATTAACGTTTACGTCGGAAAACCGAATTTTCTTTTAATATTATGATATCGATTACGAGCGTGTAAAATATAATATCATTATTCGACATAATACACCGGTCGAGTGCATATTTTTTTACCAATATAGACGATAATTAGTGCGGGGCCGTGGAGAGTTCACGGTGACGACTTTGCGCGAGACCCGCGATCCGGAGACGGCGTTGAATTTAGTAAATTTAGAAATTTTAACAACATGATATATATATGATTTGGACAATACGTATTATACTATATTGTTTTCATCGTGGCAGGTCGTCGTTTTTCACGTCGGACGAGACCCGGCGGACACGCGCGTCACAAATGCCACACGATCGTCGTCGCTGCCGACCGACAACCATTTCAAACCACACTCCTTTTTTTTTTTTTACCCCGAGACGTGCGTGTGACTACTATTATTATCATTATGCGTACGTACATAATAAACACAATAATAATATATTATAATAATAATAATAATAATAAAATATTTTATATTGTGCACCGGCGGCGGCGGCGAAACGTACACGCCCGAGTGAAAACCGTTACTCAAAGGTCCCTCCGTGATAAAAAAAAAAAAAATGTATATACATATACACTGTGCTGCACACGCGTATACCGTAAAAATATATTATCGTCCTTTCCCTTTCGGCGGTGGGAAAACTCACTCGGCGGCGGCCCCGCGAGATGCGACGCGTCCCGCGCCGAGGGAGCGGAGTGCCCCTGCAACACAGACAATGAAAGGGGGGCACACACGCACGCGCGATTTTGTGTGTCTGTGCGCGTGTGTGTGTGTGTGTGTGTGCGTGTGTATTTACTATATAATCTCCCTTTCACACGACCGTTTATTTTACTCTTTTTTTTCCCTCTTATTTCGATCCCTCTGTCACTCTTCCCTGTTTTTTTTTTTTTTTTGTTCACCCTCCCCGTCAGTCAAAATTCGTCATATTTCAGTAATTTCAATGTAAAACGGAATCGTCTGCTGCAGTGCGTACCCGTATTATGATAATAATAATATCATGCGCACAGCACTTAGGTAATACGCGTCTGTACATATCGTATATTATTATTATTATTATTATTATTGCACACGAATATAAAGGCGTGCGCGCGCACGCACGATTAAACCAGCTCGGAATAATCGGCCGTCGTGTTCTGTTCCGCTCTGTATACCGCAGGAAAACGTCCGGGACACACTGGAAAACGATTATACAGAGTGATTATCATTTGACGCGAAACACGCATTGTTTCGAAGAGTCGAACGGCATTTGTGCGGGTCTCCGTGTACAAACGGATTAAATTAAACTACAACGAAGTGCGTTATACTCCGGCCTACGACTAGGCCCACACTTTTTTTTTTTTTGTAAAGCACGAGGAGCGGCGAACTCTTGAATACCCACACGTGGACTCGTTCAATATATAGTATTGTAACGTACACGCACAATTATATGTGTTTGAACAGGTATCGTACCTACTGCGATGTGTCCACCTGACGTCCAATTATTTTCAACATTATTTGTCGACCGACATCTGGCGGCGTGAAAAATTTATCGAATATAACAACATTCGGGGGAAATAACATAAACGCACAGCTTTTTCGATACCGATTCCACCCCTCACTCGCGTTCTACATACCTATATCTTCGATGGGTTTTCGCGTGGTTGAAATATACAAGGTTTTTGCGTATATACACCTTCTCGATCGAATATTTGATGATAAAACTAAAAATGGCAGAGTAAAGGGAGCCAACAATAATCGAGTATACGAGCGCGGGATTGTGAATTTGTCGTAGCTATTGTCAGCGTGTTTTTGATGACGAGAAAAATTTATATCCGTGATATCTCTTCACGCAGCCATTTTGTTTCTGATGATAACAATCCGAGTCAATATGCAATAACCTGTATACTTCAACCGTGGGTTTTCGTGCGCATCAATCGTTGGACATCGAACACGAAATCAATCGATCGACAAATGCGCCGACACGTTGAAATAACAATAATAATGATATTAAACAATCGCTTTTGTCGTTTGAAAATTAATCGAATATTATGTAACGTCGTAACCTCTCTAAATCCTAAAGAATGATTATAAGAAGTTATGATGGCAGTACACACACAGAAACGTTATTGCAGCTTTGCCCTGTCCGATTATTTGATCTTATATGCTCTTTTACCGCGAGGTGATAATATTATTATTAGAAACGGAAACCTCGGTCGTTTTCAACAAATATTATTATAATAATTTTTAACTAGACGATACGAAATACGCCGCTGACCTCGTGAGGTGGCAACGAGCTCGAAGAGTCTATAATTATTTCTTTTGAAAACTTTGTTACACAAACTTTACAACTAGGTCGTTTTATATAATATAATATTTAATATTAAAGCTGAATGCATTTTTAGTAAGTACCTCTATATATACAGGTACTATATATGCGTGCAACCGTGAAACATGTATTATACGTAATATTTTATATTACCTATGCAAATATATTTTACCAAACTGCGGAATAAAAATCCCCGGAAAAAAACATCCTCAGACTACAATATTCACTCACATCCACGTGCAAATGGTTGAACAAATATTTTTTAAACGTTAATTAGTGTCTACAATTACCACATTATTGATGTTTAATTACAAATACGTACATTATATCATTTAAAAAATTAATATATATATAATATTATGAATAATTTACTAAAATTTCAAACTACGATATTATAATATAGGTATAGCAAATTTTTGTAGTTAAGGTGAATTACACATAATATACTATCGTGATTTAAACAAAATATCATTTATATTATCATAAATATTCTATTATCACTATATATCATTTTTTTGAACGATATAATATGGGTAGTTTAATATAATATAATAAACGTATTGTAGACACTAATTAACGTTTAAAAAATATTTGTTCAACCATTTGCATGTGGTCGAGAGTAATATTGTAGTTTGGTGATTTTTCTGCTTAGGGTCAGGATTTTTTTCTTTGGGATTTTTACACTGATTACCATTTTACCGATCTGAGTGAAGCGATAGTTTTTCACGATACTATAATATCGAAATTATTATAATATGTATTAGTCAAAAATTATTATAAAAATTAAATTACTGCATATTATATTAGCTGGAGCCTTATTGTTCAATGCCTACGGCAGGTTGAAATTCTGAGAAGAATATTATTATAGAGGGAAAGCAATTTTTTTTTTGAAAGAAAATATACCGTCTATATCGTAGACATAATAATACTGTGTGGGTTAAGAAAACAATAGAACATGATTCATACAATTTGAGGAAAGAAACCACCCAGCGATGACACTTTCATTAATTTTGAAGGAAAAGCAACTACGAAAAAAATATAAACGTATTCGATTCTTTCTTCGCACTTGGGTTGTGTGCGATAAATCTTAAAACTGAATTGGGTCAAAGTTAATAGCCGTCGAGTGCTTTTAAGTTTTGAGATGTCAAAAATGCAGTACGTCGTATACAATATATGACTATATATACGTATTTGAGGTGCGTTTTTTCAAATCCTTAAAGCATACGTAAATACGCACTCATTATTCGGTATTAAAAATCGTTTTATATAGTTCCGGTTTCAGAAATCGTAATACGATAAAATTCGTTTTTCAACTAAATAATAAAATCATTCAAATGACAAATATTAATTCGTAAACACTAAATAATGCATACTACATTATAATATATCATGTATACTGTATAGCTTTATTGGTATATAATGGCATATAATAATATAGACACATGGTCGTAAAATACTAAAATGTATTTCTCGTATTATTATATGGATTTATACAACGAAATAATCGCAAGTAATAATACAATTTTTGGCTTTTATAAGATATTATCAGCAGTAAAAAATCACAGGAATAATTGCATTATATTAAAAAAATAATTGAATTGTATTATTTATTTCAAAACGCTTTATCGTATCGACTATATTATGCGTTGATTATTAATTGACAATATTATGAACATTTCGGGTGTATTTAAATTATACATCAGTTTATCCACATTTTCAATATATATATATATATATAAATATAAGATAAATAAATAATTCACACACATATACATATACGTTAAAACGTTGATAAAAAAATCTTCATTTCCTCTAACATTATAAACTATACGAAAAAAGAAAATCGATGCTTTACGTGCATGATGTGCATTTTGTCAAACCATAAGGCGTCGTCTGTCAGAGAGTGTAAAGGTGTAAATTTAAAATTAAAAAAAAAAAGTCATCGATTGTCAAAAAAACTCGTTTTATGGACAAACGTATGGATAACTCGTTTTTATAACAGACAAATAACTGACGCGAGTATAAATAAATATATATTAAAGCTATTAAATACACAATTTATGTAGGAAACACTGGTCAAAGTCGGCCAAGTGTTGTTCTAACTGGTAGTTGAATTTCAGTTCACCGATACTATGTTGTACGATTATAGTTTCTAAATAAAGTCGCATGCATCGAAAACATCGATAAAAGTACAAACCAACTAGTCGAGGGCGGTTGAAACGAGCTCGTGTATAAGTTTTTCCTCGATTTTTTTTTTATATTTCGTCGTAACATATATATAAAATTACAGCTGTTATATAAAACGCACATTTTATTAATTTGACACCGGTACCTATAGGTATACACACCGCCTTTTTCAAGTATACGTTACGAACTCGTGAAATTATAGTAATAGCTCGTGCAGATTATTACAGATATTTTACCATAAATTTATTATATAACACCAAAGCCTATTATATATCTAAGATTTGAAAAGTATCGTCTATTGAAAGCTATATGGTCCGCAGCTGCATTCTCAATCCTCAGACTATATACGCCTACAAAGACATTAAATACACAGTCTCTAAATAAAATCGCATGCGTCAAAAACATCGGAAAAAGTATTTAAAAAGATTTAAAACGTATCGTCTATTATTGAAAGCTATACAGTCCGTGACTGCATTTTTAGACCATACACCTACAAAGTTATTGAATACACAATTTATGTAGAAAACACTGATCGAAGTCGGCCAAGTGTTGTTCTAACCGGCGGTTGAATTTCAGTTCACCGATACTCTGTCGTACGATTATATTTTCTAAATAAAGTCTCGTGCGTCAAAAACATCGAAAAAAGTGCGAAACAACTGTAGTCCGGGCAAACTCGGGCGGTCCAAACAAGTCCACGTAAGTTTTACCTCGATTTTTATATTTTTTATATTTCATCGTAACAAAATGTTTTATAAAATAACTGCTGCAGTTGTACGAAACGCACATTTTATTAATTCGACAACGGCACCTATCGCCTCCTACAAGTTACGGACCCGCTAAATTATGTGGTAATAACCCGCGCAGATTATTACAGATATTTTATAATAAACTTCTCGTACCATAACGACAAAGCAGCCTATTATACTATAGATTCAAAACATATCGTCCGTTGAAAGCTATATAGTCCGTAGCTGCATTCTCAGACCATACACCTACAAAGTTATTAAATACACAATTTATGTAGAAAACACTGATCGAAGTCGGCCAAGTGTTGTTCTAACTGGCGGTTGAATTTCAGTGTCGTACGATTATATTTTCTAAATAAAGTCTCGTGCGTCAAAAACATCGAAAAAAGTGCAAAACAACTGTAGTCCGGGCAAACTCGGGCGGTCCAAACAAGTCCACGTAAGTTTTACCTCGATTTTTATATTTTTTATATTTCATCGTAATAAATTTTTTATAAAATAACTGCTGCAGTTATACGAAACGCACATTTTATTAATTCGACGAGGGTACCTATCGCCTCCTACAAGTTACGAACCCGCTAAATTATATGGTAATAACCCGCGCAGATTATTACAGACATTTTATAATAAACTTCTCGTACCATAACGACAAAGCAGCCTAAGATTCAAAACGTATCGTCCGTTGAAAGCTGTATAGTCCGTAGCCGCATTCTCAGACTATACATATGTACCTCGGTACGGCTACTACAATAACTCGGTACGGCCGGAAACCGGAGAGACGAGCGCGCGTGGCGTTCATTCCTCATCCGATACATTACGATTTTCCTCTCGCGATATATAACAATATTATATCCTACCGCCGGACTGACGCGGAGCGTTCGTAGGGAGCGGCGGCGGCGGTCTAGCGGTGCGGTGCAACGGGAGTGCAGGACGCGGAGGCGAAGGAGGCGGAGGAGGCGGTGGAGGAGGAGGCGTCGGTGTCTATGGCGTACGCGTTCGCCGTCGTCGTCATAGTCGTACAATAGGAGAACGCGGCGGCGGCGGCACGCGTGTGAATCTGGGACGACCCATTTTAAACTTGGCACCACCGCAAACCGTCGCGCGCGGCCCTTCGCCACGCCACTCACACGCGGACACACAAACACAAACACGCGTACACATACACACCATTTTTATGTAATATATATATTATTATATATATAAACACACACACACACACACACACACACATTTGATCTGTATAATATATAATATTATATACATACGGTGTACTATTAAGTACACGAGCGCTAGCCCATATGACCCTATCATAATCAATACATTTGAATTCAACCGCTCGGGCGCGCTACGTTGCCAACACGACTGCGGTGAATAAATGAGCGTGTGCGGCGGCGGCGGCGGCGGCGAACGGTACGCCGCCGCCGCCGCCGACACCACGCGCTGTCGCCCGCCGCCTAGGACGCCTACTACTACTACTACTACTACTACTACTACTACTACAGCAACAACAACGTCAGCCACAACAACAACAACAACAACAAAAGCCGAGTTGACTAGGCGACCGAGCGACTGCCGAACTACGCGGTCCGGTCGGGGGGTGGTGGTTGATAGAGGGGTGCACTTACGGCGGTTCGCGAGGACGTGCTGCTACTGTTACAACAGCTGCCGCCGCTACGACGGGCACCGTTCGTAGTCGAGAGCGGTGGTGCAGGCGATGCTGCGATGATAGCCGTCGTCGTCGTCACAGCCGCCGATGCCGACGATGCCGTCGTAGTCGTCGTCGTCGTCGATTTTTTCTTCTTGGTCAGCGGTGGCGGCGGCGCGGTAAGCCTGCGGTGCGGCGGCCCGGGCGCTGCCGACAGACAGGGCACGGACGGGTTGTATTGTTGATTGTAGTGATGCAGCACGCAAGTGAGCAGCCCGACAGTACCCAGCACGACCACCGTCACCACCATCAGTACCATCACCGTTCCAACTGTGAACAATATACCAATATAACGTCGGACATAAGTGCGACCGCCGCGGTGGAGAGCGAGAGCGCGGTCAGAGGAGAGCGATGTGTGCCCAGGGAGCTGCAGCTATAATTTGGCGAAGCGAGACGATTGTGATGATATCATCGTCAAAATATTATAATATCATATTAAAATATTATTACAATCGACCAAAAAAAAAAAAAAAAAATTAAATATATAGCATATACGTAATATTACCAAAAAATAAAATAAAACATTAGATTGTTGTAAGTTCAATGTACAAGTACAGTTTAGTGAGAAGTATTAGTGGTAGTCGTGGTGTTGTACTACCTGCTTACAAATTAAATTTCTGTATTATAATATATAAATTTTAATTATCTTAAAAAATGCATTAAGTATAATAAAAAAATAAAAATATTCTGTTTGTTACCATATGTAAATATAGGTACTATAATAACATAAACATTTAAAAGAAATTAATAAACAAAAAGTTTTGAAAATAAAAATAAAAAAGTAAAAATAACTTCAAACAACGGTTAAATAATAATAATAAAAAAAAATAATGAAATAATAAGTTGATATTACAATAAACTCGCTTCCTCTTTTAAATTCTTGAGTACTTATTATTTTTGCTTTGGTTTTTTTTTTTTGTAAGAACTTTTATTCGATTATATTCTTTTAAACATTTGTCTCGTGTGTTGGTCGTGCTGAGGTAGGTTTCGGTTATCACAATATTATATTATCATCGAGACTCGAGAGAGTCTATTACTATTTAAGCCTAAGGAGCTCGCAATAATTATTATCCGACGGACGGCGTCTAAGGGCCTGTTTTACAATGGTTAAACCATCGAATTCGACTGGTAAAATCAGTGGGTTAGGCGTAACCGTGGTTTAAACTATGATTGTAAAACGGGCCCTAAGTGCGCGCTCAGTATCTATTTGTTGTTTGCATTCGAAATGTATCTCATCTGTCTGCGAACTACAACAATAATAATATAATATATATATATAGTCATACAAGAACGGTTCTGTGTACACACTACAGGCGATTCACGGACAGGTCATGTTCGAAAAAGTCGATTTCTTTTGACCGGTACAGTGTAATATTATAATGTTTTAGAGGGAAAATATAATACAGTACGTTGTTTATTTTGTTACATTTAATATTTAATATATTTCGTAGATGCCGCGACCGCGTCAGAATAAAAATCAAACTGTTACTCGAGCGAACACAATAATATACCACGTCGTAACAACAATGAGGCTACATTATAATGTTTACCACCTACGCGTATTGTACAAACATGTTATTGCGGAAAACTGCGATCGGGAGACAATGGAAACGCGAAGAAAGACCATAGGGCAGTACATATTGATAATAGGCGTATATAATAATAGTTACCAGTCGGTTACGGCGTTTAATAGTAGCCGGTAGGTTTACCGAGAGGAAACAACAAATAAAACACACAACTCTGAACCCCAATTTATTGTTCGCGGGCACACCTAATAGGTATAAGCGGTATATACCGCGAAAACGGGGTATACTTCAATGTTACTCAGTAGGTACCTGCCCTATACATATTTTTGAGTTCTGTTCGCGGGACGTGGAACTATTATAGACCGTTGGATCGTCAATCTCCCGCAGACAGAATATACTAAAACACGTATGGGGAGGGGGGGGGGGGGTTCGAGTAGTGTCGGTAACAGAGTCATAGAGTGGTGTACCCAGTTTTCGCGGACACACGTCACAGCATAATGTGATATATCAATTTCGACAGTTGTATATTATACATTATTATCTACTAGGTATATGATTGCAAAATAATAATATTGTATATAATGTACGTATGCGATTTGATAAGAAGACTTAAAAAGAGTTAAACATCGTTGTCGTTACATCACGGACGTGCGTGAGTGTGTGCAGTAATATCGGATGGTAAAAAATTCGCGAGAGTTCGTCGGCATAATACATTCTGTTGTTATTATTATTGTTTATTCGCACGAATCGTACACGGCGTGCTGTCTGGAGCCAATCCGTCCTTGAGGATTTTTTCTATCGCCATCGAAATAATAATAGTGATAATAATAATAATAATATACAAAGATAGAGAGCGAGACAAACGCGTATAATACAATATAATATACACATTATAAACATATATTATTATTATCAATTATATAGTTCACATAACGTAGAAGTGTATATTATGTATGATTTATGTATTATATATCGAACGATACGAGTAGGACTTTGGTATAGATTGGAGGTATATCCGCACGCGCGAGCTAAAAATAATACGCATTCAACTCCCGGAGTGAGTCAACCTTGATAACCGGACGAAATCCTCGACGGACAAAAAAAAAAAAATACCTCTATACAGATTACAGACGGTCGTGACCTATATCGGATGCGCACTAAAACATCTCTACGCTCTTCCGACATAGAACAATAAAACGTCATTACAAATCGTAATAATATAACCATTATTACTCACACCGATCATCCTAGAACAAAACACCCTATATTGGGGAAACGGATTAACAAAACGCGCTCTACAATTTGTACCTTCCAATTCGGTGTGTACAGATATTGTTTTACATTGGTTGTTTTACATTTCATAATAAATGAATTCGAAACTTTATACGCTTTTATAGCCAACCGTATACACGTCGGTAAGTACGATTTCTACTAATATCATCAAATACATTCAAATACACTTCACTTGAGGCAAAATATATGCGAAATGTCGGGAAAATACTTACAATCTCCCGACTCGAGTGCCGACTCCACGTTGGGGGGAACCCGCCTAACCATCAGTACGATAGGTACCATCGACAGCGCTCCCAGTGTTAATCTGTCTTCCCAATAGTGCCACTTGATTAATACCGCAAACCGAACTAGAAGCTATGTGCGCATGCGTTGGTAAAGTTGATTGATTTATATTTTACACAAGTTCAAGTAGATAAATAACAATAGTATACTATAATGCGACATAATTTATTTACGCGTATTCACAGATTATCGGTCTAATATAACACGCCGAGAGTTGTCGCCTAATATGTGCTTCAAATTGTCGGGATATGGGTCCATCCTCAGTGATGTATCGTCTAAATTCTGAGTGTTATACGACGTGCACCACCCAGGTTTTGCATCTGACATTAAACCCTCGCGATGATATGAATTTAAAAATATAATAAAACACATAATGTATATACACGGTGACGGTGTTCCGCACCAAACATGCTCGCGCATCCATTTTCCCTTCAAAAACAATTAGCCCAAGTCTTTAGAGTCTTCGCTCAGGATCGTTTTTCGTACGGGGAAAATGATTTTATATCATTGAATTCAAATTCGATACTTTCGTTTCGGTGACCCGCGCGATACCAAATCAACAGCACAGCGGTATCCACACCTTTTATAATAGTTACAAATTGTAAATTCTTGTGAAGGGTTGCGCCAATTTTTGAGATTTTTAAAATGCGATTAATGTAGTATCATCACATTACCGAAGTAAAACAGTACTAGCTAAAGAAGAAGTTATTAGCTACTACGTATTAGCTTCTTTCTGTACAAAAAACAAATATTTGCATATTTTGTATTATAATTTATAGTGTTGATAGTTTTTTTTTATATATTTATATATGTTATTTAACAATATTCGTAATATTTAGGTTGATGTTTGTACACATAAATCATTTTAAACCAACATAACATAAAATAGACATTTTAGATTACAGTTATTTAGTATAGTAATTATAGGAGACTAGCGGCTTATTACAATTAATGTATATAACTACGCAATATAAAATAATCGATATTCGCATATTCGCGAGCGTGTTATCACTCGTCTGGACGTCTTGACGTGTTTGTCGGTCTTATCAAACGTATTTATAACTAAATGGATGTCACTTTTTGCATGCAGCTTTGATAATTGTTCTGACGACTGACAACTCGAAAACGATGACATTCCGATCTATCGTTAAAAGTTTCCTTAGTTGTGTTCCATGGGATGTTTGACGTTTATGTCATATTTTTCGAGACGTTTTTGAAAACATATTTTGTGAATCGCGATTAAGTAGGAATCAAAAATCTCTACAAACACCGAGATCAACATGTTGACAAAATTCGTATTACAGCTAGGTACTTGTTTTTTTTTTTACTTTATTTTTCTTCACCTATTTTTTCAATAACAGTTTACATTAAAATTGCCTACATCTAGGTACCTAACTCCTTATAAATATCGGTACTATAGCAGAATAACTCAAAGTTCTAGTTCATTAAATTGTGTTCCCCGTTCGTTTTTTAACTCCCTATAGTCAGTGCAATTTTACTAAAATACACCGCGACCGTATACCACTATGGCACAATATATATTACATGTATACCTACTATGTCAATTATTTTATAGAAATTTAGGTCAATCGCCATTATATTTTGACAATTAATGTATAAGTATAATGCCTATTATATTGTAATACTTGATCACGGAGCAATTTTCATTGATGAATAATATTTTTATTCTTTATTTCTGTATTTCTTTATTTATTAATTTTCCATCTCATTATTCCAAACACAAATATTATATCAGTAAATGTAAAATAACACGTGTGTATAATCATTTGAAATATGTATAAAATATATTACCTATTATTATACTGCCACAGTACCAAAATCCTGCAGTCGCGTATCTGCTCTATATCGAATATGTAATAATATATTATATTATAGGCATCGATATATAATATTATCGTCCATTATGGGTCATTCGTCTACATAATAACAGTATAACAAATCAATAATACGCTTTGTTCCGGCATAATATGTACTGCAGCTGTATACGACGTGTCGTACGATAATATCATTTTATATAGGTACTCATTATAGCCATAGGTGTACATGCGACAGGAACCGTGTACACACGACCGGTGCCACTCAATAGCATACTTTTTTGTATCCTGTGCACTGTAGAATGATTATTTAACGAAAAAAATCCATAATATATACCTACTAATAAACTCGGTCAGTAGTTGCTAGTTGCTAGTATCACAGCCTATTTGGCCTATCGATCAGTTTTGGTGTTTTCTATATTATATACATACGCACTTGTGTAGTTTATACTATTCAAAGTGCGATTACGACTAACATTTGTATGGAAAAAAGGTACTGCTTTAGACTTAAAACAGAACAACCCTCGATTTTTATGTCAGGTTCCGAAGAATACGAATCCCACCTAAATTTGTGTACAATTTTTATATACTTGTGGCACGTCGTAAATCACTGCTTACTGTGGTATTATGTATTGTACTATTGTGCGTATGTATAATTAAATTATATGATTAAAATTTTTATTATATAAAAAACTAGGCAACTGTAAAGCACACTGGAGATAAGACTACAATAATAAGCAGTCAGGAGGAGTGAGTTAGGAATAATAATATCGAAGGCGTTGAAACGAAAAGCACTATAGGTGTAAGTGAATTTTAGTAAGTGAATTTTTTTGTAGGAAATTTAGGTTTTTACAGTTTAACGTTATATTTAAAATAGCGTAGTTTCTGTAACTTAACACCGATCCAGTGAAAACGTTATATCGTAAAAATCGAATAACTCTCAACTGCAGCACCTATATAGCGTTTAGCAACGTGAAAACTGTAAAGCGCGTAAAATTTAATTTTGTTTTTGCTTTTCTGCAAGATGAACAAAAAATGACTCTTTATATAAAACGCTCACGACATACAATAATATAATATTATATACACTCCCAGACACGATCGGCCTAGAACGTGGTCTCTTGCCGTTTCTAATATTATGAAATCTGAAGCGGGTTGTTGTTTCCTGCCGTTGGACCGCATTTTCGATAACAATATATATTTTTTTTTTCTGGCTGGTCGACTAGTCTCGGCGCTGGTTTTAAGTAAACACACCACGGAACACTGTTATACCCATAAAATATTACACCATTACGTCTATATAATAATATTATATTGTAATAAAAAACAGTATTTTATCCAATTTTATTTCGTTGGATATTGTACGTTGTTCTGATTATTGACTATTTATAATATTTATTTTTATAATTCGTATATAATGTATATATATATATGTGTGTGTATGTGCGAGAGAGAGAGAGATAGATATAGAGAAAGAGATAGAAGGAAAGAGAGAGAGAGAGACGAGACGAGACGAGAGATAGAGAGATAGAGGATTGCAAAACAAAACAATAGTGTTCAATCAAATAAAAGAATGCGACTTTTTTCGTCGTACTTAATGAAACAGAATTTTGGAGTACATAAAAGTAAAGTTTTTATTTCCAGCTGTAATTCAACGAAAAAGGGAAAAGGCACGACTATCGCGACGAACTGCCAAAGAATACTTTTTTAAAGTATATCGGTGCGTGAGTGTTCGACGGTATTGTAGTCTATAATGCATAATGTATATATATATACATACAGCCGATATTGTAATTCTTTTGTCGGGAAGAAATGGACGTGAAAATCTAATTTGTATGTTACTCCGCGTAACTCTTCTTTTTCTTTTTTAATATGAAACGAATTCGAGAAAACCCCATCGGACGCGACGAGCACGACACTTATATAGTTATATGTATAAGACTCGTCAAAGGAAAAAAAATAATATGATCTCTGAAATAAAATAAAATTTAAAAAAAGATTCGAATCTCAGGTTTCGTTCATAGCGCATAAACAATTCTACACACACACACATCCACATAAAAAAGGACTTCAAATAATCATAGGTATAAGATTGTACGTTGAACCACAGAAAATAAGATATTATAATATATAATTCTCTGTCTAGTATTAGACAGTACATGGGTACTCTATAAAATTATGTATTACATTATAGGTCAATACAGATATTCGTAAAAAAAATAAATATAATCAGTTAGCTCGAAAAAATGTAAATAATAATATATTATACTGCAGAAACCTAGCCGATCATGAAAGATTGATGCGTGAAAAATTGACCAATAAGTTCGTTGTTTATCTATTCAGAATTCAATAAACACAATTACTTGTAAATTGTAATATTATATAAACAATTATCAGCCGATGGCCCAGATTCCGAAATAATATTTCTCTTAAATAAAAAATGTTTGATAATATTATAAACGTGTACCAATATTGAAATTATTTTTTTAGGCATTTTTAGTTGTTGCAGCAGCGGTAACTTACAAATACTTACACTGTTACCTACATAATAAGAGATATTTGGAATTTAAATTATAAAACTTCATTCAGAAATAGGTCTGTTGTGCATAGTTGTTTAGAATTTAAACTTCAGTTAATAAATATTTCTTGGGGTGCAAATAAGACTTTGTTAGTGTAGGCAAATCGTCTAGGACAGGTTACGCAAAAAGGAAATTGGAAAAGAGAATTACAGAGTATAATTTTGGTGGTCATGTAGTAATGTGTAGAATAGGTGGTATATACATTTGAGTATTTACGCGTTCATTATTTCAAAGTTTCAACTTTTTCAAAAAATATTTATTTCTACTTATGCATAGTTTGATGTAATTTCAAAACAACATTTTTGAAAAATAATTATTTTATATCCACTACTTATTTGTTATCGTTTTTGGAATAAGTTCTTCAATACCTATATATAAATGGAATTTTAAACGAATAATTAATAAATTATAAGTAGTAAGTACAGTATTTAAAGTTTAAATAATTGGAGTAAAGTAACACTTCAACAGAGGTACGTGTACTCCTATGAGCAGCATAATATTAGTTCACTACTAATCCACTCATCTAAACTTTAAATACTCATAAGTACTCTTTCAAAATGTAATTTATATGTACCCAAAATATTCTGCTTTGAACTATACAATTAAAAGGGTATATTATTGTCATTCAAAAAGAAGAAAATAACAAAAACAATAAAAATAATGTACGATATGGTTTATTTTAAATGTTGTTTTGCAATAACATAACAATATGTAAATTAATATTTTCAAAAATGTCAAAACTTTTCAAAATAATTATTGTTTACTTCAATAAGTTACCTTGTAAACGTTGTATAAAAAAGTATAATAATTAAAACGAATAAAATAAAAGTGATTTACCTATATTCATTGGCACATATACATACTAATAATATTATTATGTATTTAGTTGCCGACCATTATTATTATTATTTGGGAGTGTTTAGTGTTTCGTATATAGCTTTTAGAAAACCATAACCAAATAGTAACGGAATTAATTTCCAACAACCTGTTGAGGCCATTTCATTAAACAGATTTCTGAGCTAAACATTAAACTTTCGACTATAATATGTTTAATCATTTACGTACTTTACTTTAAAAAGTATCTATACTTCCGAATTCAGCTAAAGTATTACAAAACACGTCATAATATATACCTGGCTACTTCCCTGAAACTACGACATGATTAGTAATTATATGGTTGAAACATAATAAAAGACGATATCTACCCGTTATCGATTCTATATATAATGAATGGGGTACCCCTACATCTCTTTCAGTGTTTGTCCCCGTGAATGTTCACACCCGCCTACTATTTATATATTATCCTCTACGGCTCCACTCGAAGCCTATAATTTAAAACTTACATCAGTTCATGAATACTTAATATAAATTAATAATTCCCCTTTGAAAATATTTACATAAATTAGGACTGTATAAAGTAGTGTAGAGGGGGACAGAGTGGCCGAGCGGATTAAGGCGTCGGTTGCGACGCACACCGGCGCCGGTTCGATGCCGGCCGCGGGTGGCATTTTTCTTCGGGCAAGTCACGGTGTCCACCCCGGGCATGGCAGTTACCTATTAAATCTGCCAAACCGAAACACGTGTTTAAACTTACATCAGTACCCTCCCCCCACATTGTTTGTAGTCTTATTATTATTTAACTTGACCAACAACAAATCGAAACTATAAATTATATAGGAAATCGATCTAATTACCTACCAATTTGCCATAGGCACTTGCTACAATATTTTATTTTTAATACATTTAAGAATGCAAATTTTTCATTTATTGTACTCACGTAATGTCATAAATTGTTTGAATAAAAGATTTTAGATTTTAATCTAAATGTCGATAAAATATTTTATTTGATGACATTGGATTGATGACTTAATCCAATCTAAAATAAGATTTCTTGGCAAAATGTACAGTAAAAACATATTTTATTTAGATATCTATATACTTATTGTTTTTGCGTCAGTGATATTAGAGTGATTAATGATTTATTATAATTTTAATATTATGTCAATTTAGATTTAAAAAAAAATATATAGGTAGGTACCAGCTATTATTGCGTGCTTTAGTTATAACAATATTATGACGTAGGTATAAATAAAAAATCACGGGTATTTCGAATGAAGTTCTCGTGGACTCTTGAGTTTGAGCGCTATGATATTATGGTTACAATAATAATTATGCGTCGTACATAATGTGTTTACAACAATACGACAGACACAATACGATCACGTTATCGCAATAGTATAACAATAAAAACAATTAATAGTGCCACTGCACCACGAATATCGGACTTGGGTACCTACAGTACGATCGTTATTGATCGGTTTGACGTAATGAGCGCTGTTGGGTCGATAACATACCATATACCAGACTTTAGAGAGAACTTTTTGGTATCATCCTAGCGGATATAATAAATCACGGGCGTCGAAAAACGTTGGCGCTCGACGCGTCGGCGGCAATCGGTATAAGTCGCGTCGGCCGTACGTCACATTTTGTTTAGACGGTTTAGGAATGTTTAAAATGCTTTTCCCGCGCTCCTCGCCGGGCCCGTGCGATGTTGTATGTACACCCGAGTTGTTATCAAAAATACATCGGAACACTGTACAATATGATATTATTGTTACACCTAGATGCGTATATTATGTAGAACCTGCAGGTGACTATATCGTGTAGTTTCACTGTTCTCTCCGGTATAGACGACAATCACGTGCAGTATTGCAGAAAATAATGACTCGTCACAATCGGGGATGACACATCGACTAGGCGTGTCGTAACAACAATAATATTACGGTGTTTCTGAATACGTTATATTATTTTTCTGTATATACAGATGCTTAAATAATCAGTTTTTATCCGAACCGGGAAACAAAAAACGACTGTAATATCATTCGAATGTCGTGACGGGTAAGCGAATATGGCGACTACCACTTAGTCGTATCGAGTTATAGTGTAGACAACACATTTTCTGATACCCGATGTCGATATAAATACATTACAGTTTTTATATTCTATTTAATTATATTTTGACAGAAAATAAATTTAACGATTTAAATATAAGTGATAGAAACTTATTACACATAGAAACTTTGTAATATGTTACATTATATGTTTTGACGATAAATTTATTTTTGACTTTACGATATTACGATATTGATGTTCGATTTCGTGATATGATATTGATAAAGGCAACAATATATGAGACGATATCGATACTAAAAAATATATCGTACTGCATTAGATAACATGATATACTAATATACTATGAATATATTATACATTTATACCTAGACACCTAGTAGGTAACGTCAATATTATGATAGGAAAGGGCATGATAAATGTTCATAAATATCGTATTATGTAGGTAATAATGTTAAGTTGAAATTAAAATTTGTTTTCTGTATATTAACATAAAAACTTAATATCTTAATTTCAGATGAAACCCGTAATTTTTCCAAATTTCTCGACTCTAAAATCTATAAACGTAATGATTATAATATTATACGACGTATATGATAAAAAACATTAAAAAACAGTTAATATGTTATCACGCAATTCATTAGAAAAGCATTAGTTACAAGAAGTAAAGATTTCGCGATTACAGAAATCTACAATTCGAGCGCACACTTATAGTTGTTTATAGGTCACTGACACCAGACACATATGCCGTTGATAATTTTTATCTTCGATTACACTTTTCATATTTATAGTCAACACTTTATATAATAATGAACGATAAGTAATAACATATGTGATTGAATGTTTGTTTTAATGGTTCGTATATTATGTATAATATCCTAAGTCAGAGGTCATAAAAAAGGACACGTAACAAAATTAATGAAAAAAAAAACACAACACTTAAAATTGATTTCTATTGTGAATTTTTGATTTTTTTTTTCGATTTGAAACCAAAGAGAAAATTGAATTCGGAAAACGTTCTATTATAGACGTAATAATAGTCTGTAGGAGGCGTGAATGATGGTGAATCTATAAAAGGACACCACCGTAGAACGTGTTTCAAAATACATCCCAAATCGATCAACGAACGCAGTCGGTAAATAAAAAAAAATTGTAAGAGGGAATTAGGTACCGACGTTAATTAATTAATCATCCTTATCAAATCGAACGTTCTATTTTGGTTATGTAGGTACCCGCTCTCTTATTACCTACCTAATTTGAATTTAATTAAGTTTTAAATCAATTTTAAAAAAAAATACTGTAATATACGAAATTATTATATTTTTTCTAAAAATATAAACAAAAAGTTATAGTATAGCTTAGGTGTCTAAAATCTCGAAAACTCTCAGTTGATCTTGGTATGCTTACGTTGAATTTGATTTTGCAGTTTCGCTTTGTTCACTATTATAAGACCTTAATGGTCTGTCAGTATAGTATTATATATTTATTATTTATGTGTGTACTTATTGTCGGTACCTGTTAAAGTATTGAAACGAACCGTTTCAGCGTTTCGATTTGCTAAACAGATTTCGATAAAAGTCGTTATACTGCACCAGGAAACATTCAGGCAATCGACGAGGAAATCGTCGAGTGTGATAAGTACACATTATTATTATATAATAGTAAATCCTGCACCTGGAGCTCCAATAATAATAAGGTACATTACAGTTCTGAATGAAGCATTATAATATATAATATATAGCTGGTTCATAAATTTATCAAAATTAATACACACGAAAATAAATTGCATGAAAAACGGATTACGCAATAATAATATAGGTATTTATATATTTAGTCAAAAGCTAGCCTGCCTGCAGTGTAAAAATGTATTTGGCAACTTGCGTCATTGTGCAATATTTTTTTACACACATTATTATTATTGTACAATGTACAAAACACATTATACTGCTGCACCTGCAGTTGCACGTATACTGTACATAATATTATATAGTATATCATGAATCGTTTGCAGACCGATTTGATTTTTCACGAAAATTCACAATGAAATTCGAGTACATCCCGTTTCAGTTATTGTTTTTGTTGTTCTGATTTGTGTAGACAGAACAAATACGGCCCACTATCATTGAAATTGATAAATAAATATATTTTTTTTTTTTTTTAAACTATTGCCAAACCACCGTTTTATAAACAATTGTTGTATTATAATTTATAATACATACATGTATTTATTATAAACATGACATATTGTACACACATGTAATATTATTAAAAAAAAAAAAAATGCTGAGTATTATTTTTCATTCATTTAGTAATAGTAGGTAATTTCTGTGACTTACAAAAAATAAAATAAAAAAACGTGCGCGATAACTTTATTATTAAATTTCATAAAATGCACGATCAGTAAATATACGCGAATTACGGATTTATTAATACCGTGACCTATATTTTCATCGTCGGCACCACTATTCCCTATATATACACAAAATTATAATAACAATAAAATCTTCATAAATCGTTTTTCTGCCACACGGTCAAGTATATTACATTATTATTTTTTTTTTCAAAAAACCCAAATCTCTTTTAAATGAGTGATCATTATTGTAATTTAATACATTACTTTTTTAACTATGCCTGATGACAAAATCGTTTCCCTCGGTACATTAAATAGAATAGATACAATTTAGTACCCAAATCGCTGAATTATAAAAATTGCATCCATATATTATTATATAGGTGTATACAAACAGCGATACTTTCATTACATTAAATCAGGTATGCGTTTATAATTTTGAGTTTAACTTAATAAATTGCTTATTATCGTGATTATTAATTCAAAAATCAACCTAAAAGAGTCAAATGATCCAAGCACTTACTATTATACAAAAGTACCTAATCGTAAAAGACGAAATATTTTCAGGAAACATTTTTATTCTCTAATCCCTAATAGGTAACATGTACAAAATAAAAATTATAAAACGCAGTTTACCTATAAAATTATTTATTTATGTTGGTGACAATGGATTACTTTAAACGTAATTGCACCGTGAAGGGTGTACCTGCAAGATGTTGAGTTGAGCCAACATTTCGTAAATAAAAAAATTATAATATATGTAGGTATTATGTATAATATAGGTACTTAACAATACTTTCGAAAAGCGATACAATACACTTATATAGTTGTGAAAGTTGCAATCTTATAATAATTAATGTCAAAAGTCATAACTTTACACTACACTAAAATATTTATTTTTAATTATAACCAAAATCATGGCATGTATTTAAAACTTAAGTTTAATCTGGCAACTCTTCAGAATTGTTCTTTTCTAAAACTGAATTCTTAGAACTTTTTAACTAACATAATTAAATAAGTTTATTTCGTTTTTTCATTAGGAAAATGGACAATTTTATAATTAAATCAACAATTCAAACAAAGAAAACTTAATTTCGTAAATGTTTAAGAAAAAAATACCATTATTATTTCAAATAAACGTATATTTACCATTAAGTAAGTAAGTGAGTAAGTATTAACGCATACATTTATATTATATATAGGTGACATTGCGTTAAGTATACATTTTTAAGTGATCGTGATTTCTATTTCAAGTATTTATAAAGCTCGTTATAAGGTCTCGATATATTTGTTTTATTAAAAGTTTAAACTTTAAAGTGCTTTTACATAATGTCATGGAAATATCCATGTGGCATGTACTGCACGTTAGGTATTTTCTACGTTCCGGTCGAAAAACACGAGAGGTTTTTCGACCAGACTTTTTACTCTCGTATAGCTGATACGCTTTTTGTATAGTCGGAGTGTTTCGACAATATTTTCAAAACGGTTCCATATATTATTATCAAGAATGCGATTTTCGAGAGGGAAATAAACGATTTTACGGTCAGACGACTTTGGTTTCACAAACCTGAAACGCGGTCAGAACATCGGTGGAGATTTTATTTTGTGGTTTTTTACACTGTGCGCGCGGTGTGTAAACAGCGGAAATTTCATCGGTTAGAGTTACGCGCACGGATTCTCAAGACCCAGACGTCTGGCGCAAATAAAACGCTCGTACCATAAACACACACACACACACACACACATATTATATTAAATATCATGTTATATTATGTTGTGTACATACATACCTATACAGCTAGCTGCTGTCGAGTGTCGATGTCTGGGGACGAACTTTATACCGTTCAGATATTATATTTTATATATTATTGATAGAGAGTTCGTCGTGTAAAAATAATCACCGCGTGAGCTGATAATATAATATCTTAAATCGCATAATCCATTTATATGAGACTACTCTAAACGTGCAGTGCAGTGCAGTGCAAAAAAATAACCGCAGACGCCTATATCCTATACGAGTGGGTATACCTATTATTATTATTTCTGCATGAACACGATTACCTCCATAAATACCTTATTACGTGTATGATCAAAATAATATAATAAAAAAACCTCGTCAAATTCGATCGATTCTCGACCTACTCCTCAAACGACGATTGTCGAACGACGATTTTCGTACGTGACCCGTCGCCGGCGGCGATATCGCAAAGACTGCAGTCGTTTAAAGTAAAAAAGACGACCCTCTCCCCACACGCGACGAAAACCCGAGGTGGACGAGCTGCCGCTAAACGGTGTAAACGTACTAATTAATGTGTTTATACATATTATTCTATAAACAACGTTATAATGACACTGTGTTGGAGTTCAGACACCATCGACGACAGTAATATAATAATCATATAATAATGTACGCGTATCACAAGACGTAAACATAATATCATAATAATGGTGTCGTGTGTCTGTCGCGTCTCGTACGCATAATAATAATAATTTTATTATGTGTGTGTGTTGTATTTGAAAAACAACTACCGATAGAATCGCTACTTTTGTCTGTACAATGTAATATTATTGTATTATGTTTTTATTGTCTCTGTACGTATAGTTTTTATAAACATTATTCGCTCTGTCCGTCTAGTCAAAATAATTACAGATTTGTTTTTTTATTAATAACAATATTATTATTATGCAGGTAATATAATAACACAGTCGTGTCTGCAAACAATAAAAGAAAGTGCGAATTCGTGTCGAGACTTTTCTCAGACGCGCTCCGACAATCATTCGCACTACGTTGCGTTTTCGTTGCAACAATAATAATGATAATAATAATAATAATAATAATAATATATAGTATGTACAGCACCGGTGATTAGGGTTAACGGAATGCCGTATTTTTTACAATAATTTACATGTTAACATTACCACGCGCAGACAAAATAATAACATTAATAATGGATACAGCGATTGTGTGTGTGGTACCTACTACCTACCTATCACAATTTAATCGCCGTGTTAAAATAATGTACTCGGGTTTCGGATTATAGTCGTGTAATTATAAAATGCATTACCTATACAAACAACAATAGCGGCGTGCAAATGAAATTACGCCGAACGGAATAATAATTGTTGTGTAAAGCAAATAACCTGGAATTTATTATGTATTTTTCACATTTATTACATGCAATTAATAATTATTGTATCTGGTCGGTTTTCCTGTTATTTTCGTACTTAACGGAGTCGATGGCCGTAACAGTTTGGTACCTTATACCCCAACCATCGAGCGCATAATTAATATTGTAATTTACATTTCACGGTAACACACATCCAAGCGTATTATGTCAACGGCGGCAAATTTAATGTTTATATAGTACACAGCAGCAGTACAACAATACTCATTTATGTTACAGTGTACTTCACACGAATTTAAATATTTATCCATTCCGCGTTTATTGTTTCCGACGTATCGTATATTTAAATAATTAACGGTTTGCATCGGTTACAAAAAAAAAAAATTGAGAATGGAAAATTGTAATTTTACGGCACGATTGAAGTGTGTTTTGTAAAATATTAGTATTTATATAATAGGTACTTCCTACCGACTTCAGAAGAATGTGAAAAAAAAAAAAAAACGATGACAAGAATTTACGGAGTTCAGTGGTGTTTGCGATATTTGGTACATTATATTAATATTTACAATTATTTACAAAGCGATCGTTATTCGGTTAGAATACAGCAATGAATTTTAAAAATCGACGCAGCGCAATAAAAAACAAAACATACGGGGCGGAAAAAGTTTTCAAAGTTAAACATCGTTCGAACGCACAGTCAGTCTGTAAAACTTAAAAATAACCCTCTACACATGCACGTCGATGTCCGGACGCGCGTCGGTTAAAAAGTAAATAAATAATCTCTACCTATATGATATCGTATAATAACAATACGAGAACGTCGAAAAGGATTATTGAATCGTACACATGACGATATTATTATAACGCGTCGATAAAACAATATAGAGTAACGCCGATTCTATTTATAGAAACTAGATATACGCGAGTGCACGACGTCGGGCTAATTTTGTGAATGAGAATATTAAAATATTGTTGTACGCGCGTTGCGAAACGATCGCGAGCACAACGGATGAGGGCTAGACGAGTTCGCGTATAATACGATATCGTATCGCGTAACATAATATCATTATTATCTCGTTAGTCCGTTCGTCTACGACGGTCGTATCTCGAGTCCGTCGTCGTGTTTCGACAAACGCGATAATATTATCGATATAGTCGTGCGGATGATTTGCCCGTCCGGCACGCGGCGACCAAAGCGTTTTCGCCAAAACAAAACACCGCGGCGGTCGGGTTAACGACGACGACAATATTAATTTAACAACGGTAAAACAGTATGCAATAATATCGGCCGTGCGTGAATATCGTAGTACGCATTATTATTATTATTATTATTATAGGTACCTCTACGAAAACGACGAGCGGCGCGCGTAGTAAAAAAAAAAAATTACGTCTGATACGAGTCAGCCGCCGACACGGACCGGAGGGGTGCCGCCGCCGGGTGGGCTGGACAAGGTTACCGGAACATGAACGCCGCGAGGCCTAGACGTCTAGACGGTCCTACGTGCCGGTGGCGGTGTACCGGGACGGGGGGGGGGATTCGCGGCGGGGAGACACACCGGCCGGTCCGTCGGTCGGCCGAACGGCAGCTGTGCGACGGAGTGGGGAGAGGAAACGACGGCGGCGGCGGTGGCTGTGGTAGAAAGGACGCGGCGGCGGCGGCGGTAGCGTGTGCGTTTGTACTCTGTGTGTATTTGTACGTGTGCGCGCGCGCGAGTCGGTCGCCCGTCCGTCCGTCCGCCGACGACGACGACCAGGACACGGCGGCGATTAAAATTATTTACAAGCCACGACGGCCCGCATGACGATATTATTATAATTGTTATTATTTATTAAAATAACGCTGGTCGTCAACCGGCAAAAGACGAACGATTAAAATTAACAACAATAGTACCTGATAAATAATAATAATAATGAAGACGATAATGACGGAGAAAAATATTGTTCTTCCGTTACCCCGACCGGGAAAATTATAAATATTTCCCATTTTATCGTCGATATTAATATATTCTAGGTAGACGACTTAGATCTCGCGATCGGCACTTACCATGTTCGTAGTGCGACCCGTCTACTTTTTGACTTTTGCGCGAAATGACGAAGGCGGCGGTGGTTGTGGTAATGATGATCACCGAACGTAGTGCGTCGTCGACGAGTGCAAATGTTAACTGTACTTGATGGGAACGACGACGGTTGTATGGCGACAGCGTCGGCAGTGTAGACGGATCATTGATAATTTTTCCGGTCCTCTTAACGTCCGGGAAATTAAACGCGGTCGTCGCGACCGGCTTTGAAAATGATGACGTAGAAAAAATTGAACTAGATTATATTGTTGTTATTGTTGTCGTGTGTTTGGACGTCTTTGGCAACTCGACGGGACGACGAATATTATATATTATTATTGTTGTTGGGACGGTTGCGCGGACGTGCGTGTACTGTTGCGGCGGCGGTGCGTCGGCGACTAATCGTGAAACGTGAGGACGGCGGGACGACTAAAAAAAGATACGGGCGTGTGTAACGACGTTCCCGCTGCTGGTAACTAGTGAGCAGAACGCGTGAGCGCGTGTGTATGACCCCCGACCGACCAAGGTGCCTCAACATTTTCGTGTCTGCGCCCACGTTCAGTACGCACCTTGCCGCCACCGCCGGCTACCACCACTTACGCGACGACTACGACGCCGCCGTCGCTCCCATCGGCTCTCGGCGGCGGTGGCCGAGACACTATCGAAAAGTTTTCCGTTCGGTTATTTTATATTTTCATTTCGCCTCGAGCGTAATTTTTTATTTTTTTTTTTAAGAACCCCGCCGTTTGCTTCCCGTCCGCACCCTTCCCGTCGTCCGATTCACGCGACCGTATAGCAGCCGCCCGCACTTTACGCGCGCGTACACCCCTCGGGGCGACCCCGAAAAAACGTGACGGAAAAATGCGTGTACGAAAACAAATCCGTGCGGGAAATATTCGGGGCGAAAAGAAACCCAAACCGTGTACGAGATAAAATAAAAAAAAAAAAAAAAAAAAAAAAAAACGTAGCACGACAGCGGAATAATTGGCAAGCACAGTCGTCATTGATTGTTATGTCTGACACCTTGGCTCGAGTTCAACACACCCCGACCCCCGCCACCACAACCACCGCCGTTGTCGTATATTATATATATATATGTATACCGGTAGCTGCAGCTGCGGCGGCGGGGCTGTATACGACCGACGACTGTGGCTGCACCAGCATCACCGCCGCGGCCGACGACGGGTGTCCTCCCGACAAAGTCGTGTGTACCTTCCTCTAAACTTCGCTCCATTTCTTCCATCTCTCTCCATCTCTCTCTCCCTCTATCTCACTCACTCTCCGTCTTCCGTCCTATTCTTCTATTCTGTTCCACTTTTTCGACTCCTGCACCAGCTTATGATAACGATATCATACCCGACTTCTCCGCGTGTACAGCTAGCTACCCCCTCCCGCCCGAACGCAACCCTCCGGCCGATCGTGACCCGCGGAGGAATTCTCTTTTTGAGACCGATCCAATAAGTCTCGCGAACAGCGTAGGAAGATCGGAATTATATATTTGGAATGCGCGGCCGTTATAAACGCCGCGCCGTGCGCTTGCCATATTATAACGCAATGTGACAACTAATAATCTCGCGGCGTTTTTTTTTTTTCAAATTTTTCCGGTAAAGTGGCGTGGAGAAAAACCTCACCGTCGTCATATACATATACAACACTGCGTACAATATATATTATATTATACAATTATATTTATCATATTATTTTATACGACTTTATACCCGACACACATTAACCTGCAGTATTATTATTATCATTGCTATTCTATATAGCACACGTCTGACAAAGAAAAGAAAACACTAAAATCAATTACTCGTTCATGTTAAAACAATATTATTATTTATTATTATAAGAATTATAAAGCGCAACTGCAGTGGAAACGAAATAGTTATTAAGTACAATATATACTATATACGCTACACGCTCCGGGGTATGAAAACAAACAGCGTTTTTTATTCGTTACTGCAGCAATACATATAATCGATAATATGCATTTCCTTCGTTATAATAATATTCCTTCCGATACGTTATTATTTCAACACTAAAACTTTAAATATTTTATCAACATAAATCATAATATTATTATGACAAAACATCTTATCGTATAAAACGTGCAAAGACATTTTTCTTCATTTTTAATATTATAGATTTTAAAATTTTAAATGATTTCCAATTTGGCATATACATGTATATAATATTATTGTACATAGGACATATAGACCGTTATATTATGTTGTGTACCTACTTTTTCGGGAGAAATTAAAGTTTAACTATAAAGAATGTTTAGATACGTACCACTTTCGTAACCAACAAATCTATTTTCAAATTGTTGTACTGTATAAAAAATACACAACGGAAATTTGGTTTTATATATACATAAACTGTATAGTATCGGTAACTTCCTCTACGTATAATAGGTATGTATATAATGAATCTAGCATACACATGAACGTTCAATTACTTATTGTACTATGTCTTAGATAAATACTATGAAATTGCAGTAATACAAAATAATAATAGCATAATATTTTAAGAAAATCTCAACATTAGATGTCTTTGAATATTACAACATAATAACAAAATCAATTTTTTTTAAAAATTGGTGTTGTGCAAGTGTAGGGAACTCAAAGTTTTATTGTGATTTTTTTTTTTTTTAGTTTCTCCCAATTATTTTAAAAAGTACTGGGAAACTTCTACTTTTGACCTCCCAAAACTAAAAAACAATTCATTGTAAAATCAATTCATTCATCGCTCCGGTCAGAAACTAAAATACAACTATAATTATATAATTTTGGTACACAAGTTTATATTATATTGCTGAATTAATTATGGCATTAAAAAAAAAAAATACACTTTCTAATGGCGCTTACAGACATGTTGCAGTGAAGTTTGAAAATGTAGTTTAATATTATAATTAATTATATTTTATGTACCTAACTTAAATCGTTAAAATAATATATTATAATTTTATTGAATATGTTTTAAATAGCAGCTAGTGCTCATAATATGTTCTGAGTAATTTTGCCATCAGACTTGTAATATATATATTATATGGCATTCTCAGAAGATCCATAAGTGATAACATGTTGAGTTAAAAATTCAGATTTTATGTTCAGTTAATTTATTGCATAATGCATTCATAACGCAATTATATGTGTTACTGATTTATTGTGACTAAAGTGTTGAAAATGTTTTAAGTTCAAATATTTTTATAACCCACTGCAGTGTCATGTTTTTGGCTTCAAATACTTTATATACTTCCTATTAGGTATATATATTTATAAGATGTATACACTTTTATGCTGCAGTTTACAGTTTCCGCAAACGAATGCCTAATATTTCAGTCGTTGAATATTTCTATTTTCTTATACGTTCGCATAATATAATTATTACGTCCTTCAATATCGCAGCTCATCTGACAGACAATGTCAGTAGATTTTGAGTACCTACCTACTTATACGAATACGTTTCAGGCCAAGGAAACAAACATACAGTCTCGGTCATTGCTTTTAGAAGGTTACATAATTTTATATACATTATTTTCACCTAGTTCAGTATTTAATTTTGCGTTGTATGATCGATTTGAATAATATTAAATAAATATATATCTACTAAATATAATATAGACAGTAGACACGTCATGTATTTTACAAACAGATTGATAAATTATAATAGAGCCAAAATAGGGACGGTTTTTTTTTTATTTAACTGACATTCGACATTATATGACAGTCGTCTTGTCCCAAAAACTCAAATCGATCCAATTATACCGAACAATTGGAAATTCAAACTTGAATAGAAAATATAATGATTATATAACTTACGTTGGAGTTATTTCTGCCTGGAATTTTCAAACCCTCAATTACATATACCCATGTATAAGAGCTATAACCCTACGGCTTACGTTTATGTAGATATGGGACCCCCTCAACCACTGGGTTTCCTGAGGATAATGGATATTCGCTACTAAAATTACGCGCAATAATATAGCCTTCGATTGTGTAGTATGACGTACATGATAGGTAAACAAATCAGTGGCATCCGCAACTGAATATTTACATGACCAATTTACAGTATACCTATAAACGTTATTTTTACTACCACAGAAACCTATTAAATTGTAATATATACTCTTGATAGTGGTCATCCTCGCTCCAGCATATCATAAAATATTAGGACATCGGTATAAACTTTCACTTAAGGTGAAACATCACGAAGACTATACTACAGATTTCTTTTTTTCACTACAAAACTTTCAGTATCTACCACATCTCAATATATTAGTAAATAGTAGATGGTATGATAAATGTTTTTTTTTCTGTCACGAGCACGTTTCCGACGCAATAGTTAAAAAAAAAACTCGGAAAATTTAAAATCTGTCATCGCGACGATGTTTGATATTAAAATAAATATGTGTGTAGTACCTATGACGCGTACGACGCATTAGCATGTACGATTTATATTCATTTTTACGAAATTTTCATTTTATTTCATCATCGACGGTCGTGACGTATTATAATATTATAACATTAATATATTGAACTCACTCGCAGCGCTCACTAAAAAAGGTGGGTAGGTAGTCAAATTATTCTGCTAAAATGTACTCTATCTGCACCGCACTGGGAGATGGGAAGTGTCCGCAACCGTGTACGAATATCTGCCGAGGCTATACAGCAGCGATTAAGACGAAAACGGGTGGCGGCAGCTGGTCGTGTACATTACGCTCGGCGATTTCACTAATTCCCAGCGCAGACAGACAGTGTCAAACGGCCGTCGCCACTGACACTGCTGCACGCACAAACGGTTGGGATTGTATTGCGTTGACGGCGGCTGGCGTGTCAAGGTATTTAGTCGTTATAGGTCGTTGTACTCGGCAAACGCGAGAGCCGAGTTCACGCATAATAATAATAATAATAATAATAATAATATTATAGTATTGGCATAACTACCCTAAGTGCGTCTGCGTATGACTATAATATATGCGGATGATGGAGGGACATAACACTTAGTTCCTGAAAATATATATTTCCTATTATATTTTGGTTTCAAACTGTAGTCGCTTCAAGTCAAACGTAATGTTATTATACAAACTGCAGTTGGATATTAAAATGTGAAACGACGACACATTGGTACACGCATATTATGCATTGTAACGCACCAATAAACCAAGTAATGATCACGTGATCAATTTATTCGGAAACAAACTAATTTTCCTGACTATTGTGTATTTTCAGTTAACTGTTGAAAAATGTAGGTTTAGTTGGGTTTGGGTTCCATGAAACACTATAACTATTTTCTAAGGGTCGTAAAAGTTTGGAAACCACTGTTCTGGTTGATTCTACGTTTTAGATATTTCCATTTCTATGCTGATTAGTTATTGTTGACCTCACTAATATTAGGAAACCTTCAGAGGGGTAAAACAAGTTCGATATACTATTTTATACTAAGTATCGTCAGACACGTGCTGAATAAAAAAAGCCTGATTATATATATTATTATAAGGATACGGATATAATATGTACCTATACACCATAATAATTTAAACTTATTCAAAATCTACACTCTAGTTAATACCAATGTTGTTACTTATGTTTAAAAATATTTTAAACATCAGATAACATAAACTTATATGTTATTATATTTTTATTAGTAGATATTACTATTGAAACATTTAATATGAAAGTCTGTTTTTACAATCGAGTCGGCGTATAATATTAATAAAAAACTTAGCTAAGACGTAAATAAAATATTTTAATATTCCATTGTTTATTAATCAATTATTATAACTATAATGAATACATTTCTATAGTTTTTATACCAAGACTTATATAACTCTAAGACTCAAAGCCAACAGAAAACGATAACCACGCGTTCGCCGACTGCAGGGTGGACACGCGCGTGTATGGTATTTATGGTAATCATACGACGAGAAGTATAAGTACAGACAAGACCCCCGTAATAATAGATAGTATGAGCTATCATACTATCATACTAGTTTATGAGCTGCTTAGACAACGGTTTGTCCTCTAACCGCAAATGCACGTCCTACTCAATTACATACCGATATGGGCCACAATATAACAGCTTTGACTCTTTGAAATCGATCGTGACAACGATACTTCCCGTGTTTTAATGGTTGACGCCTACAATCGCGAGCGTCCTTCCATTAGCAGCTCTGTGAGCTAGTCAAGTCTGGTCTTACGACCACCACTGTGATCGTTCCCTGTAAGGTGAACCCAACAAACGATCCACGAGTCGCGACAGGCCACCCCTGGAGCGATCGGGGCCTTTACCCCGAGTCAGGCGTGTTCACTGTGGTTGAAGGTACGAAGTACTTTGAGGGTCTTTGGTGGAAATTTAGCGCCACTGCGGATAAATACGCATCTCAAATACATTTTTGTCTCTCGAAATTCGTCTTATCCTTGGGCCCCGAAAATCCTCTGGACTGCTCTGCGACCTCACTGCATTTAAGGTGTAGGGTTGGGGCATTGGTCCGTCGTCAAGTATTACATTATTTTCTGGCTAACTCCTGTGATGGGGGGACGTTCCGTTTTGCGCCATCTATAGAGACTCGATATATACCGCACACCTTGTACGGTTAGCTACGGTTTCACTAGATCCATGACCAGACAATGTCACGGTGGATTGCTCATAAAAAATGTCATCGCGCACCACAATTTTTCTAAGAATGATCGACAGCAAAACATTATATATAGTGGTTGGTGATGACCCACTCGTGATATTAATCATATTAATGCGACATCACAGTCCAACATGTGAAGTGATGTTTCACAAACAATTTTTAATACTTATGATAATTTTTTCATGTGATGAACAGATATCAGTAATTGTACCCATGGTAAGTCTGGTTTAAGAGTAGGTTTGGATTTTAATTTATGCTTTATTCGATATACCTATACTCTTACATATCACCTACTGACCGCAATTTGTAGCCAACACGACGCTAATATATATCGGAAATGACCATGTTGTCCACGCGGTGGAGAGCGAACCTTTAATACTGACTGCGGTTGTCGAGACACGGCTTATATCACGTTCGTCAAATTGTTATAGACGCGGGCTCAGGTAATTTAAGACTCCTATGGACGCCGATGGTCTCGTTCACGGACCCGAAAAGTTGCCGTTAATACCGTGGTACAAACGCCGCTGGCGCAACTATCGACCACATTCTTGGCGTATATCGTACACTCCAAAACAGGTAACTGTATGATATTTTTCGTTGGTTGTGTAGTCTAAGTAGCGGTCATTCTGGGCGTCTGTTTTCTCCGTCCCTGTAGTGTGAAGTGCGTCGAAATTCCGCGTCGTCACGTATATATAACATTATATTTATACATATTTGCGGGCTTCATTATTTTCGGTTCACATCGTTCATTTTTCGAGGATTACGTGCCAAGGGCTGTGCGTCAAGATAAGACGCACTTCAGTCAAATATTAATATAGGTAGGTATATTATACACTATTCACAGGCGACAGCCGAAGCCTTTTATACACGACGGTTTTTATTAGAATATTTTGCGTTCGCACTTAATTTTGTGTACCCAAGATATTATACTGGTTTGTGAAATCCAAGTACACCTTTTTAAGACGAAGTCACGTAAGTATGACGAAGTTTTACTTCAACAGACGTCGCAGACCGTCACTGATTGTGGAGAAATGTTGACGTAAGAGGACGTTCACCTTGTCGTGATCTATTTTTAATGTACAATGTAGTGGTCGTGTCATCGTTGGTATTGTTGTTGTTATTATTGTCGGGATCAAGACGGTGACCGCCAATGCGCAATTAAATAGTCGTTATATTGTTATATTGTTATAATATATTATAATGGTTTTGTTTTTGGTTTTATCGACAATTGTGGAACAATAAAGACAGTCTGTTGTAGTCTGTAGACTGTAGTTACTATATTGTGTATCATTGCAGGGATCACTATTCGCGTCTATAGTGACATTACAGACAGTTTTATCAGGTCTGTTAGTACCCCAAAGACCCTGAACTAAAAATGTTTGAATATAAGTATCTGCTACTTAAAAATATTAGTTTATATAATTCAATTAAAAATTGTAACCCGAATCGTATATTATCACCTCCCTCACCCCTCCCCCGGAAAAAAAACTATATTCCATGCGAGCTGGGAATTTATTCCAAACAGAAAAGTTGATCCATTACATTAGGACAATTTTCAATTCACTTACATAATTCACCTACATAAAAATCACATTATTCACTAATGACATTTTGATCCATACTTTGAGGTAATTTGGACGGTAAACTATTTTAAAATATCAAAATATTTTTCGACGCATTTAAATATTAAAGGTTATTTATAGTACTTACCTAGTTTATTATAAGCAAAATTACAATATGCTTATTAAGTTTAAACTATGGATAACCTGATTATATTATAATAAGTTAATACTGGATGACAATTGATAGCATGAATATGATTAATTCCTAAATGTGACAGACATGTTATTATGTATTTAATATGCAGATGATAAGCCGATTGATATAAAATTATGTTTAACGTAGTTTAGACACACATTTTAAACGTATTACTTTTAACTATATTTTTAACTTTATTTTTAGTGACTGGTGTACCTACCCTAATATGCAACACTGGAAAAATGCACCATTTGTATAGTTATAAGTATTCGATTTCTAGTATTTGATCGTTATCTTATATTACTTACTATAAACTAAATAATAAATAAATAAATCATACCTTTGATATTGTAGTGAGTAAAAATATAATACATTAATTTAATGTATAATATAGAAAATGTAATTTTCGAAAATAGACCAAAATTTATTAAATTTCTAAGAATAATTTTAAACATTATAAGCTGTTGGTGGGATACATTTTGTTTGAGAATATGATGATGTAATGAAAACAAATTAGTAAGCGGATAAACATGATCCAGGTAACATGTCCTGGGGCCTGGAATCAATCTACCCCTCAAATATTTTGATCCCTAGATCAAAATGTTACTTTAATTTTTGTTTGTAAATCAAGTATTATGTTTGAATTATTTAAGGTACCTATTGCTATTATAATAGTAGTCAAGCTAAGAAAATGTTTTTCTGCTTTATAAACTGACTCAACAATATTACATGTACATAATATATATTTTTCAACAAAATTTGAAAGATCCCATTTTATATAATATGGCAATTATAGTCGAATAATTTATAAATAGGTATTATATTATTTTAAATGTTCTAGAAGTTTCGATTGAACGTTTTTTTGCATCATTAACATATTTTTTTTAGTTTAAATCTAGTCTCTAGCATTAGCATTTAAAAATTTTATTTTTTTCGAAATTAATAATAATCAGAAAACATTTAAAAAATAATAACATTCTAATCATTATAGAATCTAACGATTGCAATATTGTTAATTTTTTTAAATCAAAAAACTATGAAATAGGTACCTATTATTTATATTCATGTTCTACATAAACTATAAATAAAAAAAACACACTACGAACGTAACATAAGCAGAAAAAAAGTGTCTAGACATTTATACGGGGAACTTCTTATCATAATTATTAACTATATATATTCGAGTTTTAAATTAGTCTTAACTCTCGGATACATAAGAAGGAGCCAAAGAGGTAATTTTTTTAAAATATAATTAGACAAATAACTGTACTTAGACGTTTGTTTTCTAAATTGGCTGGGGAATTTACATTCATATAATTACATTATTACAGGCTTTTTAGATACTAATTATCAATTCTTGGTTTTTTTTTTATGAATTCTAAGTTATCCACAGACTTTAACAGTTTCTTCATTGTTTCAAAAAAAACTCTAAAAAGTTTGTTCCATGTTATATCTTAAGTTGATTAGTTCCAGAATAACTACAGCGTCGACACAGCCTCCATAAAGTAATTATTGATAAATTGAAATGTTTTAAATAAAGGCAATGCACAGGAAAAAACAACGGCGAGCTATAGGAGGCTGTGGTCATACTAATTAAAAACTCACTAGTCACTACTCAGTACAGCTTTGCATAGTTGTATAAACTTTGATGTTAATATCCTAAACTAATTACAGCACGCGGGACAAAACAACGGAGCTATGTATAGGCTGTGATCATACTAACCAAACATTTTCTACTCAATACTGATTTGCATAATTGTATTGACTTTGATGTTAATATCCCAAACTAATCGCAATACTTCCAAAGTGCATTCTATAGATCTGTATGTCTCAGAAAATCTAGAACCCAAGAAATACCATCGACCAGAAATTACCCGACATGTACTCAAAAATCTACCAGGATTTATTACGGTCATACGATCAGCAGCAGCAAATCCGCTGACATCCCGCTGGCAGACGCGGAGTGCACCCGTTGTGAAGGCCAATATCGACCAATCACCGATCGTCTCGATGGTTTTTTTTCAAGACCTTTGGACCAATCACGTTCGACGATAGGTATAGGTACTAGATAACAGTCATTTTCAGGGCTATCAATACTTCCCACCCTGCAGGACTCACTTACTTGAGCATTGTTGCCCGGGCAAATGGAGTAGCACGCCACACCACTATTATACTTAGGAGAGCACGTCCACACCATGCGCCCCGTCAGAATTGTATTCATACCAAATTTAGTACTTAAAGTAAAGTGCCACCGTGTAGGAATCGGCTGACAATTTATATATTTGTATTTTTATACGTTACTTTGATTCCGATCGAAATCCAGAAATAATGCTTTCAAACACATATCGACAGTCTACAATTTACCATTTACAATTCGGCATAAATCGTTATAAATATTACTTACCGATTTCTGATCATTGTTTTAATAACGATAGTGTATACAATATAAAATATATTTTAAAACAATGGGACTTATGTTAGATTAATTAACTTTAAGTCGATCTACAATTAATTAACTGATGACTAACTAATATAGATAACGGAAAACAATTACACTCTTTAAGTTAGGAATTACTTTAAAAAAAATAATACGTTATGTAACTTAGTTAAAAATAGCTTATCTTTAACTTTTTAACTCCTCATAATGCCCATCCTTCACAATTTGTATGGAACAAATAACAAAATACCAGCGGCGTGATTATACTCAGAACAATCGAAATTACCTTTATCTTACTTCGAAGTTTCCGAGCAAGATAGTAATGTGTTTGTGCAAATTATACATTTTTACCAGCTCAAGAAAATCAAATGGTTTAGGGTGAAACGATATTTTATTTCTTGACCGGTAATATTATAACTTACTGAAATTTATATCAAATGTGATATGGATGTAAACTGTATCAGGGAATGAGTGGATTAACAAACATCAGTGACGTTGTCCTCGACTATTAGAAACGTAGGTAGTCGTTTTATTATAGATAGTATTATTATTTATTAGTGTCATTACCTGAAGTGTATCGAATGTGGATTAATAATCTATCTGCAAGCAATTGATTATTACACCACATTAGAATAGAAAATAATACAAAATGCAGTGACACAAACAAAAATACTTACTATATATAGGTACTCATCGTAAAGTTCTATTAGATAAGCAAGAATGTTAACAAACAATTTAGACAAATATATGTCAGGTGAAATTATACTTTTTTTGTTTAAATAAAGCGTATTATGTATTGAAATTTCAATGCAAGACAATTTTTAAAAAAAAATATTATAAACAAATTTTTGATACTTTATGATGTATTATAACCTAACCAATGGAACATTTCAATAATTTAATAATAATTAATTCAACCAATATGATATTTACACTTGATTCTTAATTTTTCAGAATTAAAAATGAATAGTACATTTTTAATCGTACGCCATTGAAATTCACGGACAGTCCAAGTCTGTTAAAATTCATTGATAAAATATTACCCAGACGACTCGGACGTATCACACCATACTAAAATTATCACCCTAACACACATAACAAAATTTGAAAACGATTCACTCTAATGTAAGTATAATAAAAAATTTCACAAGAGGATTGCAGTTTGTGCTAACTATACTAACAATCGCTCCACCGCGCTGGCGACTGGCGAAAAGTTTCAAACGCATTCTGAAAAAACAAATTTTTTACATATAGTGGATATAATATGATATAATATACAATATTAACACGAACTAATTTTATTATATAATTTATTATTCTATGAGAGTTTTTTTCTTTTGTAATTTTTCGAATCTTATATTTACTCATTAATTAATATATAATCGTGCAAAATTGCAGTAGCACGCTCTCAAGTCAAAACGTTTATCTTTTGGTCGAATTATTATTATTATTGCACTAGTCTTCTCTGTTCTCATTGACTGCATTATATTATATGCGCTGATGAATACTAAAGGTAAAACCGTACATACTAAATACTATGTAACGCGGACTTATATTATTTAGGTATAATTTCGCTCGTGTGTTGTTATATATGCGTTAGGAAGGCAATGGCGAAAACAAATTTGAAAAACGAGTAACGACCTTATCGCGCTCGATCAATGCTGTAGTTTTACGGTTAAACACGCCACTGAATGTTAATATTTTAGGGCAAGGAAGTTGCTGCACTATAAAATACATGATGTTATTTGAGTTGTACCATTAAAAAAAAAAATGTAAGTATAATACACAAAAAAGTCAAAAATTGCATCAAAATAATTAACGATAAAAAATATTGCCTCATAAACTCTCTAATTTATTACATTAATAAAATTTAAAAAGTATTCATTAATACATAAACTTTTTTGTTAAAAAAAACCTAGTCTCTAAGTATAAGAGATAGGTAAAACTAACATAATCGCTACACGATATTTTTCATATGAAAAAAATCGCAAAACAAACAATATCTTACCCGCAAATTTGCATAAATTGTTATATTGCATAAATTAAAAAGATTATGTGTATGTAGCCGTACTATATTACGATATTATATTATCAAATATTTCAACCATCAGTTAGGTAAGTATAGTCGAGTAACATTGTTTAGCTAATTCAGCGACAAATCATATAATGTCTAATCAAAAAACAGTTATTGTTGAAAATGCACGCAACTATACTTCACCGCCACAATTTTTTTTTGTTGTGTATATACGCATCGTCCAGTGTACGCCGAAATGTATAATAATGCATTAATGCATGGCGTGCTAAATAGACGTATATTATATGATTGTGACGTACCTATCGTATCTTATTGGTATACCTAAATATACTAGTATACTGCATCAGTAAATTGACAATGGACAAATTAATTACAAGTGCAGTGGTCGCAAGGGGTAGAAAACCATATGATGCGTTGTACACAAAAACCGTCTAAAACCATAACACATAATATTATGCATCGTATAGGTTTAATATGACGTTCGGGCGTTAAACTAATAAACTATTGTAGTAGTCTTAAATCAATAGATAGACGATTCACCGCCGAAAGTCAACGAATGCAACTGTTTTTGCAGCTCAAACGTCACCTACCTTTAATAGTTTACTAAATGACCGAATTGGCCGACAAGTACAGAAAATTATATACATTATTTTAATACAAAAATGACGAAATATTTAATATTTATAAATTTCTCTTCTAAAGAGCTGCCAGTTGTCGTTTAATATATTTTTAGCTCGCATTTTTTTTTTATAACCATTTATAGCTCACATATTTGGTAAAATTCGTTATAAACATAAAAAATGGAAAATTGTTTTATAGTTATGAATGTCTGTGTGATGGATGGTTATGGTTTTTTGATTACGTAATGACATTCACATTATTTTTTAAAATTGCGTGGCCGCCACAGTTAGTTACACCTATTATCTCTACACTTATTGTATTCATTTTCCCTCATTTTCTATCTAAGTCTTAATAGTATGTGCGCATAATTATTTACAACAAAAGCTACTTCTTAATGTTCACATTTTATTTTAAAAATGTAATAATAAAAAAGTAAAAATTAACTTTACAACGCTGCAATGGCTCGATATTGTTAAATATTGTTTTTAACAAGTAATTTTGAATTTAATAGATGATTTTATTATTACATGAACTTCTGAGCACCAATAACAGCATAAACATAGTTCTAAGTTGTAACTTAGCTAGGTATAACTTATAGTCTAACAGTTATATTGCTTTCAAAGAGTTTTCATTTGTTACCATTGTGCATATATTAATTATAATAATATATAATATCTACCTATTTGTATGGTATATTATGTTTACCATCCATGCATACAATATTGTGATCCGTGTAGGCAGTGGACTAACTTATGATGGTAGAGGGGGTGGATGTAAGTCTAAGTACGCCACTGCCTGTAGGCGAATATCGTTAAGATAGAATAATTATATGGAGTACCTCTGCTTCTGTAATTTACATATTATTATAATATCTACTTCGGCTGATCCCTATGGAAAGTGTAAAGTTAACGTAAACTACAAATGCAGCTACCAGTCAAGGGATTTTCTTGCAGAAGTATATGAGAATATATAAATAATAATTGTAAAAAAAAATCCTATTAGTTTTTTTCACGGATTTTTCGTATAATGTTGATAAAAGATTGTAATTTGTAAATATTATTTAACGAATATTTTCCACCAGAATTTTTGTAAAAAGAAAATATTTTTCCGGCAAAATAAAAAACGTGAACAACTTTTCTTTATGAAACGCTCGACATTATTCAGTATAGTTAAAATGTTGGTCAGTTTGAAATGTTTGATTTAAATAAACTTTTAATCATTACTCTATGCTTATATAGGAGGTATACATATAGATGTACAATTTATTTTTCAATCTCCATAATATTCACATCTTGTTAAATTTCTTATTAATTCTCTTTCAAACTTTCAAAAGTTCATTGCACATTTAGAAAACGTAATTTTCATTACAAAATGCCGTTACTTTTCTTTTTCCTTAAATTGCAATGTCGAAAATGATTTTATGCAAATTTTATAATAATATATAATTGGAGCTTTTAGAAGTAAAACGTGAAGTTAATCTACGACCCCCGGGAGAAAACTAAATCATCAAATTGTTACCCATGCAAACACTCCAAAGAGAAAACGACTGATATATTTTATAGATAATATTTATTTTATCAACTAATATCAAGCTAATTGTTTTATTTATTAGGTATTCTGCAAACAACAATATCCAAATGGTCAAATATAAACTGCTGCGTCTAAAACCAAGGCTGATGTAGGATTTGCAACTGTACATCATAATATAATTCATCAATTTCAATAAACATCCATGGTTGTATTTATTCAGCTAGACAGTAGACATAACAAAAATTGACATCTGCTCTGACTCGCTTAATGCCTTATCCAATTTAAAAACGAATGTACTGATAGATCCTTTTGGCTTAAACCAGTAACCTTATTTACCAATCCAATAAATATAATAATATAGGTACTCTTTATATGGAATCCGGGGGATTGCAACATAAAGGATACGAGGAGTCAGGCGTAGAGGCCAAAATTCAATAAGCAATAAACAATAAACAACAATGAAATACTATCTTTTTCATCACCATAGCTGACATATACAGAAATGTAGATAAATACTGCATTCATTTTAAAATGTTTTACAGAAAACATATTAAGGGAAATATAACACTCCGTTGAACTCTGGCCAAAACACAATAGTGTAAACTGTAATGAAGAAGTCGTACTAAATAGGCACTTATTCGGTAACTAATTGGTCACACTACACGTGGATATCTGATGGAAAATACGGAGAACCTCCATTTTGCCAAACGTAACATACACAAATTACAGTTAACCGCACACTATCGTCCACCGTCCAATGTTTCTCCGAGGCCAGAATTGGATTCCACGCGCCAGAGTACAAATCCAGCTATATTAATAATAATTTTTTGACCATTTCCAGCTGTTAACATTTGACAATTTAAACGTATAGCATTTTAATATGATGTTAATTCAATGTCAGCTAATACACAATAATTGTCATACACTCGCATACCTATCGAGATCATAATGTAGTTCAGACACGTGTACCTCCTACTCGGGGCGGTATTTTTCAAACACCCTCAAAAATGTTTCCGGTTTTTTACGGTAATTAATATTATTACGAATAAAAAGTGGGTTTAATCAGTGTAGATTTTGTTTTTTATCATACTCGTTATATTATTATATATATATTATGAGAAAAAAAGTATTGTAAGAATCGCTAGTTTTTTTCGATAATAAATCTTCTAATAAATGACGCGCAAGACATTATACGCGATCCGCGGCCGTCCGACGGCTGATGCGTCCGGATTCGTCGAGACGTGCTAAATAGAGACAAAAGTTTTGTCTGCGGTTCTTTCGAGAAATAATAACAATACAATTATTGTTGTTGAATAGATTAAGGGTCGCGCTGCACTCTCGCCCAAAATGTTATTGCGCAGTTGTATTATACGAATCCGGCACGACTAATAGGTACCTATAGTGTATATTATAATATTAATTATGTATACCAAGACGTACCAGCTATTGCGGTGGTATAACTGCAGTGCGCGCTCACAATGAGTAATGACATTATTATATAAATAATGATACAGTTGAACGAACAACGTCGGAGCGAACGGTATTATAATACACCCACTCGAACACGGACGTGCAGAAATTATTCAGTTTGATCGCTCTACGCTATTATTAATATTATTATTATTTATTATTATTTATTATTATTGTTATTATCGTCGTTTTCGCTATGTGTTTTAATACAATATATTATATTATTATATTATACTCGAGCCGGCTAATTATTGCACTCTATGCCGGGCATTGTGTGCGATTTTTTTTATTTTTACACGACGCATTATGTATGCGCACGGTACCGCGCGTGTGTTTTACATAATATATATATTTAATATTATATTATACGCATACGAAATATTATTACTCTGCAGCGGGTGGGCAAGTTCGCATATAATGGGCTTGTGTGTGTGTGTGTGTGTGGCGGTGTAAGCCCGGAACAGGGGAGGCGAGTGTGAGCGCATTCAGTCACACGTCGCACACATGCGTTACATACGAATGGTGTCCGCTCCGTCATTTGAGAGTGTGCGTAATGCGTGTGTGTAAGGTTTTTATATTTTTTATCCATTGCGTTTGTGTGTATATGACGCCTAAATGCAAATTGTATCCTATTGTCTAGAAGCGAGTTTAAAAGCGAATAATAATAATAACATGCACCACGCGCACGTCGCGGATGTATTCCCTTTATGTTATGTTGTGTTTTAAAACATAACAAATTTCGAGTGCAGACGGAAGAACAAAATGTATAAAAAAACCTAACACCACTCTATTAAATGGCAGCTAATGCACTCGACGGATTACCGCCGCCGCCGCCGCCGCCGCCTATATGTACAATAATTATATATATATATATATATGTATACCGCGGTAGTGGTTACGATTAAATGTATAATATAGTACTGTCTCGACTATATTAATAATATCTATGGGTGTACCTACGGCAGACGTATGCGGTGTAACGCTGCAGTGTAATATATATGATATAATATTATAATATAATGTAGTACCTACCTACGTATTGTAATAGACGAACGCGCCTCCTGAAGACCGTTATCCTAATTAAAATACTGCAGTCGGTGACCGGTGTGAATAAGAGAAAAAAATAAATAATATCCAAGTGCAACGTACGTATAGATTATTATTATTATTAGTACATGTATAATATAGTGTATGCACTATAATATACAGGACGGTCTACCCAGCCAAGGAAAAAAAACGAATTTCGCGAACGTATATTATTGTCTGTGCGACGTATACCTACGTATAGGTACACGATTTGTTTAGTACAATTATAATATAACACAGACGAACGTAGAAACTTCAAGACACCTTAGACACTCGCAGACACCACCACACAAATTCTTAAATTCTTACGCGAAACTAAACTGTATGATAAAATTAAAAAAATTAAATAAATTGTAATTATAATTGTAAATTGTAACTAATTATGGCCGTTGTAGCCGATGTTGATTAAGAACAAAAAAATATATCTAATACAATATAATTAATAATATAATCCACGATTATCGATATCATTAATATAATATTGTATATAATTGTTGACAGTTTGGACATACATTTGAGTCGAGTAATCTAAAACAACATTTAAGCACAATAGCCTCAATTATACGCTTCTCTAAAAAATAGAAATAACGAATCATAATATGCCCTGTGTTTGCATTCTATACGTTTTAGAATCTATTCAAATAGCGTGTAAAATCGTAAAAACAAAAATATTATGATGTATATATATATATGTATATACCTGAAATATTCACTGTAATTGATGGATCACTGTATGCACATATTATACATATAAGAGTACATCAAAATGTGCATACGCACACAGTCTGCTTCGTTTTTTTAACGGTGATTCCCGTTTTTTCATCATGCACGCGTATTTCCAATGTGCATCGAGTGCATTGTTAATTTATTTTTATTTTTTTTTTTTTGCAATTGTATACAGTAGGTATAATACGCGTTTTCGTTCACACGAAGGTCACTCGATTTTTATGAATCAGGTGTGCGACAATGGAAATAATTCCGTTAACCATAAATATTGACACAACCTTTAGTCAATTTACTATATCCCCTAGCTGCAGTGTGCATGTACCCACCACATTCGATGGTCGACGATGTTACTATATACCTATATATATATACGTCCTAGCTTATTTTATACCCCGTCACGGATTACATAAAAGTATCGACGACGCGTTTGTACATAAATAAATGTGTAACCACTAACCATCTATTTTATTGCTGGTATCAGACACAAAAAAAAAAACATAATCTCACAACCAGTCACCAGACAACACATATATAGGTATCTTTAAACCTCCCGACGGAATGTGCGCCTTTTTAATATCGGCGCCCGTGACTTTATTACCCATCGGCCATCCAGCATCCTCTCAATATTGTATATTAAACATCAAAAACGACCATTGTTGATTTATTAATTTTCGTGCTACAAATGACGATCAGAATATATTTGTTCATTCTGTTAAAGTAATCAGAAGGATTTATCCAACTATACGTTTTATAGTAAATACTTAGTAGTTGGTGTGATAAAAATTGACTGAGATTTTATTTAAATTTAACTAGATAATAAAATATAAATAGTGCTACCCCCGCAGTATTAATATAATATGTTTTGAGGTTTCGACAATCTGATCTGCAGAAATATAATATTAACATCGAACAAATTTTATGGGTGCGCTAATTGTGATTTACTATTCACCTAATGTTGATAAATACTATATGTATAGTAAACTTGACAAAACAAATAACCCTATTGACCAAAATTCACTAAGGAAACGACAAATTAAATTATTGGTAGATTATATATAAGACACAGCGTTGCGTATTTTGCTGACAAATTAATCTTATTTGAAATTACGCTAATACCTACAGAAACATTCTTGGACGAACATTATGACGTGTCAAACGATAGACGATCATTTTTAGGGTGTATACCTAGTAGGTATAAAAATAGTAAACCGTATCATAGTTAATAAATATTGTGTGCATTACGGTAGATTTACATAAAATATTAGCACTAATAATAATTTGAATTTTTAGTAAATATTAATATCTACGCGAAATATGTCATATATTACTGATATTCATATCATAATAATATTAGTTTCGTAAATTGACGAATAAATACGCTACACACGGTTGAATTTATTAAGTGCACCGTAAAAAGAAGTGAGTATAGTACATTCAATATTTAGGTTCATCCCTAGACAGTTAAAAAATAAAACGTTTCATTTCTGGTAGACTGTAGAAAAGTAGTAATGCCCAATACCTAATAAGTAATGTTAGGTACCTATGCAACTATGCAAAACTACTGAACTATTATAGACTCTGTGATTACCATTGTTGTATAATTTATGGTCGTATATAATGCATTTGTTAGCATAACGATTATTTGTGGGTAGCAAATTAATATTAATTATATCCAATATGCCCGTTATATTCTAAACACGAATACATGATCTAACTTATTTGGTTTCAAATGTCCAGATTAACTGTTTACGATTTTTACATTAATTTACAATTGTAATTAGGTTACCTATAGTGTACGGCCGTATATTAATACTTAACACTAAAAAATATGTGATTCGACGTTTGATTGGGCGATGGCAAAACATATTAAATAACCGTGAATACAAATCATTTGACTTTAGCATAATACATATATATGATATTTTATAAAACTATACTACGTATAGGTATACCGTACACATAAGTACTAATAGTAAGTATAGGTTGTATATAATTATGAAAATCGTATACTATTATAACGATAGTGTTGACATTTCGATAATAGTGCCTCTTAATGGACAATATAGACAAACAACGTGATATCGATATTATATAATATTTTCTGTCTGGGAATTCGTATTTCGAACTGAGGGTTATTAGATACTTTTATGACGAAGCACGTTCATTTCTTGAGCTTATATTTCATAATGAGTTTTTAACTACCTAGCTATTTGCAAAATGTTTATACAGTTCATTCAGTTCATAGTTTATAAATAAAACAGTATAGTGTAAGTTACTGCGGACAATATTATATTTAAAACGTTCTCGAGTTTTAAAAAAAGATATTAAATGTTTTAAGATATTATTCTGACGAGATGAGTAGTATTAGATTGGTATCCATAGATGTATTATTTTTAAAGTATCTTACCGGCCCTAACTCATTACAAGTATGATTTACATGGTAAGTCCGACAAGTATAGTATTGTTTCGACAACTCAGCACGAACCGTGACGGACGTTATTAAATATTTTATTAAAATAGCTATGGTTGCAAATGGACGAGGCAAAACCGTTTATCGCGCGCGATAATTATTACGCAATAACATAATAATAATAATATTAAAATAAGGGTAGTTTTATTTTAAAATAAGTCATACTCACGGGACTGAGGTTGTTGATGATGATGTTGATGATGATGGTGATGATGATGATTATGGACTCGGTCGTTGTCAGTGGCGGCGGGGTCGGTTTGGTTAGGCTGCGGCTGATGGTGCGGCGGCGGTGGCAGCGTCGGCGAAAGGGGTCGGCGGAATAACGTGTCGGTGGCGGCAGTGGTGGTCGTCGCGTTGTCGGCGGTCGCTATCACGACGGTCGCGGCGGTGGCGGCGGTGGCGGCAGCGACGGCGGCGGCGGCTTCGACCACTTGGCCGCGGACGACAACGACATCACGGCCGGCGGCGACAGCGGTGTGCTGGACGAGGTCGGCCGTCGCGTTTACGTCGGTGTACGCGGCCGCCCTGGAGCGCATGAGCGACAACGACGTGATCACGGCGGCCAGACAACAGATCGCCGGTAGGTAACAGCAGCCGCAGACGGTCAGTTTGCAGCCGGCCGTGGTCGTACGCGCGGGGCTGCCGATCGCGCCGACGGACCACCACCAGCACCACGGCCACCACCACCGACGACGGCGACAACAACAACACGACGACGCCGGCGCGACGATGATCCCGATCACCACCGCCGCTATCGCCGCCTGTTGTTGTTGTTGCTGCTGCTGCGACCGTCGACCGCCCGATATTTTGTCCTCTGCAGACGAACGGCCGCCGTCCGTGGTTTGTCGCCTCGAGCCACTGACCGATCGTCGTCGTCGTTGATGTCGATGTTGTCGATGTTGTCGTCGTTGTTGTTGTTGTTATTGTTGTTTTTGTCGATTGTACCACAGCCGCACATCGATCAGCCACACTCGGCGGCCCGGCCGTACTTTTTTCGCACCCTTATCATGGCAGTGTATACGGCGGCGACGATACCGATAATAATATCTGCACTGAAACACAATAAAATAATATAATATTATATACGACGCACACCAGTAATCGGTCTTAAGAACAGTAATAATGTGAATTTTGAGGGACAGTAATCGATAGCAAGATTCAAAAATAACAATACCGGTGTAGAAGTTGGCGACGAGAAGTCGTTGCACCGCCTATAAACCTCCCTTTGAACATACACCACCCTAAATTCGGAGTGTATGTATATTTCATACTATATATATATGTATATACAGCAAATAATAGTTCCTTGATCGGTCCAATAATACCCGCCACGAGCTTAACGAGTTTTAGGGGATGTGAACGCCCCCTTCTTACACGAAATGCGTACTTGCATTTGGGACAAAACTAACCAAACACAATTCGTATGACTCAGCCGTGCACTCGTATACAGTATTATGTACACGAGTCGTGCCACTGCTGATCGAGACAAGATTTGAACTCGATATTATTTATTTTTTTTATCATTGAGATGTATATAAATATATATTTTAAACATAATATATTACCTGTGTATCATAAGATATAGGTATATGTACTTTGAACTTTCTAAAAAGATTGCAATTTCTACTGTTTATTTTAAAGTAAGTACCTATAGAGTCGTAATTTATAATAGTATAATTATTATTATATATAGGTTCAATATAATATTATATTATTATATTTATTAGTCACAATGGTAAATCGCGATGTCGACATAAGCAAAAATGTCTCGTAGTCACGAGTAATAATGATACGCAATTTATTTTTTCTATATCAAAAGAAATCGCCTATATACACTTAATGAAATACCTGACGGCTGTCGTCGCATTAGCGTGACGCGAAACGTTGAATTGTGATTTTCAATGCATTTTATTGGCGTTCGCGGACTACAATATCGTACTTCTATTCAATTAACTTGCTATATATTATCATCGGACTTCAACGTCGTCGCAAGTGCACGCGTATATGTTACGATGTACGTTTGACATTTTTTTACGACAAAGGTTTATTCGTCGTGTCCGAGTGTCGTCGTCGTCGTAGACCGCTGTGATATTTGTACGTCGTGCGCAGGCGCCTCGGGGAAAATGACGACGAGCAGGGTTCGAGCAAGGGCACACGGATGCCCGCAGTGCACACGAAAACTTTTCTTCCGGCGGCACTGCGGCGGCGGCGGCGGCAGGTCGACGACGTCTTCTTTGTTGTCATCGTTGTTACAACCGCGCCGCCGCCGCCGCCGCCGCCACTGCGGTATATTATTACACGTCGGCGACCCAAACCGCACGCCGAACCGTGGAAACCCACAGAGATTGTATAATATTATTTTCGGTCGGAGGAAGGATAATATTTCAAGCCACGATTTGAATTATTTGGAACCTGTGTGCCTGTACGACCTAAACTGGAACACGACCGAAAGGCGTCTGAAACCTTTTGATAAACACGCGGAACCGAACCATAACGCAGTCACGAGCAATGCAAAGGCAGAGCCGCAAAACCCTTATTGGTAGTAATATTTTTTTTTGAAAACCGATATTTTGACCGTTTTTCGGTTATTACAGGTGTTTTTTGTTTTGAATGTTTCAATAAACGCTGACCGCATGCGCGGCTATGCTTATAAAAATCAGATCGCTCCCATAGTCGTCGTTATGAAAATTATAATATTAAAAGAAAATCCAAAATTTACACGATTTCAATACAAACATAACTAATAATAAAATACAGTGTGTTATAATTTATAGTGCACTTTTTTTATTATTGTGGAAGGGCAACAGTATAGGTTTGATGTGGGCGAAGTTGAACATTATAATTAAGATTCCTAAACGCACACCGTATACACGATATAATATCGCACGTTAGAATTTTCACTGAAATGTGTTTTCTAGTATTTTATTTTTAGTATCTATAAGACTTTAACGTTATACGCATCACATATTATATTATATATATATATCATAACTTTTACTCGGCGATAATTACGTTGAAATGTCATACTCTGACGCATAAAACGATTAATTAACTTTGATGGCATTTTAGTATTTAGGATGATATAAATACGTGTGAAAACAGTGTGTAACTAAAACCGTAGGAATTCATTTTTTAAATAATTCGTAATACAGAAAAAAGTAAAAAACCAAACAAATTTTCAAAAATATCCATTTATTTTATTAAGAATATAGGCGTAAGGTCAGTTTATCGAAACACTGACACTCTGCAGTAATAAATCAATATTTATTATTTCTTTGTCGCGTGTTAAGAGAATTTTAAGGTGTGTATATGGATTCACTTCTTTAACAAAGTATAACAATAAAATGAGTTGTATAGGTACTCGTATACCATACAAATATAGGTAATCGTAGTTCATTTTACCGAAAATTTTAATGGCGTTTATTGATTTCATGGATAAATAACCAGAAAACGTCAAAATGTAAGGAATGAAAACCCATAGAAATTATATTTTAAGTTGAACTGTGCACGAAAAAAATTAATATAATTTGAGTTTAAAAGGGTCATTCTATATTAATAGGTATATAAAACGACTTGTAAGTCGTAAGTACCTACATAGTATAATATATATGGCTGTAAGAAATATTCTGTATGATGGTTTTGAAAAAAGTTTCTACGCTAATTATATCACACATTAAGCAGTCTATTCTAATTGATATAAATCGAATTCCTATAATAGTAAAAAATACTATAATATAGATAATACATATAACTAAGTCAATAGTCATATAATACTTTATTATTTTATTGTTTGAGAATGTAGAATGAATAGTTTATCATATTAAAATGTGTATAAAACTAATCAACTGTAAAGTTCGAAGTCAAAAGCCGACAAAGCGAAAGTAATGTATTTAATAATTTACTTTTTATAATGTACCATTGTACCTATAATTACTTAAATATAATTGAATAAGCATTAGGCGTGGGTACATCCACTCAAATGCATTAATGACGGTTGTGGTTATTTGTAGTTACCATACAACAGTAAAATATGCAAATAATTGACGTTTTTCATTAACGTTCATACTCATATTATAGTACTGAAACGTCATAATAATCGTAAAATATATTAGTTTAAATTTACACCGATTTATTAAAATCTGCAATAAAAATTGTACGTGTAGGTACGGCTATGCAATGTGTTTAAATGGAGCTATAATTAAGATAAAAAGAAATCCAGGGTAATTAATGATTATTATTTATTTGTATATAGTCTACTAATTTGAGATATATAGGTAATTGTATAGGTTATTTTTTGTCCCATTGCCACTATACCAACATGTTTAACAATAATAACAACAGTTAAAGTTTAACAGTCTATAGGTACAAAACCGATCTGTCAAAAACTATAACTTTTACAACACGTTTCACTTTTTACTATATATTACTTTTCAATTTAAATTTTAAATTTTAAATTTGTATATGCAATATATATGATTTGCTCACCTACATGGCTGAAAACATATACCTAGTTTGATATTATAAGTACATTTTATCAGTAAGTTTTGTAAGGAAAATATTCAAAATGTATGCTTGATCCTCTGCAATTCAAATATTTTGAGTAGGCACCTATACAAATATTTTTTATTTATATCATGTTAGATATTTATACCAATAATTTACTCAAACACGTATATAAATTGTTGTTATGAATAATAATCTAATGGACTACAATATTTAAAACAATTTAAAAATAATAAAAATATAAAATATATTGAACAGATCATTAAAAATTGATTCAATTTATTTTCATTAAGCATATTATAAGTCAATGCATTACACGAGGCATTAAAGTATGCATTCAACATTGTTATATTTTACTTGTAAGCAAGTTATATATTGTGTGTAGCCTGTGCATGGTGCGTGTCTTATTATATAAACAAAATACGCAGTTTTGATCCTAATTATTACTCTAATCATGTTTGCATTTGTATACTATATTAATATTAATATAATTATGAAGACTTGTATATACTAGTCTTCGTGATTATAATATTGTTGGTGAAGATCGTGTTAATATACCTCCATAGAGAATAAGGCTGATCTATAAGTTGTTTACTTGGATAGTTGTATACATTTTTTAGTATTATAAACGCCGTGCATTCACTGATGACTGAGAATCAGTTGTTCCTAAATAATTAGAAAAACCAAATTATGTTTCCAGGCAATACATATATATAATTAACTATTATAATACCATGGACATTATTAATATAGGTAACCCGTTTTGTGACATCGGAGGCCAAGTTATTCGAATACAATGTATATAGAATATTGTAGGTATATTATATATTTTAAATGAAATTGTAAAAGTATAATTTAAAACTTAAAGCTCAAGCTATTCTGAATATTTATTTTACTTATATCTTGATTTTTTAATTCTAATAAATATCACTGATATTTTAAGTTTTAACAATCATTTTTTAAATATATACAACTTTAAAGGTAACTTCATAAATACATAATTTATCGTGATATTTTGATTGAATTAATGAAGTAAATGTTAATAAATAAATTGCGTAAGTAACGTATCCCCCTTCCCCCATGGTCATTTTTTAATACCATTAAGTTTTGTTTTCCACTTTAAAATCTACGTAAATGTGACGAGTATAGTTGAATATTAAAATTTTAATAACGTGTTTGTACAATTTACACTCTGCATATTTACTTATTGTGTGTATTATATTATATTTATAATAAAACAATTTATATTATTTTCAAATTATAAATATTTTCCGGTTGCCCTCAATCGGTGGCCCTGCAGGGACGTCCCTCTAATAGATAATTATTATTTTTGGATTAGACTTACCCAAGTTTACACATGTTATTTGTTCGTGTGATTTTAGATAGTTTCTTATTTTGTGATTTTGTTTATTGAAGGGAAAAATATTGTTTTTTCCCTATTTAGTTATTCTATTTTAACGTCACGGCCATAGAACCACAATATGGTACTACATAAATAAAAACACAATACATAACTTTAAGACGAGCTAGGTGGCTGGGATGCTGGGATACTACTTCATCCCTTGCCCTAAAATAAAATTGCCTAATATTACTTATTAAATATCTAAAGTCTCTAGACACCTAAGGAACAGCAGATCGTTACCAATTTACGATTATTAGTTATCTATAATATTGTAGAATTTTAATTGAAAATTTGTTATAAATTGGTACTTATTTATGTTTTTAACGTATATTCGATATTTTTTTAAAACAAAATAAAATATATCAATATTTTATAAATAATCTACATGTTTTAAATTTGCTCCGAATTTGTTCTGATATTTGCTCTTTAAATTGTGTAGCATCCCGTGCCTTTTTTCACCAGTCCGCGCCTGTTTAAGACAATAATAATATAGTCAATTTAAAACGGATTTCACTTTTTCTGCGGTACATAAAGTGATAAACACATTATATATAATATCATATTCAAGTATACGTTGATAAAGACATTATATTATTTTGTATTCAGTCATTTGATACATTTTATACTCAACATTCGTAAAAAGTAGGTATTGAAATTAGTAATTAGTATAGGCATTTATAGTTGTTTAATATACTTATTATAAAAATAAATAATGCTGCTGCTGCTATGACTAATACACATTTACTACTTTCCTATTTATTTTTTTGTATATAATTTAATTATATGACATAATTATAGAATATTATTTAATAATATTTTAATTTGAAAAAAAATCCACTTATATAGTTTTGTGATCGAAAGGGCAAACCTGTTTAAATAAATAACTCTTTAACTATTGATTTATGATATTTTTCAAAGATAAAACAGTAGGTAGGTATAATTACTCTTTTTTTTTTTTTTTTAATTGCAAACAGAAAAGTCTTAGAAAATTATATTCTAACATTAAAATAAATATAAATAATAACTTATACTCAAATCATAATACAATAATATATAATAGAAAAATCATTATTTTATTATATTTTTATTTATTTTAATAAATGATTAATTTTGTAAATTTTAGATAAAATGATAGTCACGTTATTTAAAATGCAGTTGTAGTATCTAGGTTTAAATAGCAGTTTATATAGGTTTTAATTAAAAATAACAATCAGACAGATACATTTGAGAAAATAAGCAATAAATTGTACTACTCCATTTTCTATGACATTTTATATAGTTTTGATTGATATATTCTAAATAGAGCGAAATGCTCTTTTAACACCGGATTTTTTACCTTACATTTTGAATAAAGTTAAATAAATTACGTTATATCGTTATATTTTGTTCAAGGTAATACGTATACTTTTATGTTATCAATTATTATTTTATTTTTATTTTTTTAATGGATTCCATAAATAGGTAAATTATAAATAATATTTTATTTTCCGTATACTTCATAAAATAATATAAGCAATATACAAGAGCACTATTTTCTTCATAGTACCTTAAATATATTTAATTAATATTAATAAATTGTTAATAGTGAAAAATTTGTCGTATTGTAATTTAATACATCACAGTAAATTTGGGATCGTTAAGGAAATAATATAATTCAATTATTTCGATTGAAATATATGAAATGAACCAACAAACCATAATATTCAATTTACTATATTTTGGTGATGAGTGATGACGTTTCATATTTTAAATGCATAGTAATACAAATCAAAATACTTCGAATATAGTAATGTTATAAAATATTTCGATACTTATTTTATGAAAGAATAAAAAGAAAGATAAATTAAAAAAAAAAATAGAAAAACCAGTTTATGAATTGCGAAATAGTAAGTATTTCAGGTAGGCTATATCATCAAAAACATAATAACGAGTATCACGCATATTCAATATTTTCACAAAGAAAATTCAGAATTTAATGTAACGAAAACTAAAATATTCAATGTTATATGGGTAGGTATGGACATTTGAAAAAAAAAATCTGTTAATGATGAAATAAGTGGCATCTTGTTGATGTATCTACATTTAAATATTTAATGTATATTTATTTTAAAACAAATCGGTGTCACAAGATGAAATGCAACTAATGACAAAAAAATAAACAAATTTCATAATTTAAGCATAAAAAGAAATTATTAAGCTAAGAATAGTATAGTTGATATTATCTTTTAGTTCTTTAGGATATTCTTATTTCAGGTAACAGAAACTTAAAAATATGTAAAAGATAAAATAAATTGACAATTGGCTGTTTTAAACTTAATGTCATTATAATTGGTAACTTAGTTCATATTTAGCTTTTGAATATTGTTGAACTAAAATAATACAATTTAATGAAAATTGAATAAATGCCTATTATATATATATTATACTATTATGGTAACTTTTCAATAGCGTCACATTTTCAACATTTGTCGGTCTAGTAAAGGAGGCAGATATAATTCCAACTTGAAATATAAGTCTGAGTACGAGACTTAGACCGATGCAATGCAAACGTATGAGTATATACCCCCCCCCCATATGATAAAAATGTAAGCTACCCGCCGGTTTCTTAAACAGTTTACTAATTATTTATTTTGTAAGAGAATAAAATGAATATTACCATTGTAGAACAATTTCGTTAAATTCGGTCCAACATAATATTAAAGCCTAAAAATGATAAAACCCATCATTATACAACACTCCGTGTCCGTAGGTAGGATACATAAATTATTGATGTCTGCTGCTCAAATGCATTTCACATGGTCATTATACCTACTCATTAGGACAGCCGTAATAGCTATATTATGCAGGACAATGTAATAAACAATGCTGAGAAAAACACGTTGCGTAAAAAACCTCAAAATACCCTCCACCAAAAATTAAAATTTGTCCTCGCGTTCCTTTTAATAATATAATATTGACTGTTTGTGTGGCACTCATAATCTTATATAAATTGAATATTCGTCCGAGATTTGCATAATACCAACTATACTGTATAATTTAAATAATGATTTATATAGGTAGGTACGATATATTTTCATTTGTCGTGTAGACGTATAATAATATGCAATAATGTCGTTATTAGCGGATTAATAACTGCATTGTCAATAACTGCAGTGTTAAAAAAGTATATATTATTATAATTTAATTTCACCGTGACGTGATGGTAAAACTAGTTTTATACAAAAATTTAAACTATTTCACTATATATATGGATCATTAACGAATCGTCCGCTCATCTTTTCTCATTCCCCAAACAATTTCAATAAATCGTCCAAAAATGTAATGAAAAAATGATTTCCGTCATGACCTCGAGCCATAACGTATATTTTTCAATTCGGCGAGGTATATGCAGATATCGAAAATATCAATTTAAAGATAACCGAGACACTCGATGCGTTCAAACATGCGCCTCGTGGCGGTGGATCATCCTCTCTACACCTACAATATTACGAAATAATGTCTGTACAATATGCCTACGGTAATGTTGTGGCGATGTAGACCGGATCGTTAATAGTTCTATAACGAGACGCAGCGATACACTATTTCAATGTCGGCGCACGTGGCCCACCCATCATACCCACTGTCTTTTTCCGACGGGGATGTGGGGTGCAGGGCGAGAGGGTCGAATCTTTCAAAAACGCTTTGTATCGCGTCGCGGGACGTTGCGCCGGGGACGGTACACGGCGGCGGCGAATTGTCCAAAACATAAAAAAATATCGTTTCGACTCGATAAGCCAACGTTTTCGTAAAAGCACGCACACGCTACAGCGCGTGTCTCTCTTCTTCTTCTTTCTTTTTTTTTTTTATCAGCGGTAGTGGAGAGCGAAAAGATATTTTTACAGCGGGCGTCGTCGGGACTTGTGACCGGATTTCGCGGGGGTGGGGGGGACGTGCCGCCGCCGGGGCTGCCGCTACTGCCGCCGACGCCGCCGCCGCCGCTGTTGCCGGTACGGCTGCTGCTGCTGCTGCTGCTGTTCCGATGGTCGATTATTTTCGGAACAGCTCGGCCTCGTCTTCTGCGCTCCGCCGCGTCCACAACAGGGCCCCACACCATTGATCCGCCGTAATATTATTACTCTCGCTTATCGTATACACGACGTATGATAATATTATATTCGAACCGTCGCCGCGGCGCCGCGCGTGCATAACACGGTGGGCACACGTAACGCGTTCGCATACACGGTTGGGTAAAAGTTTCTACATCGCGGGTACCTACACCTCCGCGTGCGACACCGGTGTGGAGAGGAGGACAAAGACTAAAAACAAAAACGGACGACAGACGGAAACAGACACAATGCAATGTAACAATATCATGTAGGTATACATATCGTATTATAATATATATATATATCGTGATATCATATTATAATAATATATATATAAATATGTAGACGTGGTATATAATATCCGTTTACGTACCTCAGGCCGACGGCGAACGCGCGCTGTGACTCCGACAGAGACGCGAGTGAATGTCACTTGCGCGCGTCACGAGGACGATCACACACGGCCGCGGCGGAGAAGGAAAAAAAATGTAAGACTTTCACTCGAACAGCGGACGCGCTCGCGGTCTGCTGATATAATTGTGTGTGGATGGGTACGCACACGCGCGGCACGTGGTAGTACGATGTATTTATTTTCGTAACCGCGGCTTGAGCAAGCCTTTGCAGCGTATACGATTGCGTGGCGGCAAACACAGTAGTCGTCGTCGCGATAAATGTTCTTTTAGCGCGAGAGCGATAAACGCGCGTGGGCAATGTTTTCGATTCGTTTCGAACGCGTGCTTTCGTCAAGTGGGCCTCGCTACTAAGTCCATGTAAAGCGACGCGATAACGAGTGCCGCGCTACACGAAAACGAAAACGGGAGAGTTTAGATTACAGCAGATGCGACCAGCGCGCGGCGTTCCAACGGGAGGGAGGGACACGCGCATCCGCCTAACCGTTCGCACGACTGCCAACTGTATGTGACGGCGGCGGCGGCGGCGGCGGTGGCGGTGGCGGCGTCGTCGTCGTCGGCGACGGTGGCGAGTGGCGACTGTTGTATTATTATTATTATTATTATAAGCTCGACGTTCGTCGTTTCGTGTACGTGCGTTATAATAAATTTAACGACGGATCGCGTGCATTTAAAAAAAAAAAATAAAAAAATACGTAGGTAGAAGGTATTCGTCGTGACTTTGGCTGACACGGTAAATGTCGCCAGTTAGTTTTGCTATTTACCCCCTCGTGAGCTGGCGTATGCAACTGCAACGACGACGACGACGACAGACACGACTATTGCTATAATAATAATAATAATAAAGGTGAGAGGACGCGTGACCCGCGCAGAGGTGTTTTATTATGTACAGGCCAACTGCACCGGGACGGGGGACGGCGGTGTACACGCGCTCGGGCGCGAACAATAATTATTACCGGCGGACCCGACGACATTGTCGGCGGTGGACGGTGGTGATGAAGATAATTATTATTATCGGGGCGCGGCGGCCGTCTAGACTTTGCGCGCGCCCGGTATGCGTGTGTGTACGCTGTCGGTGAGTCAATGTGTATGTGTGTATGAGCTCGCGCGCGCGCGAGAAAAGCGGCCGCCGCCGCCGCCGCCCGGTCGGGACGCAGGTCGAGAGGTCATACACACATATCAATACGCGCGCTCGTATATACGGGATGATGAGGCGCGGAGTTGGCGGTCGGGCGGCGGCGGCGGCGGCGGCGTGCACACGCAATATTCACAATCACATCCCCGGGGCCGCCCTGGGGGTATATATTTTATCCCCCCGCCGATCGCCAGTCGCCTCACCCGCTGACTATATAACGGCGTGCGTGTGCGTAGCGTGCGTAATGTACGTGTGCGGGTGTGCGGGTGTGCGTGTGTGTGTGTTGGTGTGCGTGTACACCACACCGCCACTCGAACCATTATAGAGACGACACCACCACCACATCCCACCCCTCCCCACACACGGTCACGCACCTCGCCGTCAGACCGGTAACGTTTACGGATCGTCTAGACGCTACGTCACCGAGCTCGGCGGCGGCGGCGGCGGTGGCAGTTGCGTCACACTCTCTCGACGACGACACGTGTCGAGCGTGACCAACAACTACGCGCTCGGGTCTACTTCGCGCGCGGCGTATAGACGCCGACGCACCCCGCGCGCGGCGTCGTCCGACGCCGATCGATGTCCCGCGCGTACATAATATGTAATAGATGCATAGATATATAAATACGGATAGAATATATTATTATTATTATTTGCTATATACCAAACGGGCACGTGCGCGACACCGTAACCGGGCGATGACAGTGGCGTGCGAGACACGGGTGTGCAGCTGCGCTCGCGGGGAGGATGAGCGGCGCGCAGGGCTGGTGGCGAGGGGGTTGTGTGTTTGTAGCAGTGCCCCGCGATACACGTCGTATATATATACAACACTGTTATAATACCTATGTACTAATGTGTGTGCGTGTGTGTGTGTGTGTACTGAGATCGTGACGTATTATTATCTGCCGCATACTTTTTTTATTCACTCTATCGCCAACACGACCCGCGAAGCGTAACGCTCACACCACCCCCTCCGAGGGTCTATTTTTTTTCAGTCTCGTCGTGGTATTTACTTGAGTTCTTTTTTTTTCCACTCTTCGGAAAACGATTGAGCACGTCATGTCCTGCGAGGTGATACGCAGCCGCCACTGATTGACCGTCTTCTATACGTCATTCTATAATATTATGCTCTGCTATAAAACTATCTGTACACTTGTCGTCCGCTGTTTATTTGGATACGCTATTGCAGGCTAGGACTGAGTATTTTGCGTAAACAATTAAAAATATTAATTGCGTGTAGAATTTTGATTTCTTTTTTTTTAATTTTAGATTTTGTTCGCGCAACCGGACTCGAAAAAAATATTTTTTTTTTTTAATGAAATTCAAATTTGTATCTATATATACTATAGGTACCTAGTAAAATAAAAAAAAATGTGAATTTTTAAAAAAACAAAAATATTCAAATTACACTTGTATCAGGACAGACTTTCTCCCTGCAAATTTAGTTTCTTTTCATACATATACTATAGTGTCTATAATACCCATACCACGCATATACTATACACACATAGTGTTACTTATACATAAATATGCAATACATATTTTGTATCGTTCGTGTACAAAATATTTCTAATTTATTTTGAAAAATATTTTCGGTGCAAATTTAAATTTAAATTAATTTCGTGTAAACGTCATCGAAATGTATAGTAGGTATATGTATACAAGAATGCGTAAACATTTATTATCGTATTATACATTTGAAGAGAAAATAAATTTGAATGTTTCGCCAAGTCCGTTCTGCTCTATATACATCGATACGTGGTGCTATTTATTTTACGTACGGCGATATTCGTGTAATTATTTTTTCACAAATTTCCACGCAATGTGCTTCATGGGTACCTGTTAGGCGTTATCTTTATGTAATATGTAAATTATGATGCATCATACCCATATAGACTGCAGCAGATTGCATACGCGCATGGCGCATAATAATATCGTTCTCTGCGCGTGTACGGGAGAGTGATGACGACAACGACAACGATTATATTAAACGTACCTCCATAGTTGGATTGAGTTGATGATAAATTAATAAATAATATAATGCCCTCAACGGCAGACGCGTACAATACAGCACCGCCGGTAGTGGCGTGCCCGCGACGGTAGACGTCGTTTTCGAGTGGTCGGTCGGTAGCGGATGGGGGGGGGGAGGGGCAGACCGACAATAATATATATATATATATATATATGACACTTCAACTTTCGAGTACCGAGTACACGATAGTAGTGTTAATCATAACAATATTAATAGTGATAATTATAGGCCGCAACTTGACCCGAAAATATTTAACACGGTAAATATTTAAAACCGACCTAAAAATTATTTTAATAATGTCCATTGTTCGCACAATGATATTGTGTGCCACGCACTCGATCCGCGTATTTTCAAAAGGTTTTCCTGTACAATGAACAATATTAATGAATAATTGTTATCGAAATTAAATTAAATTAAAAACAAATCGTATATAGGTATATACAATATTATGAGGCATACCTACGCGTATTATTTAACGGACTCATAATAATATAGTATTCACGTTAAAACTATTAATCAAATCGCCGTATAGGAAAATATCACGGCGAAGAATTAAAAAATAAATAAAAAACCGCCGTGTGATTTCGTTCCATAAATAAATATGTCAACGTTGAACATATTCGATTCTCTCAAAGTATGATCGCATACGTTAACATGTAAGAAACCTTGTTTCAGCATTATAAAACGAGTGGAAAATAAATTAAATCAAAAACTGAAAAATTGCAGTCACTTTTACATGTGACAAGTCCATACATTATACTGCCAAAACTATAATTTTGTTTTATTTTTACGGTAAATGTAGTTTGATTAATATTTCGTGAATGTAGTAACATTTAAAATGTTTATCAACATTAGTATTGGCCACGCAAGAATGTAGTCGAGAACTAGACGTTAGTTTTTAAAATATACACATATATATAAACGTATATTTATTATTTAATATTAGAAGAGAACGTATCATCTTGTTTAATCAAAATGTTTTGGTTTTATATACCATCGAACGAAGATTGCACCACGATGTATATTATAATATGTTAAATGTAAATTACTTATCTACACGTTATTGCATCCCATGTATCACATTAATTAAATGCGTATGTATATAGAAAAGGGAAAATCGTCATATTAAAGAAATAGAAACAAAATGTATTCATGTGACACACGATATATATGGTATATACTATACGGGCATGCTATGTCGGCCACTAAAAATTAAATGACCGATTGTCCATACATTGTCATGATATTATATAATTCTATATTAATTTAATAGTATGTACGTATCTGTATATACTGTTATTTAAGTTAAAATTATAATATATTATATGTATATTAAACAGCAACTACTTCTGTATGTACAATCTGCAGATCTAAATGCGTCTATGGTAGATTTAGCCATTTAGGCACTAGGTATATTATATTATTACGTATAATATGTTATCGTATTACTCGTTAGGCACATTATTATTATTAAATAGTATTTTGTACGCTATATGAATCCAAGTAAAAATAATATCCTTTAGAGTTAAAATAACCAATTGATAAGACAAAATATACCAATTAAAGGCGTTGCATTCCCTATCAATTTGCAGTCGTCAAAACGACTTAAACGTCTGATAAAAATTAAGGTACTACTATAGTTGTAGGATTTTAAAAATGTAAAATTATTTGAATTGTTTAATAAGTCTACTTCGCATCGGTCGGAGTATATATTTAATATTTTTAAATTTTTTTAATACATTTAATATTTAAAATTGACAAATTATAACATTTTATAGCTTATTATCGTCAAAATTGAAAAAGTCCTCAGACCTATGCTAGGTAAACGTGTTTATGCATTTAAACATCTTTAATTTTTTTAAATCGAATGAAATCAAAATAAAATATAATCACTGGAAGTATTAAAATTTTAAAATGCATATAATAATAATAATTATAGTTATATTATTGTACATTTACTTCAGCACTGTTTGTAATAATAATGTGGAACAAATTATTTCAGAGACCGGTATAATAGATAGTTTTCATATGAAAGGACACCATTGGAGATAAATTTTGATTAGGTATATTATATGCACATCAAATTTTAGTAGTTTGTTTTTCATGATTAAAATACAATTTAATTATCCAAGGTGAAATGTATAATTTATTTTTGTAATATTAATATAAGTATACCTATTATATATATTTTTTAGGTATCGTGTGTGTGTTTGTTAACACAAATTACAATGATGAATAACGTGATTAATATATGAATATAATTATATATCGCAATATTGCATCCAATTTGAAAGGTATTTTTTACGATTTTATTCATAACATAAAATCAGATATAAATAATAAATTCTGCACCTAAAGCTCAATTTATTTCATATTTTTCCTATTTTATAGGTTCAATTTTCTTTTAAACATATTGCTTAAATTTGGCCATAATCACATACTTTCTGTCGTCCCAAGAAATTCTCCTGAATACCTATTTGATTTCCCCGTAATGTTTACGCGTATTTATTGTTCATAGAAAAATAAAAATTTAGTCATAAAACTATCAAAAATAATAATTAAACATACGAAAATCGCTTAAGGTATACAATTACTACGTATATTATATAGTCCTCGTATTTTTGTCTAAATCATCTAATTAATAACTATATAATACTATGTTTAAAATGATAATATATAGTATTAATATTATATAGTAAATTCAGTTATATTACAGGCAAATTATTGTTGCATATTAGATATAAAACGTACATACCAAATTAATAAGTAAAAGACAAGCTTGCTTAAAAAAAAATAATAAGTGGAACCAACTCATAAATCGTACTATTGTATTATTATGTATTACAGTAATTTCTTTTAAGTTGCATAAAAACTATTATATTACACTATATAATAATAATATGATCGACTTAGGTGTTGTCCAATACTTACATGCATATCAATCGTTCCGCATATTTTTGTCAAAATGCACAACCTCGCTTTATAAAACTCCAGAAAATATGTATTTATGATATAGAAACCGACCTTCCTCGGTGGTGATCATGAAAACGAAAAGGTAACTATAATAATCAGAATCAAAATTATCAAACAGCGAGTATTAAAAATCTTTATTACAAAAATGGCCTCGAAATAAAGAAAAAGTTTGTTTAGTGACATAATAAGTAATCTATACGTAATGAAAACCGCGAAATATATATTATTCTGCTTTTTTTTTATATAAAACCACAATAACAACAACAACAGTACCTACCATCGTAAAATCATTAAAATATTTGGTTGGCTGAAAATATTTTATTTTGTCCAGTAATTCGACTGAATCATGCACTCTATAATTGTCAGTAAAAATCACATGTCTAATGAATATTGAATAGGTCACCTATTTCATTTTTGAGCTATTTTATTATTTTTTTTTTCTAATTTTTAGATTCGGAGAGACTACATGTCTAAGACTCCAGACCCCCCCCCCCCTCAAGTTACGACCTTGGCTGCAATGTAATACAATATAATATACATGATTAATACGAAGCGACAATAAATTGGGCACAATGATACTTAATAATATACAATGTACATAATTATAATGTTGCACTGATATTTTACCAATATTTCAGTGAAATTGTCTTAATATAATATAACCATATTAATACATTATGACATATCAAATTTTGTATTTTGTATCTGTTTGGGAGGTAATGCTCATGCAATTCCCCCCTCCACTCATACAATATGCTAGCAATACCACTGAAAAAAGTAAAAACGGTTATAGTATTAACTACTAAGTATCAATTTAGTATTTACTTTTTTAAATGTCTATAGACTCGTCAATTATTATAGCAAATGTAACACAATTTCGCAAATATCATAATATTAAATTGTAATATTATTATTTATGTGTAAAATTTTAGTCAATATTCACAAAACTATTAGACGTGGACAATTAAAAAATATTCAAGAGTTAATTATAATAATATACATTAACTAAAAAAAGTATATTATATATATTTTATTAACAAATGCCTATAGTTATTATATAGGTAATATATAAATTATAATATTCCTACAATTTTAAAAACACCTAACTATCAATAAAATTATATGAAATATAACTACTAACTTTCAATTAAAAACAATTTTGTCTCGACAGCATATTGAACTATATACTAAAAACGATGAAATAATATAGGTACTGCATTATCTCCGCTAACGATTTATTGATTTATTGTATACAATAATTTAATTATTAAATAGAAGAGTTATTATTTTAGACTTAGTATTTAATATAATACTATAAAATATACTAATTTTAGAAGTGTTTGCTAAGATCAGATGTTTAAAATTCGAAATCATTTCTCAGATTTCCTATAGTACCTATATAATATTATATTAAGTAAATAATTTTTATACAGTTTGTTTTCATTATTTTGAATGTTTGATGGTGGGCGGAGAAAACGTATATATTCTGCTTACGTATACTTCAAATACATTTTAAGAAGTGGAAATTAAGGATTTAATTTTTGCTACGGAAAAGTATGATAATAATATACAATAACTGTGTCGAATAAATAATAATAACCGTGTTATGTTTATGAATTATGACTTATGACGAAAAATAAGTGAGGGACACCCCTAAACCTTTCTCTTCCTCGGTTTTATGTGCCCCACTAAGTTTTATCAATTTCAAATCATGGGGTAATGTGAATTCCATTTCTCTACTTCATAAATTAGTAAGCGTTCATGGGACATCGTGTGTATACATAGTTTAATAAATTAATAAATCTTTCAATTCGAGTATTTAATATGTATATTATGGTTTTTTTTAACGCATAATTTGTTTTTTTTTTTAATGAACTTTGTAGTATTTTAATCGTTTAAATATGTATACGCACACGCGATTTTCTGCATAATACATAAGAGTAAATCATTCATATTTAAATTATTAATAATATTCTACATTTGCTATAACGTATAATGTATATTATTTATTATAATAAATATGATATAATACTCAATATGAGGTATCTATATATGAATGAAAAATAAATTAAATAAAGACTTATATGCAAATTAGTTTAATATATTTAATTAAGCAGGTGCATTTCATGACGGAGCAAACACACGGCGGGAGCGTGAAACATTCTGTATATTATGTATTAAAATCATAATAATAATAATAATATAATCATACGTAAAACGAACGAAACGAAAAAAAAAATTGCAAAAATGCAAAAACGCTGCGGACAGGATTCGAACCTGTGCGGGCAGAGCCCATTAGATTTCGAGTCTAACTCCTTAACCACTCGGACACCGCAGCTATATCTGAATGCAGCTAATAACTGTTGCTGTTGAATAAAACACCAACGCCATACATAATTCGTTCAAAACATTGCATTATATGTATAATAATATTGTACAATATTTTAAGTTTTATAGTTTTATCATTCATTATAAATATTTTTAATCAATGGTTTTATACACTGAAAAATGAAAAAATTAATATACTTCACAGTATAATATAATACTGCAATAGATTAATTATGACGAATTAAAAATATACCTATAATTTAAGACAGAATATTTGTTGACTGAATTACACCAGTATAATGACAAGTAACAGTTCATATTTATGATAACCCACTTACAAATATATATTTATATATACTTAGGCTAAAGCATATTATAAAGGGCTGTAGAGGATATTACAGATTAATAAAAAAAAATAACGTTGAAGAGTACAGTTTCTACAACAATTTGGACAATTTCGTCCTAGTTGTGCCTGCATGATTGTTAGGTATACTTATAAAATATAAGGTATTAACCTACCTACTTAACCTTACTTAACCTTACTTAACCTTTTAGTAACTAAGTTACTTGGTAACTTGCTGCAGACTGCAGCATTTCAATAATTCCGACGGATCACAGGAAATCGAATATCGATGGAAGATACGTCATGATATTATACAGTTTAAAATATAATTGTTTCTATGAAACGTACCTACATACTTTTTGATATATTATTATTTCAATTTTTAACATATTTATGTGTACCTACTTGTTGTTGTTATAATATGCTCTTAAAAAATATTTACATACCTATTATTTAACTTTGTAAAATGTACCCATACACAATGATATAATGTTGGAACTTGGGCTTTGGCTATAATAGATACCTACCTACCTCCATAGCTTAAAAGTGGCGCATACACACGGCACAGATGGGTTAAATAGGAACACAGAAATTGTATAGATTGGCTAAATATTTATCGTGCTAAATTAATCGTATAATGTATTGTGTTATTTATTGTTATATGAATCTTCTAAGAAGAATTTATTCTTCTACCTACACAATAATAATTGTTATGGTATTATAAATTTCGATGAGATAGAGTCAGGGCTCAACTGTCTTACCCCGTGGCACATGCCTTTATTATACACGCGTATTGTACATTTTTTTTATTATTTTAACGACTTCCACGTGCCATACAATTCATTGTTATCTTAACGACTTTCACGTGTCGATAGTAGATACCGCCTTATCATACATGAACACTGTAATATAGAGTATATTATTATTTTCTTATTTTGGTTTTATGGCTTGTCATTTTTTTAAATTTGTTCTCATGAATTTTACGTTACGCGCAACTAGCTATTCGATTTTAAAGTATCCATTTATTTTATGATTTTGTCCTATCTTTTATGATGATTTAGTATGGATTTATAAGTGAAGTACGCCAAAAAATTAACAATACAATTGTTTAATCGCTTATTGATAAAAAATGTTATGTTGATAATAAATTTTTCTGAGGCGAAACGAATAATACAGTAGGTATACACGATTAGATGAAGTGAAAAAATGAAAACGCAATGTCGTTTTGCTTATTATACAATATATTAGGTTTTGAATATAGGTACACCTCGTCATGGAGACTGGCCACTATAGTAGATATATTATGGCAGTGACGTATTTACGGGAAGGATTTTGCCATTTGGGGGATGGTCGATGGATACTATTTTTCATCTCAAGGAAATGTATGTTCAAATGAGTATTTCTGTTGAATCATTGAATTGCGATAATGATATGCAAATTATTTTTCAGTTAGAACATTTATTTGACCTATATATCATTGAACTCAAATGTAAAACATCACTGTTATTATAATGATCTAGTCAACACTAACCTAACCTTTTTTTAAAATTGATTTAATTAGGTACCTTTAAATCTGGAATTATCTATGATTGTGGTGTAAGCTCTAATGGGAGGAGGGCATTATGCCTCGCCCCCTTGTCCCGTCACTGAGAGTGTTAACCTGTATTAACTATCTCAAACGATATTTTATAGTTTTTATATTACCCACTATAAATTAATTAATACAATCCCCCATCAGTAATAATATCTATATAATATCTTTATTAATAAACATTATACATAAATTGAAGATTCTAACCATCACCAACCCTTGTATATACATCGTCGCGCAGACATCTTTCAACCATCGTTTTAATCCTAAAATCTCATCATATAATATCATCTCATCTTGATGGGTTTATCTATATATCTAATAAGTAATACCTAGTTAATGGTTAATACCTTTAATACATGTATATGATATGACATTTTATCGTCTCGAAGGGACATGGGGTTCCGGACCGATGACCGCACATATATAATATTTTACGCAGAGTCAAACCACTTACAGTTTTCTGCACCAAGAACCCGGCGAGACACAATATAATATATTATATAAAATATACTCTACACCTCGATTTCCATATACAAAGTGATCGTGCATATACACGAGTGTCGGATTTCCGTACAATTTTTTTCCATCATTATTATTTATTATTATCATCGCAGCCGGTCTCTAATGAATACTTATCACATCAGTCTGACTATAATACGTGGGACTAAGCAGGGAGACAGATTCGAAAGAGCAGGTTCGTAGCGGACGAAACGTTCCGGCGACGGTGCGGTGCAGACGACATTGACTTTCAGCAGCGCATAATATATAATATAGGCACAACAGCTATACCTATATAGACTAGGTGCACTTACATACAGATGCAAGGAGCATATAATATGACATAGGTAATTATTATTTATTAATAATTATATTGTTATTGATAGACATTATATTATATTGTGCGTAATATACTATAATATCATAAATATATAAAATTTAACGGGTTTTTTTTTCACTTGAGAAATCAACAAAACTCACATACATCCTTTTTTCGTAATTGTTGGTAAACGCAAAAACAAGTTTTGTTGTTTGCTAAAAATATTTCAAGAGCACACATTTTCTATATCTCTTCAACGTATTTCTTATGGCACAAATGTGACATATAACATTTGTGCTCTTGAAATAAACACGAGGTGGACATAACACTTTTCGAATATTTAAAATTAACGGAATTTTGTTAGGTTATGATCATAACACGATTGTGCTATCGATTCTGCTTTCTATGACGAATTCATAGATACCAATATCTCGATTTTCAAAAAAAGTAGACATAGCACTTGTGTGCTTTAAGGTATCGATATATTGTGTGAAGTCACCTCACTCTGCAGTCACTTCTCGCGTCTTGTTCGAAATAAATAAAACATCTATCACAAATTAAAAAACTAAAGCCTCATTATTTTTTTACACAGAACAGTTATTTATTGATACGACTTTATACGAAGTTAGTTTTTTTTATTTATTAATTATTTGTAGTATAAATGCCTTTTAATTCTAAGAACTAACTTGAAAATTATTTAAAAAAATGTTTATAAGGGTTTAATTATTGTACAACATGGAAGGAGTGCTGCCTGAAATTGGTCCTCCGAACCAAGAAATATTTTTAAAGCTAAAATAAAACATTTTAAAATTATAAATTACAAAATATATATTGTAATGACAACGCATAAAGGCCCCACTTTGAATATGTAAAAACTTCGTTAGAAAACTCGATATTGGACCGTCTGACTATAATAGTATTGTAGTACCCAGATCTTTCACTGTCAATGTAGGGGTGATAAAAGTCCTAACTCCCGGTTGAAATTTAAAAAGAAAATTCCCATCATGTGTCCTGATTTTCTTCTATTTTCTATCCTACTGGAATTATTGTTCTGGTGGCGGAAAAAAATGGTAAGTACTCATACGATACAATTGCCCGTTTCCGTATCCGTAATAAATACGTGCATAATATATTGTGACAGGCTTAAAAAACTATAACAAGTCACATAATATAGTATAGCACAGAGTTGACTCTTGCGATACGCACAAATACAATTTTTTTACATAGAATGTTATACTGTATATAGATATCTCTAACGGGAAGAAGACGATAAACCACAATCGGTCCTACGTGGGTTTAGTGGTTTGCTCTATACAAGCCTGCACCATCGCTGCCACCATGTTCAACGACCTTTTCCTTTGATCTCCTACATCGAGATAATACGTATACGCACTTCTATGCAATATAATCTCCGCTTATCATTTCTCTCAATACATAATACATACTCATCACGTCGAGTACTTCAAAAGTAATACATTTTATATGGATTGTTAACATTTCAGTTTTTTTTTTATGTGATACATATGTATACAATATATTATAATATTATATATACGTACGCTACGAGAACGGATTATATACATTATGCGTCGTATATTTGTATATATAAATACGCGTATTTCGAAATTGATATTTTGCGCTACAGTTGTTCGCTAATGTATAAGTGGATTTTAAACCGTATAATATATAGTATAACGTCAAACACAATACTTTGAATTGAAAATAAAATGTATAAGATATTTAAAGAATATTGTGTTCGATGTACAAAAAATAAAAAGGTCTTCCCTCTCGTTCTACTCACAGTTGCAGGATCACCAGACAAACATGGGTATTAATTATAAAATTAAAATAAATATACATTTGAACGCTCACAAAATTATGGCATTATTGATAAAAAATTATAATTTTGAAAATGTTGATTATTATTTAAAATTTGTATTTTATTTTGAACATTATCTGAAAACTGGATATTGACAGTTGTCTGTGGACTGCGAGCTAACTAAGGCCATAAAAAAAATGTATTTTATTTTTATGCATATATATTATTTTATACCGACTTCATGGTTTGAATTTATGTATACTTCAACCACACGTAAACATGTAAATTGTGACAATAAAAAAGAAATCATTAATATACAAGAGACAATTTATATCAAATTTTAAAATTGTCAAATATAGACATATTTTTTATTTTCTAAACATTTAAATGTAAAATTGAAAAATTAAAAAATCAAATAAATTTTTATTTTAACTGTTAAAGTGGCCGAGGCAAATATAATATAATATACTATTAATTATCAATACAATTTTGAAAAATTTTAATGTAATTTTACAAATATTTTAAAAGATTTGTGCTTTGTGGCGTGAACCAAAATTTGTTTATATTACCTATATAATTTATCGGTTCATAGAACTAAATGATATATTATATTATTGCCCAGACAGTGTATATTGGTACAATTTTTTGGTACTGATTTTTGGTAAATTCATATATTTTTGTTTTGTATTTATTGCGATTTTTTTATATTTCCTATTGGGTTTTATGTTTGATAATTTTATTCTCACAATAAACCTACTGCAAACGAATAATTTTCGAAAATATTTAATATACTTACCTCATAATATTAAGAATAAAATTGGTACCTTTATTACAATAATTTACAAAATGTCGAATTTGAATACCTATTATTAAATAAGAAATGTAATATATATATTTTATACAATGAGATCTGCTGTGAATGCTACTTTTTTCTCGTGAAAATTCAGATTTCGGAGAACATGTGTTTTCAATTTTTAATAATTTCTTTACCCGATGAGTTAATTTATACACTACGTAAAGTCGGTACGAACGTCGTCATCGAGTCTGGCGAAATATGATACCGCGCATTATGAGAAATTACAATTTTATAATCAATGGTAAGATTATATTTTATGATACATGAAAAAACATTAAGCTCTCGTATTAAATATTCAATATAAAATCTATATTATAATAAAAGATATAAAAAATAATGCTGTAGTTTCTGGAAATACGTTTCCGCTGTAGGTTATAAAATAATATAAAATATGATGCAATTATTGAATTATATTTTATATTAAAATTGATTCGCAAACCACAGTCCGCAACTTTCCAATGTTGGGAATCCCGACGACGGCAAGTCGCGTTGCTGACCCGTGAGTTCAACGACATCGTCTCCAGCGTGGACTGGCGATAATATTTCATTAAATCGTTTTGTATTTTATTTTCCAACCATTCTAAACCATCGAATGAAATTAATTTACCCTCAATGCCTCGAGTTTATCAATATACCGCCGAAACCGTAAAATACTAAAATAATATAATAGCGAACAGACGGCTCAGCGGGTGGGCGGCGGGAGGTCATGGGTCGTTGTTAGTCATCGCTAGTCGTCGTAATTAGCTTTTATAATAATAATATATAATTCTATTGTCGTATCACCACACTGTAGAAATGAGCTAAGCCTGTGTGTGTTTTGGTGTATGCCAACACGTTCTCAAAACTGATGAGTATATTTTATAAGCTAGGTATTCATTTTATTTAAATTGTTGTTTGATTAAGCACCGCAAGCAACATGTTGTATTATGACAAAAAATAATTAACTATTAAAATTGGATTTAAAAAAAAATCTATAAGCTGTACAGTATACACGGATTACGAAGCTACATATTATGTTCATTCTTCTCAATGATTTACATTTTGGGAAATTGGCGATATTAATCAGAGAATAAAAAATATGACCTATCCGAAATACCAATTAGACTAGGTATTATACTTACAAAAACGATATAAACATTAAAATCAGTATCATGGTCATCATGAGCACTATTTATGTTGTTCACAAAAAAATATAAAATATACAATTTAAAACAGCAATGTAAAAGTGATAGTTCTCGTTTCCTGCTTTTCACAGAACCTAAAATAGTACAAAGAGAAAGAATAGTACAACATAATAATCGTCTAGGATGGAAACACAGCGGTATTTAATCTGTAGATTAATTTCAATAATTATTTGACGTATTTTTTTTTTTTTTTGTTAAGCTGGACCAATATTATTATTATTTATTCAATAAGCTTATGTAAAAATATATGAATGTACATAATATGTTATGAATATCAAGTGACTATAATATCAAATTTCTGAGTGAAGACAGATTTGGATTACCTCCATTTATCTTAAACGATAGCGGTGTACTGGAAAATAAATGTTAACAGGAGTGTTTTGAGTATGAACAGTTTAAATTTGGGGGTGGAGGGTGTAAAACACGTACAGCCTTCACCGTCATGAAAATTATCAATAATATATAATATAATGTTTTAAAACCTCGTTGCCACAAATAAGTAAGTACCTGCATTATTAAGAATATAAAAAACTATTTTATAAAATTAAATAATAATAAAACAGTTTTGATGATATTTTTATCTCCAAAATTCTTAGAAATTGACTCATTTGAGACCGTAATTTCACATTTAAGCCATCGCCATGTAATAATTATACTTATATTATACGTTTTTTTATTCTGATAACTAGTTTTTTTTCACATTTTCTATATTATAAAAAAACGTACAGAAATCATTAGAGAGAATAATATGTTATCCATGTGCTTAGATATTATGTATTTTTCTGATTAATTGCATCAGTTTATGCTATATCTAGTATTAACTTTAATATTTATCTAATATCTGTATGAGTCCAACGTACAGTTCATATTATTAACGTTCAAAAAAATATATTTAATGCCTGTATAGATAATGTAATTTTATGTTTATACTGTTTCTAGTGTGTATTTACGGTTCTAAATCATGATCGTTTTTAATTTAATCATATTATAGGTATACACTAGAAAAGCTCCATTTCATATTTAAGATCTATACGGGCTATATAGTTATTATTATTATTATTGCATCGAAATCCTTTCTCTAGTGACTACTTATTATATTATAGAAGACGGACGTTTGAAAATTATTACTGTCGAGTTTTGAGAAAATGAGTGCTAGTATATTTTCCACTGCCGAGTACAGACACCGGGCTTAACCTACATCGACGGCATCTGTCTAGCCGGGTTGCCGGGAGTGTAATATAAAAAAAAAAAAAATTGTTAATCGTTTTCGTCCGGCGGAGACGATGTCGGTGAACTTGTTGCGAGTCTGGTGACGGTGAAAATTATTAAGGAACAAGAACGATATTATTAAATTCCCATTAAAAAAGTAAGTTTATTCCAGTCAAGGTAGCGGAATAAGTATTGTATAATAATTGATCAATGGCCTGCACGACAGTGTGTATACCTATATACAATGTATGTGCGCATATATTAAAAAGGTTGTTCGGTAAAAAGTTGCCCAAACATTATATAGTTTAAGTTTTTATTTAAAATATATAATTTTAAGATTCCATGGCCGAGTCGATATACGGTTTTTTAAAACTAGTGATGTTATTAAATTTTCCAATGGAATATGTATTTAGAATATAAACTACAGACCATTCACACTTGGAACTCTACAATATTATGTTCAACACCAAGTGGTGCCAGTGTTATATATACACATTTGCACGTCGTTTTCCAGCTTATAGTTCCAATAATAATTGGTGTAAATGGATTATTCAACACTCGCTATAATTAGCGTTTTTTCAACCGACGCATATGGTTAAAATAACAACAACAATATAACTGATTTTTAAAATATGAAAAATGTTGATAATTACGGTATGTCAAAAATGAGCAGTGCATATAACAATATATAACACCAATGTATGTTATATTCATTTTGAAATTAGTTGTATATTCTGTCATATAACGACTATTGTAGAGCATATAAAGCAGTTATAAAATTAGTAACTGCGTTTACGTAAGTATTATATTAAGCAGGGTAAAAATGTAAAAATGATGAAGAAAGAATAGACGTCAAATCTCATATAATATGTGTTTTTGTGTAAGAATCATCACTTTTGACGGTACGATCTAAACACAATAATTTTAACCATATATAGGTACCTCTTACTAGTTGTTTCAGCATTTATATTATTTTTGTTTGTACGGCAGCCCGTCGCCTGATCCAAATAGGTGATATCTTTTTTTTACGTATATTTAGTATTTTGATAATATATTTTGGTACCAGTCAGGCGATCGTTGCATTTCAGAATGATTAAATCAAAAAATATCCCCAACGGTCGGTTTATAATCTCAAAATGTATTAAATTTTAAACATTTTAGTTATGTAACTCATAGGTAAGCATATTTTAATGTCGTACACTCGTCTGTCGTATACACTCTACATACAATGTACAATATGCCCCGAATTCCCCCCCCCCCATCCGGGTGCCCCCTAATTGTCGCCTCGGTTGATACGGACTCTGCTGCAGCAGACAAAAGTGGAGGAGGTTAAACGACGACAATACGCATCCAATGGCCAATGTCCTCTATTCGACCGGTCCGCATATATATTATTATTATTATTATTATATAAAATATGTTTTATTATTATTACTACTACTGTCTACTGCTACTACTACTACTACTACAACAATTACTACTACTACTACTACTACTACTACTACAACAACTTCTACTACTACTACTACTACTTCTACAATTACTACTACTACTACTACTACGCGTTGTGTTTTTTTCCTCTACCGTTATTAGTATTCACGACCGGCCGTAGTCGTGGCGGCGGTGTATAATAGCGAAAAAGTCGTGAACGACGACGAGTGGTGGTGGTGGTGGTGATGGTAGTGGCGGCTGCTGCTGCTGCTGCTCCGGTCGCGCGGCCACCGACGGGGGGGAAAAGAGGTGCCGCGGCGGCGGCGGCGGCGGCGGCGGCGATGGTGACGGGACGAGAGAAGTACACTAGACGGCGGCTGACGGTGAGTGCGCGCTTGTGTGTGTGCGCGCGTACCGTGTGTGTGTGTGTGTATATATAATACTAATATATATATGCGTATACCGTATGTATATATAATGTAATATATTATGTATATACGCACACCGCGCCGTAAACACTATCGTCTAGACGGACGAGCGGGCCGCCTCCCCGCGATAAACACGATCGTGTACTCGCCGCCGCCGCCGCCGCCGCCGCCACATGCGAAGAGACCGCGCGGGAGGGATGAGTGGGCCGGGCGCGGTGGTGCGGTTTGTGTGTGTGTGTGTGTGTATGCGTAGACGACGGCTCTAAGCGTTCGCGAAGCGGGCAAGAGGCGTATACCGTATGCATACAGACGGCAGCGGCGCGCGCGTGTGAGCACGCCGTCGTCATTGTCTGGGTCTCGGTGCGTGTGTGTGTGTGTGTGTGTGCGGAGCGCGTCTGCTCCGTCTGGTTAGAGCAGCCGATCAAACGCGTTTAATTATTTGTGACGAGACAGGGGTTTTTCGTCGTCGCAGTCGTCTACTACGCCGTCCGTACACGCCGGCACGACGCCACCTCGCCCCCCACCTCACCTCGCCGTCGAAACCTCATCGCACCCCCCCTCCTTAGCCCCCCTTTCCGTCTGGGGCTCGCGCGCGCGTCCCGGTGTACATAATAGATACGCGTACATTATAATATTTCGTACCTATGCGCGTTAGCGGCCCGTACCCATATGACGTGTGTCGTGTACCTATATTATGCGCAGTGCGATATAACAATAAATATGCGTACCTATATCGGAACGGGTACCGTACCTATATTATAATGTTGTGGTATAAAACGATGTGTTTACGCGATATGCGTACGCCGCGATACGGCCGTATCTTTTCGTTTTTAGGTATACGACATTGTCGTTGCGATAGTGATAAACAGTCCGATTGACACGACACGCATATATGTATAGGCGGTCGAGCCGCCGGGAATATAAAAGGGAATAGAATCTAACGATAATGAGCGTTATTGTACGTAATATTTCGTACACGAAGTATTACGAACAGTTATTCGCGCGCGCGTCGCGTGTTCCGCGGTCGAAACTATGAAACGATATTATAATGTTCGACTTGCGCCTACTCAACTCGTACTCGACGACGTCCATTTTCTCGCAGCAGTCACCTTGTGATTAATATTAATATATATTATTGAACGCGATAACACTGACCAGCGGTGAACATATTTTATGAACTCTGATACCATATTATCATAATATTTCGCTCTTAATCCCCTTAATACAGAATGATATGATAGATAGTATTTTTATGTGACTGTATAATTTAATATTTTGATGTTTCTAATATTTTAATTTTTGTTTGATGTTGTTGCTCACTATATTCGATATTGTATCCGACCACCCCACCGTGTCGCCATAAAACCCCGTTCGCCGCACATCACCGACACAGTCTGAGTGTCTATATCACGGTTATCTATCGGGTGTAGATAACCCTGGTCTGTATACACTATAATATTTACTATACTCCATCGACCGACATAGATTGAGATCATCGATTTCCGTCGAGAGAGCATCGTACGGGATATAATAAGGCGTTCAAATTACCGATTAGAATATCAACTCTGACATTTTGGGATGTTAAATAATGTTTTGAAACGTGATTTCGGAGTCAGAACTCGACGACGAATGTATTTTATAAAAGTATTAGTTTTGGTTTTCAGAGGTGCGGCTGCTTATGGGTGAAGTCATTTTATGAAATTTCAAATTTCATTATTACACTTTATAGCCTATAGGATAAGAAAAGACTTGGCATAGATTGAAAATATTTATTTTTAATAAAAATCTGGGAATTCACCGTGTTATATGGAAGACATCAAGCGTAGATGGGTACCTATCGTCATGGAGCAGGTCACCGTATTGGATGCGTTAAATATGAATTCAATGATAAATTATAATTTCACGCGTAAAATAATTCTAAGCGGAAACGGTTCGTAGTTTCAATTGCTTAAGATATTTTACAATTTATTTTTCTATTAGTTACATACCGGTTATTACAGTATGTCAGACTTTTTTTTTCCAAAAAAACTCATATTTTATAAAATAATAATTTTCGGTGTTGTCTTGATCTAGATTTAGTGCTTCATCAAGGTTTTCTGGAATTTTAAGCTGGACTTTAATGTTACTGAAGTTCCGGCAGTTTTAACTATATGTTCGACAGTAGATATTATTAGATATTTAAATTTCATTTTGTAGGTATGAAAAATAATAATTTTAATAACAGTGAATATTGTTTCTACGATTAATATTATTTTAATTACATCGAAACAACATAAAATCATTATATCGAATGGTTATAGTGATTTCGTTATCATTTAAACTTTCAGACAGACAAACGCTCATAAAAAATTAATGTGGTTAAGTGCTTTACTCTGAATTATTCTTTTGTTAATTCTAGTAAAAACAAACCGTGAAGAATCTCGTGTGTTAAATCGTCAAGCTCTTGTAACAAAACGAACATTTTTATGAACTTTGAACCACAAAATAATAACGCATATTTTCGTGATTTGGACGTCTGCGAACGGTGCCGGCGCGCCCGCAAAAAGGCACCAGCGTGTTTGTCTGTTGAATTACAAAGTTTAGGGATCCTGACAAATTGCAAAAATTAAAAAACTATTAATCGTCCAATGAAGGCGAATTGATGATGGCCTATGGAGAGAGGAAGCCACGTGTAACATAGAAATTAACTTGTGTGACGTCCGCCGAATATAACATGCGGAGTATAATAAATACAATTTTATCCGCCGGTTGCCGTGCTGAATTTTATTTTTCAATGCAACAATATATATTACAATCGGAAAAACAAATCCAACTGTAAATTGTATAGGTACTATATATTTTAAACCACTGGACTGCGGTGTAAAATATCGGTAAACATATTATGTACGCACCGCGCAACGTTACCATTTATGACTTATTGACCTTTGAAAAGAATCGAAGATAAAAGTGTCTAGCGATAAGTTACCAAATCTCATTAGTGTTTATTATGGTATAAATGGATATCATTACTATAAAAAAAAAAAAAATCGAAATATAGTATAGCTTACACGTATAGATACAATGCATGTACATATTTCATTTTTTCAGTATACATCGTGGCCACCGTGCACTGTACAGGAAGGTTCTTACTCGGAGGCCCAAATATTTTGAAAACATCAATACAATACTATATTATTATTATTTTATGTCGATTACCACACAAAACTTAGGTATATTGGTATTATATAAAAATTATAATAGTTTATAACTCTATAATACACTGCGGATTCGAGAATTTGATACTTATCTACTTACATATGCAGTTAGTATTTTAACGTACCTGCCTATATGGATATGATATATTGATATATTATTATAATAGCTGTTGTCTATGCACTTTTTAAAATTCAAAACATTATCAAATGGCACATAATATTATTATGCATTTTATCATATAAGATATAAATATGCACGTTTATACAGGGCGATTCACGGTGAATCGTCCCAATTTTTCCTTAAATAATATTTATTAAAATTATGATTTTTGTAATTTATAAATATACCTAGATACTTAAAGACCAAATTTGAAATACCTACTCAACATTTTTATAGAACTTAAGGAGAGTCCCGTGCCAACACAAACTTATTTTTCATATGTTGGCCATCCTTTTTACGGTTAATTGTTAAGCAGATAATATGTTTTAAAAACTGTTGATGCGTATACAAATCGAAATTCAAACGAGTAATTTCTGAAATATTAAACTTTATGTACTAAGAATATTATAATATAGTACTGTGGTTAAATACACTGTGTACTATGTTTAAATACATGGTGGCTAATACGATTTGAAAACTATAGTAATTAATATTAATAAAATACAATTTTATGATTGGAAAAATGTTTCTAGTTTCATAAGTACTAGGCTGAATATTAGGTACAAATTATATTTTATGTTTCATGTAAAAACCATTAAGTCAAGTTTAAAAGCTCAGAAACTGCTCGTTAGATTCTTGATTTAGATGCATTAACATTTAAAAAAAAATTACGAACATTTTAGAATACAATATTCATAATGGTGCCGGTTCTCATTTGAAAAGAAACCGTTTATGCGTCGCCACAGGACGCTCCTTAAATAGCATGCGAATCTAAGTACCCATCTGAAATAGTATTGTATTTAAGTATGACATTTTAAAATTCCAAAAATCGGAATTATAATAAAATGTTGACTGTTAAATGATGAAAACTATGTATGAGAATGCTCGGCGAATTACCCTGTAGATTGTTGCTTATTAATTTTTGTTTGTCAATAGTCTGCACTCTGCATGAGTAAATACATTATAATAATATTAGGTCGAATGTCTGATGCGTCAAATTTTCTACGAACTTTCAACAATGAAATTAGATTCAATATATACATATATGTATATCGTTATGATTTATTATATACCTACCGTTATCGCTTTGATACAATGACGAATGATGATGTAATGATTATTTTTTTATTTTATTGTTTGAAAAAAAAAACAAATAGTTTGCAGCCATAATATAATTACATCAACAACAGTATTATAATATAATTATCGTGTCGACCTCATAATATGCGCCATACTATTATAATAGTGTTGTACAAATATACAATTTAAACATTCTGAAAGCTAGTCAAACATAAAGAATGTGTTTACATATCAGACGACTGTCAAGTACATATTTTTATTTTTAACTACTCGTCGTAATATATATTATTGTGCATAATATTGTCACAGTATAGTTATCAATTTGTAGGAAACCAATAACTGTACAGTAGCGTTTTAATAAGGGCCTATTACAATAATTGGCTCACTGCACGGACCCGAATTTACATCGAGTTCTGTCCGAAAAATAACCTAACTAAATTTGAAAATAATAACCATTTTCCGTTCCATTCTTCACACTTTGGACTGTCTGTGCACAATAATATGCCAAATAATTATAGTTAGAGTATCAAAATGCTCTAAGCCTTAAAAACCAATATAAATTTTAAGAACTGCACGTGTAATTTGTTGAAATTTAATTTTTCTTATTGATTATTACAAATTATTATTATTGTCGAATGTCACTATATGAGTACCTATACTGAGTACCGATGACGATCGACTATACCAGTGATTTATTTATTTTATACGAAAATAGTCATCTCATCATAGGCTAAACATAATATTACATATCGTTATAGTATAATATATAACAATAGTAAAGTCCAATACTAACTAGCTGTTTTGTCTTACATAGTTTGGCGCATTATCAGACTGCATTTAGCCATAAATACGATTCCAAATCTTGGCAAAACCGTTCGACTCCCTTAAATTTGTAATAGAATACCATATAATGGCATAACATTTCGGCTGTTTGATGATTTGCCTTTGTATCTATATGAGGTACAACAATGAAGCTTATCACACTACGGGTCTCCGAAATGGCCTGAACTCATCGTATAGTATGAAAGCAGTGTTGTTCACATTCTTTATTTCCTTAGGTATAGATATATATTATGTATTTTATGGTCTAGCAGGTAATTTGATAAACGTTATAGGTATTGATTTTTCGTTCTATTTTATTCATATAACAATTATATCTAAACTATTTTTCGTTTGAAAATCGTACATTTTTGCAATATATATAGTAAGTATGTAATTAAGTGGTGTATCACTCCATAAGTAGAGAACATTACAAATGTTTTTCACTGGAACAAGCAATGTCTTATAGGTCATTCGGTGATCCATTTGGTAAATTGTAGTTAATAGGTACTTTAACACTATTTTATGGATATAAAAATCTTATGAATTATCAAACTTTATAGTTGAACTATCAATTAGAATATTACCGCCATATTTTTACCCTTTTACTATTAAACACCTAATTTAAAATGATTGTCCGCAAGAAGCTTATTTACTGCACTGGTATAATAAGTAATAAGTAATAATCATAATTTTCATTAGAAATCACTTAAATAAAATACAATATGTAATCTTGTGTACACCTACTTAATTCACCTTATCATGTCTAGCCGATTTCACTTTCCACGAGTTTAATCACAAAATACAAACACAACATAGTTATTACATACATCATGTGAAATGAAATTATGATTTATATAGATATAATATAACTAGAGCAATTATAATTAATGGGTAATTTAATTACATATTTACATATTACAATTTTATTTTTTTTCATAAGAGGACTCGTTTTTTATTAGGAGACTTCAATCAATAATAGATACCTATATTTATTCTAATTTGAGAACAACTTAAGTAATAATTAATCTAATTTTCAGCTCTCTCTCAATGATCTTTCTGTTGTGTTTTAATGAATTTTACTATAGTAATATGTCATATTGATGTTACCACTTTATAGATTTCATTAATACATTATTTATTTTTAATAAATTATTTTATAACTGTTGTGTACGTATACCTATATCATTGAACTATTAATACATAATACCTATATTTAATAAATGAAAAAAAAAAATTTAATGTACATAAATAACCAAATTTTTTAAAACTATAATATGTAGGTACCTATTTAATTAATTAATTTTTTTTCTTCTATTTACCACATATGTAATGCTAATGGCCTTAGTTGTCGAAGCAGAAATGTATAATTTAAAGACCGATAAAAAAAAAATGAATCATTTTTTACTTTAAAATAACGCAATTTAAAATTTGAATTCTTAACAAGTATACCTAAATGTACAAATTATTTAGATTAGAGTAATAGAGAAAATCACTACAAAAAAAGTTTTCAGGTATCATTATTTGTTGAATTTTATAAATTTAAATTTGTAATATAAATTATGTAAAAAACATCTATACTATAATATAATACACATTTCATTGGGGTAATTATAACAAAATTAATATTATAATTTTTAACATGGAATAAAGTATGTTGTTCAATATACTTTGCGCATATTATTAAAATTAAATATAAACGAGAAACAACTTTTGTATTATTTAATGATTTTATTATCTAATGATTATAAATTACTTAATAAAAATTCAAGTCATTAAACGTTCAGTCACATCATGTACTAAACCGTTTAACCACACCTCATAGGTTGACTAACAATGCATTATCAATGTTATACATTTGCATTTACTTTATTTTTTTAAATTACATTTAGGTACAATGTACATTTACATAGGTATATCATTCTTGTCAAATAAGAATTGTTGTTATTCCAAAAATAAAAGGTCCCCCACATTAAAAATGTAAGTGCAAATTAACTATGACTACCTACCTACTTTTAACAATGTTGGTACCTAAGTGTTAATATAATAATTAATAATACATATTTATCTATATTATATATATAAATATGTATATATATTAATTTATGTATAAATACATAATATATACTACATAATATTGTAGGTAGAATTGTATGTTCAATTTTATTAAATTGCTTGTAATAATTATATATATTATATATTATTGAACCATTTTATACAATTGTGTGTCATATTATATTATATAGGTCCATATTTCACTTAATTCACATGCTATAATATAATATATGTATCAATTTTAAAATCGAAGGCTAATTTATAAATGTATTGTACCTACCTATATATTTATAATTTGGGCCAATTTTTTTCATTTTAAGTTTTACGACATGATGAACCATTAAAATAATCATTATTCATGTGTTTTACTTGGTTTTAGAATATATAAAATAAATAGGGAGTAAATTGTATAGTTATAGTGTTGTACCTATGGTTAACAGGTATTTCAACAGTATAAAATGAATTTTTATTTTTCAAGATAGTTTTATCCAAATTTGAAGGTTTTCTTCAGTTATCACTTATATATGAACTACTAATGAATTAATGGTTGTATAGAAAATTAGTTTAAATACAATTTAGATAACCTTATTCTAAAATGCTTAAGAGTAGGTGCCTACCTATTATATATTATTATTTTCTCTACGAATTGTTTTTAAATGTTATAACAATTTAATGCTGAATATTATTCGCATTTCACACGTCACAGCGTGCTATAATCACATTTTAAATCATTGTTTATAAATTGCACGAGTTGCAAGTGAATGGAATACTCATAAGTTTTATTATGTATTTTACGCATTGCTATTTTTAATGTTGTAAAAAAAAATCTAATTGCGTACAAAAAATACCAAATTATTTCAAACTATACGCTACATGAATGTGAATTGTTATTAACATTTAACAACTGTGTTATTATTTTCGTTCGTGTACCATAACTATAAAACACTAACGTAACATAAAGTTACAAGTTACACGTACGTATCTAATATTATAGCCTAAAGTAATATAGGCGCAATTTGGTGGTGGCCGGTGGTAGGTGATTGACACCGCCAGTTTTGAAATGAGCACTTTCATAATGTATGCCATTTGTGGACTAACTGAAAAATAAGGGTCTTCAGCACCCCCAGTCATTGAAATTGAAATTGCTACTCTGACCATAGCATTATCTATAACTGGCCAATAATAGTTATGTAATTATCAGACTTCGATACCCGGCTATTTGTAACGTTAAACTAAGTATGTCTTATTCAGTACCTATACCTACCGATGCAGATTTAGAACTTTATGCGTTGGTATATGTAATATAGTGTACATTCAACTAAATTGTCTGAATCGACAGGTATTATTAATTATTGCTCCCATATGGCCATATACAAGACGTTAAGAAAATTTGGATACGCTTTAATTACTGTTTGCTTGTTTTTATATCTACATAATATAGGAATAACAGACACATAACACTGAAGTAAATTTTTTAGGTAAAATATTTAATCATCTCATTAACTCTATATGATATTATCGTTTATCGGTCCTAATTAATCTAATGACCATTTCCAAACTATTTGAACATCCTGTAAAGAATACTAAATAGACACCCACGCATGCACAATTATTATAGCAATATGACTAAATTTATTGAAAAAAAATAATAATACCACAAAATCGCCATGTAGGATTGACGTACGACAGACGCGAGACGCCTAACTTGATAGCCATGTATAGAATTGACGTACGACAGAGGCCAAACTTGAGCTCAAAATCTGAAAAATTAAATTAAATCAGACAACTCCAGGCTCCACCTGCTCTGCCCACTTCTCCAATCCTTGAGCAACAAACTATTAATTTACAAAACTATTATCAGATCCTATGCCATCAAGATACATGGGGTCTGTCTGCAAACCTTCTAACATAAGAACTATTCATATATTCCAATCAATTTGGCTTCGTCAAATTGTCTCTGATCCTATTGGTTCATTAAAAATAATAATCTCCACGATAGTTTAAAAATTCAAACGCCGATTGCATTAACCAAATCATACTACCTTTAATTTCATCCCAATTTAACCCACCCATTAATTTACTATCCTCCCGCACAATTCATGATAACCTCCAGAGACGTTTCACACAGATCTGGTTAAGATATTTATTAATTTAATCTGTCGAGTGGCACTTCTGATTATACTGAGTGACTTCCCAATTTAATTAGTCCCGTCATTTTAAACATGTAATCAAAATTGCTCATTGCATTCATTATTAATTTTATAGACTGCAATTATTTATTTTTAATCAAAAAAAAATAAAAAAAATACCACATGATAGTAGGGAGTTATATACAGTTCACTCCTAGATATGGAATTTAATGTATCTCAAGTCTGTAAAATAGTAAGAGAAATATTGAAAAAAAAAAAAAATTCGGACCGAATTAAATGTAAATTTAGTATTTATTATGACGTCTTAATATTATATCACCATTTCAAAATGATCGATACAAGCTGAGATGTGAGTTTGGTAAATTTACCCAGTTAATTGTACGAGAAAAAGTAAGTTATACCTGGTAATTTGTTTAAACTGTTGGTAAAATCAAGTGACCGCACTCGTTTTAAATATTTCAACTACCATAATAACTTTTACTAGGGTAGGTACTTACTAATACATTATTTTGTCTTTATGACTATAGTTTTACACTTTTACACGTTTGTTTAGGGTTTCCCAAAAACAGTTTTAGAGGTTGGTAATAAAAACGGAAACAAAATATTCGCATAATATTATATCTACCTACGAATTGGTAAACATCTTCAAAAGACAAGGAACCGGACATGAATCGTACACGAAAATCTCGTAGAAAAAAATTATACCATCACTTTTCGCGCGACTATTGGATTCATCAAAACAACAAATTTTAAGTACCCGCGTAAATTCCACATCTCGACGGTACCATTATATATTCAACGAGCACCGAGTGTTGTATCGAAACATATATCACGCACCTATTTAACGTCCAATGTACAAAATATGTACATAAATAAAACTCGTTTGTACTCGTATAATAATATAATAGCCGCGAGCGTGTTAAAAATGTATTATTCAATTTCTCTCTCTCTCACACACACACACACACACACACACACTAATAGCTATATCGCCGTCAGTTTACGCCGGTCAAACGACGATAACCCACGTCACGGATCGCCGCAGTCAAGAGCCGATTTCCAAACAGAAGTCTTGCCGCGTAGATGTCGGAATAATTTTTTTCGAAAAGAAATTCGAACTCTAAACCAGACTTACACCGTCGTACATTAATATAATACCGCGTAATATCCAGTTACACGGTTACAGCTCGACATGATATATCTGCATAGGACTCCATAGGAGCTGTTTTTATCATTATTATTCTTTTTATCAATATATATATATATCGTATAATAAATCCGTTGCGATGTTCGGACGCGCGTTCGTATACGTGCGCGCGCATCTGTATCATTCGTCAGCCTGTTAGGACACGGTTACGTGCAAACGATGCGTACACGGTATACTATCATACAGATTATAATATATAATATAATATGTATATATGTATATAGGTACATTGGTATGCGATGTATTATATGGTACTTGGTGGAGGAAAAGACATTGGACAGAACGGCCTGAACTTTAAACTATACACGTATAGCTGCGAGACGGTTATTAATTATTTTTATTCGTTTCTATATAATATATAATAGCTCTTGACCTGCAGTCGGTCTTTCGATGTAATATTATATTTCTCGCCGGTCGACGATGTCGACCGCAAGACGAGTCGATGTAATACGTTTTTTTTTTTTTTTTGTTGCTTTCGACATTCTAATAATATACCATCAAAAGTTTTCAAATTTGACATTTATATAATTATTTATCGTTATTTAAATATTAATATTTAAATGCATATACTTTTCGGTCGCTTACGAAATAACAACACACTATCGTGTCCAACGGTTTGTTTTTAAATTACGACGGTATGACATAGGAGCTGGTCAGGTATATCTGGTGCCGATAACACGCACGTAATATTATGACCTCGACAAAATCTGACACTTACAAGGCCCTCGGCCTCTGAGGCCGCGGTCGAAACTCGAAAACAACCGAAACGTCTCTCCTTAAACGTATACGAATGACATGGCACATTAATGTGACGGGGCCTTGTATGAATTAATAATAGACGTGTGGTATAATACGGTAGATAATTTCGGTTTATACTTTGTTACCGTCTGCAGGTGCCGTCAAAACCGTCCAAACCAGCCGAGCGCGAGAATATTAAGTACATAACGTTCGCCCACCTGCACCTTCCGACTGGGATTCTCGAGTTTGGTTTACAAAGTTTCGCTTAAAATTAAATTCAAACTTTGTCTGCCTATACCGCGATACAAATATAATAATAATACGGCACAACGTTATACCATACATTTTGTACTGCTGCTTTGTATAATAATATTGTACAAATACCTACAAATCTTTACTTTTAGTGATAACACATTATGCACGTGTGTATATTATAAAACGTACGGAATGGCACGCCGCGTAGGCTGCTACGAATAACCGAGTCCCATAAAAACCTTTCGGAACGATTCGAGTCCCGTCAAACTTGACTAGAAGAAAAAACATCTTCTTTCCCTGTTTTTTTTTTTTTTTTAGGTTTGGAAGTAACGAGAGGACCGCAACGAAAAAAATATAGAGGTAAAAATGTTTTTTTTTTGTTAATTTTGAAAAATTCTATTAATGCGTATAATCTATGTATATACCTAATTAAGTTGTTTGAACTGGTTGACATCAATCATATTTTACTTTTTTCAAGTGCGGACTCTATAAGTATATTATATTTTTTCGGATCGGGTATGGGACTCGATTAGTATTCATCGAACCTACACACGATTATAATATTGCAATTCAACTGTAACCGAGAAAAATCGGTAAATCGATGTACGTAGGTAATAATATTATAACTATGCACAATAGACATCGTGGGTGTGACTGTGTGAGCAAAAACGTTTTCCGAATAATACTCGTAGTATTCGGATACGATTATAAGCGTATTTCACCTACCTATATGTATATTGTATTTATATATCTATATAGTACGAGATGAGAGTGTCGATTTGTAAGTAAGTAGTTATTGCTTAATATATTTTCTGCAGTGTCCCATCGTTGTTGCATAATATTCGTCTACAATAGACTGACGTCCTATAATCTCAAAAACGAGATAAAAAAACATGAGACAATTAACGCGATTATCACACTCAATAATTCAATAATTCAAGCCATTCCGTGGGGAGTGTCTTCGGTCGTATCGGTAAAACCCTACATTTTTTGTGCGAATAAAATGGTTTTCTCAAAGGTGTTATTATAATCTATCTATATTAATAAAAGGCGATGTTGGTGTGTGTAAAGCGTAAGCGATCTACGGCCAAGCCTATATTATAGAACTCTAGGTTCCGAATTTTTTTTACATAGGTAATCCTATGCCAGAGAATGTGCGCCTTGATTCTTGAAGCCAAATTTTTAAATTTTAAATTTTAAAGAAGAGCTCTGCACCATTGGTTACATAAAATCAAATAATTGTTAAAATTTGATGTCATTTAAGACCTGTATTTTATATTTGGTAAAAATCACGCAAATTAATGTACCATACATCCAGACAGGTAAAATCCACTGGTATTATTTAATTTTTCGCCGTGCAAGATCACCTATAATTGATAAATATAATATCTACTATACGAAATCAAAGGCCTAAACCGGGTGACCCTTGTGCCAATCCACAGCTTTCAATCAATTTTTATCAAACTTTCGTCAATATATTCGGCAAGACCCGAAGTGGCTACTTTTTACCTTTAAACACATACATTTTAAATACATTTAACTATAAATTATTATTTATATATTGTTGCTATTGTAGGTTACAGGACATAAAATATAGTTATTAATGGTCGGTGATATCATTTTAGACCTTAATTTTATATTTGATCGAAACAACCCGCACAACTGTATTAGAAATGTATGCAGATTAAGTTCAGCTAAGACATTGTAGTGTAAGAAGTTTAAGATTAAATTCACGGGAAACGCCGTGCAGGATCCGATGGTGTACAATATAGTTGTATCGGCGGCGCAAAATAATATTACAAAAACATATTATAACATTATATGTACCTATTGGTGCGTATTGGAGACTTGTCCGGACGTATAATAGTAACACATGTACCTATCTATCATAATATTGTACTCCGTTGTGATGGTCCTATCATCAGGCAGCGACTATAAGACTTGTCGAATTCGAACCACATAAATTCGTAGCTAAATAGGACGATTTCACGCGAGACGCTTCGAGTTCTAGACGAAATGCGACTTACTAACAACCTGTACTATTATTATTGTTGTTTGCTGTACACATCGTGTGTGTGTGTGATATGCACTATACATAATAATATAGTATATCATATATACCCCTACGCGTACAGTAAACGCATATATGTTGCGAGTTTTCGTATAATATAATAATGTAATATATTATATTAACATTACAATATAATATATAATATAGTAACGAGGAGACAATGTGTCATAAACTGTCTGTTGTAAATACTCGTGACAATTATTATATTCTGTACCTATACTCTTTGCACTATATTACTATTAAAATATAATAATATTATGTATACTTATACGCATGCGATTTATATTATATACTTGACATCCTTAGATAAATTTAATCACAACGTATAGTTACAGAAGAAATATACTCGTACACGTCATCGCTATAATAATAATGTCATAATGAGGTAGAACTCATTGTTTGCGTGTGTGTATGTGCGAGGGGGGTAGAGTTTTAGTTATATAACCTTTTTATACATTCGGTGTCTATATGCATTAACTTGAATAAATATTATATAACTTTTTGTTTGGCAATAATTGACAATTTTATAATGCGTTCTCCTAACAATATTGACGCATCGATTCAACGCTACAATTTTTTTTTCAGTTGAAAATTTTAGATTTTAAAATTATAGTAAAAAAGTATGGAACGGATGATAGGACAGACGGACAGTGTGGCCAGCACCGTCGCGGGTTTACACTCAGTGCAGAAGAAAATAGAAAACCACTTCACTTCATATTATTCCTAGTAAAGTGTATGTTTCTGAAGAAATTGACGGTGGTGAAACTGTAACCTTTAGTCCGATCATGAAGTAAAAAAAAAAAATGTGTACCACGTAAAATGTATAAATTATGTCTGCGATAATATTATATTTTATATACTTATTTATTTGTAACTAATAAATTAAGTGTGTGTTTTTATAATAATTATAGACATTTATTTTGAGAAATTAACCATGAAACCACTAATTAATAATAATCCACAAGGTTAATCAATGAATCTTGACTAATGAGTTTAGTAATTGTAAAAACGTCTGTTGAATTAATATACCCATACACTACACATAAATTATATTATAAACTATAATTTATACTTACATATTTTTACTAAGTAAACTAATATACAATGATAAATGAGTCTGTATATATATTCAATATTGTTATGTAACTACATATTACATAATTATCATTAAAGTTATAATATCACATGGAAGTGTTTTGCGTATATTATGTTGAAAAGACACGGCAAAGTGGTCACACTATTAAATTGTACCTACCAATGCTAAAAAAAAAAGCAATACCTATAATAGTCTATAAATACTTATACTATTTAAACCTCATTATAAAATATCATAATATTTTAGTTTACAGGATGAAAGTACTAACAAACTCCACGTTTAGTAAACGTAATATTTGCAATTTCGAAATGTAAATAGTAATACTATGTACACGATTTTTCGTTAAATCGCCTACGATAATATCAAACTGATGGTTGATGAGTAGGTAATATTTATAAAAATTAATATCCGACTATTTGAATCGAATGTTTGTATAACTGTGTTTGATAGTAATCCGAAATTAACATAACAGTAGGTGGGTATGACAATAAATAACGTAAGTACCCGACTGTAATGGTGTATTATTGTATTATTTTTACATATTTTTAGCTGTTGTCCATTATTCGATTGCAATAACAGTGCTCATAATTCAAGTTGATCGCTACCTATTTAGAGATTAGAGACAATTGAGTAGGACACACTATACAGTTAGAATTCCACATCTTATATTATTATAATTTGTACAAATATATGTGGCTATATGTATAATAACTATTTCTATTATTAAAAATATTGTAACTAATAACGTTATGCATTAACTGATACAAATTATTTTATTTTACTTTAAAGTAATATTTTTATCGTAAACGTAACTAATATTTACGTCTAAGTTTATCATTTAGACGTAAAATGTATCCAATTTCAATCAAATAAACGAACAAAGTTATAGAATCACGAATAATACATTAATTATTGAAAGTATTATATTAGGGTACTTAATTTAGTAATTATCACTGAAAAGATTAATTTGCTTTATTACTAACATTTATAGGTAGGTACCTACACGTAATTTATAGTCTCTATTTCATATAGAATTGTACACAATTCAAACTTAAATCATTAAACTTTTTAATCGGTTTATAAGTTTCATAATGGGATTCGATCATGAGAAGTATTCAATACAAAAAAATATATAAATACGAATTATACTTACAATTATGTTAAGGCCATTGACTCTTCTAACGAAATACAAATACTACTCAACAATCGATATTAGTTGGTGTTGGACAACTGTTAAACATTGTTGTATATTAATATAATGTATATAAATAATTAAACAAAACAAAATGTATATTAGTGTTAAACATGTATACTAATTACTAGCACACACATGGTTGAATATTTTTAGACTTTAGAGTACCTAGCTACATAAATTATTGAATAGACAAAAATGCCAAACACACAGTAAAATATAACTTGAAAGTACAGTTAGTTTAATTGAATATAAATTATGATATAATAAATAACATGATTTAATTTAGGTACTTTAATAGTTTACAAGTTATTATTTTAAGTTGTAAACCAATTTTAGGTATACTATTATGGCATTAGAAGAATCTTTCGAAAAATAAAATGTCTGCAATGAAACGAGTTATTTAATTTGTTTCGTTGTTTATATTCCACATTTATAATGATAATGATTAAGAATCTATGAAGTTGATATCTATTGTAATGAAATGTTTGATTTATCGTACTAACAGCTATTTTTCTGATAAAAATAATAATATTTTTTTCTATTGGAATTAATAGTAACAAGTCCAATAAATCGTTATTTTTCGGTAAATTGTTTGTGAATTCATAAAATGGTGCTTTGTGGTTAATCCAATATCCATTATCATAAATCTCGAAATCAATATGTTAATAGGTGGTCAGCCCTTCTATTGTAAATGCCTTATGTTTTATATATAATCTCATTTGTATTCATCATTTCCAATTTTGTATTGGAATACATTTTACTTAATACAATTACTTTAATAATAGAGCGAATTGAGCTATTATCAAACTTAAAAGTAAGAACATTATCTGTTTTCTCGTTAGCATTTCCGAAATTTAAAATTTTTAAGCGAGTTATGAGCATTTTTAAACTGTAATATTTTACTGTTTTGCTTAAAAATTAAAATACCGTAAAAAACCAACGAGAAAATACACATATAATGTCGTTCTACAGCACAGTACGTTGATCAAAATTCTAATACAAAGTCTGTATTTTCTCTTTAATCCATCGCATACAAGCGAGATTGAATTTTAAAAATTCAAACGAATCGTTTTTATTATATAATTAATTTTTGTTTGAAAAATTTGAGCTGGTTTTCACTTTGCACTCGGTTCGTGTTCAAATCCTATTTGGACCTATATAATATACATAGCCTGTGGTTTTCAACTCACGGCGGGAAGAAAATAAGTGCAATTTCGATTGTATATTTTATACTTATAGGTGTATAATAATATATAGTACACCCACGAACCTATGAAGCGACATCATGCCAATATAAAGTACATTTATTATGTACATATAAGTAAATAAAATATTTAGTTTAAGGGCACATATATTATTATAAAAACACAGACCCATAAAATATTCATACGGGTAAAAATTGACCCTATCAAAGAGTCGCTCCAAAGGCAGCACAGAAATATATATATATATATATAAATAATTTACAATTCGATAATAAGTAGGTAGTATAAAGATAAAACTCTCTTTATAACAAAGAGAACAAAAACGATAAACCATTATATTTTCAGCAGCGGCGAGTGTGCAACATTGTATGAAAATCACCTGACCCCCATTTCAGTGAGGTGTAATCTCGCCGTGTATATGGGTTTTCCCGTACAAATAAACTCTTTTTCCACCTCAGTTTTATAAAAACCTTATTACGCGAATTCGGTAGGTATATTGGCTTGCCAAATTTATTCATTTTTTTTTTCTAATATACTTTCGACGTTATTTAAAAATTTAAGAGTCTATTTAGTATATATAGGTTTATTTATTGGTTTTTCTAAACAGTTTAAAAGTTAAATTATTCATTCGCATTAAATAAGTATATAATAAATTGAATTCTGAATTTTCGAATTTTAATCAAAATGTAAAATGTTAATGCCTTTAATCTTTATAGTATATTAATATATTATACAGCCATAATTTATATTAAAAACCATTAACTCCGGTCTCCGAGAAGACGACTGATATATTTTACAATTAATCCAATTTATACGTGCACTTACAGCACGAAGTAAATTAAACCGTTTCGTAAATAAAATGGTTATACTAAAAAAATTAACACGGCGGTGATGTACCTAAATAGCCTATTCATTACGCCGTGTGAACTTGATTTGGATTATAGAAATATGTTATTTTTATTTATTTTTCATTAGTACGTACGCGTCTATGTACAGATGTATAGTGATTATAATAAACTATTAAATAATATTGTATTATTGCATTGATTTAATTTTTGAGTATTCCTAACACCCATCGTCCATATCATTATCTGTTTTCAAGTACATTATTATTACGATGGCGTATATAATTAACTTAAAAATATAACACTATTATAATTTCCTCTCACAAACGTTTCCCGATAATATTATTATACAAACGCGTAGTGCCGACGAGATTTTTTTTTAACGTTGTACCGTGATATAGGTATACCTATTATACCACACAGATTATAATATACATAGTTAAATTATTTTTCAGAGTTATTATCATCTCGGCAATTATTATAAAAAATATACGGTTGTGCCACTGCACTGCGACCTGCACCACGCGACGCCCGAACATGCGATCTCGGACGCACGGAATAAACGATCGTAAACACATTATGCGATGAATAGTTATAGTATCGTATATCGTTTATATAATGTGGATATAATCAATAGTATAAGAAGTATATTGTATATAAGCAGCATGAGTATACTAAATAATGAATTTTCTCAATTTGTTTTCTTAATATGCAATCCTGCACCTACCGGGTCGTTGAACGTAAATTGCGTATAATATGTATATTATAATAATATTACAAGTGCGGTTGCCGAATTAATTTGAAGCTGCTGCACAGAATTTTCGTTTAATTATAATAGGTAGGTATGTACGAGGACAAAGTACACATTTATAATTTATTTTAAAACGGAGTTACGTGTTAGGAATACCACAACAATTGCCACCTCCCAGTAGAGTTCATACAAGTACACTATATTATTAGTTCATCATACAACCGAGTGCATACAACATCTAAAAATTAATAAACACATAGCATTATTATATGTAAAATATATACCAATTTTATTATAATAATATGATTGTAAGTCGTGTTATACGTTTGAAACTAGTCAATGTAATAGATACCGTCCTCTAGGACAACAACTATCAAATACGTTTAGAAGAATAATTCGCACTTAGTAACATTTAATGTTCTCATTAGAATTTAGTTTTAAGTTTATTTTTTTTTTTTGGTTTCCAAGGTTATACAGTATACCTACTAATTAATAAATTACGAATAATTAAAAATATTCTCATTAGACGTTTTTTATGTTACTGCATATAGGTAAAATGAGCACACTTATTATATGATATAATGCAGATATTTAACATTTTGTATTTATTAGTTTTTTTCGTTTTATGTCAATGACATTTTTTTACGTAAAAGAATCTTAAATACTTAATAGGCACATAAATATTTTTTATTTTAGCAAATATGGATAATTTTCAAATTTTTTTCTATAAGCCATATTTAATGTGAAAATTTGATAGGGAACATTTTCCAAAATCACAAAAATTTGAAAATTATTTTGGTGTTCAAATTCACATAATTTTAAATTTTAATAACAAGCTTTTAAATTAAAAAAATAGGTTTCTCTGAAGTTTTTAAACTAAAATAAAATAAAATAAAATTGTTCCACTATTATTGTCTATGGGTGTTTAAAAATAAAACCTTAACGAATTGTGATATACGAAATATTAGAAATTAAATAGGTATTACTTATTATTTAAAAAACATACGTTTTTCAGTATAGTTTTTACACTCGTCTATTTCTTTTGAGAACTTTGTAGGGAAAAAACGTTATATGTATAGCCTTCAGGGGCGGCTCCAGAGACCTAATTGAGGTATAAATAAATAGGTATAATAGGTTTTTAACAATATACATTTTTTTAGAAATCATTCCTTTTCTTTAAGAAATAAGTGATTATCAGGAAGGGTATGTTAAACACGTCTCAATCGTTCTTTCAAACAAAGTGACTGTCGATATTTTTACCAAATCCTATCTAGAGTAATTGGGTTGGCTATTCTCACTACACAAACCGGTCTAATGAAGCTGGTCGTTTAACTGATATAAATAACATTTTCCTAGTTATATTTTACAGGTCCTAGAAACGTATGGCCTGCGTTCATAAACTAACACAATCGAACACGATATAGCAATGTATGATGCATAAATATTTAATTCAATGTCTGAAATAGTAATGAAATAATACGGTACATCACCTGAGTAATCCTGTTCTTGATGGTGGTATTGAAGATCGCGGGAGTAGAGGAGTAGAAGTTGAACGATTTAATATATCAATGCGTATGATGGCAAAAATAGTATGGTTTTTTTATGAGATAGATTATTATATCTACCTAAAATAAATTAATTTAAACTATTATGTTAAACATGTAGAGTTGACTGTTGTTAGTCTCTACTTCACGATCAGAACCCGACTACTGACTATGTAAATAATAATAAATACGCTCGTACTCGACGTTGCAGTATTCTGCTGACCTAAGCAAATTCACCGAGTACGACATAAATGATGAGTCGGTAATCTGTAAATCGTCACTGTGTCTATCTTTAACTGAGAGATCTGACAATTTGGATGGTGTTCGAGTTTTGAGTTAAGCCTGTTGCATAGTTACTCAAACATTTTTTTTTCTTCATAAAATGCATATACCAGCGCGGGTGTCCCTGCGTGCCCTTATCAATTTTGTACATTTGCAAGCTAAAGCAGAGCGAATACCCCTGAAAAACCATTTATAAATGAACTTAATATATTTATAAATATACTGGGTATAATAGTCAGAATAAACCTCCGACTTGTAAAACAACATAATTTTATATATGTAAATCAATCGTTTTCCTTTTTAATATGGGTACATTTTACCAACGGGTGCCTCCGAAAATCTGAACATATAGTATCGGTACAGTGATACAGAGTGTTTCATTTAAGTATTTATGAAGTATAATATAATATATAGATTATACATAAGATAAAATTAATAATAATAAGACAATTCATTAGCAAAAAAACAGTTTTTATCTTTATATGGGTATCTAAATACTAGCTGTCCAGCGATCCCGTGCAAAAGATTTGTTTTTTCAATAAATATATTTGTAAAAAAAATGTATTTGCCATAATATTTCTACTATAATTATTATAATGGTAATATAATATGCAACATTTAAATTGATAAAAAAATTTTCTATCTATAAGTAGAAATACCTATAGGGATTGTAAAAATAAACTATAAACACTGCCATCAATCTTTTAAGGAATTTATTGATATAATTCTTATTGAAAGCAGTCTAGTAGTTTATGAGTACTTATGTTAAATTTGGATAAACCAACATCCATTTTTAGCTGTATTATCACCCGACTTCATTCGTATAAATTATATTTTAAAAACTATCATGTTATATGATACTATTTATAGATTTTATAACTATTATGTTTCTTAAGAAAATCTTGGAGGGGGCCCCAACAAATTGCGTTAAGTTATGCTACAGTTGCTTCCAAGACAACTTACAGTTAGGAGTAATTTTTAGCAAATGTAAAATGCTGGATATTAATTCTTAAAATATTTAAGTAAATTAACTTACATAAGCAATTAAAAACACTAACTGTCCAGTTGGTACTCATCACTATCCGATCGATTCAAAAAACATGCTAATATTTTGTAAATCAATTGCAAATAATTAACAATCGATATTTAGTTTTTGAAAATAAATGTTTTGTTTGTAGGTTAATTGTATTGAATACAATATTGTCATCGGGGGGTAGCTGTATAAAGTTGGCCCTCCCAAAAATGGTTTTTCGCTTATAATATTTCAATGACATTTGATTATTTAAAAATCTAAAAACTATTTTGCAATTTGTAAGCACTCAATTATTCACTAGCTATTATGCTATTTATATTTAATACATATATTTACTATGATCTTATAAAATATACAAACGTATCTATAATCTGTAGGTACGTAACTGTAGTTATAGTATTAATTGTACTGGATAAATTATTTTTACCTTCTCATCCATCCAAAACTTTAAGTGGTTCAAATGCACCACTTTAAGTGCGTACTCGGCGCCACTGATGAGTGTGTGCGCTATTACACTGTGTACACTACGATGACAATGTCGATTTTGATAGATGAGATAATAATATTATGTGTTTTTAGTAGGTGTGGTTTCTTAGCAACACGTTGGGTCAATGACTGAAATTGTAGTATATATAATGTACATGATAACATGGTATAGTGGCTGGTACCCTCGATACTCTTGTTACATCCGCTTTATTATACAATGATTCACATTTCACTTGATAGTGGCGTCGCTATCGTAGACAATTGCACTGCATTGAATCGGTAAAATGTCCAACTCTGAGCTGCACAAAGAACCGAAACAGCCTAATAATAACAACAACAGTAGTAATAATAAAAATAATAATGTTAAACCACAGCAACAGCAGCAGCAAGAAAGGAAGAAGAATAAAAAGATAGACAAAGTACAATGTGACGGCAGACTGTGAGTAAAAAAAAAAAAATCTTGTGAAATCTTCATGCTTAATAACGAATAGTTTTGTTTTTAGTTTTTTAACATTATTGTCATTGTTTTTTTTTTTCGTCAAAGGAAAATTATAATAAACAGAGAGAATGAATTGCGAGCCAGATGGCCGGAACGGTGGGGGTTTTATTCGAAAAATAACGTGGAAACAGTAAGTGTACTACCTATTGTTTCATTAATTTATGTTTTGATTTGTATTTTAGATTTTGAGCAGATTGTTGAATGTTATAATTGTACAATTATTTGTGTTTAAAGACACTATATAGCAGAAAAAATGCTTCGATTTTCTACTTCAGCATAATTTCTGGTAGAAAGGTGAAAATATTTGGTATTTACCGGGGTGTAAAAATTCCCAGGTGCCTAATATAAAATTATATACCTACCTATTTATACAATGAAGAACGATTTTAGTTATTTTGTTATAATTCAAAAATACTAATATTAGTAGTGGGATTCGTGGAAACTCGATTTAGGTTGATTTTATTCTATATTGCCAATTAATACCATGAACTTATTCACACCGTGCCTCCATAGTCCATAGCCTATAGGTAGTCCACTAGAACTTCGTAGTTTTATCAACAAAAATGACCAGACGAGTGTTGGGTTATTATTTACGTTTACGTTATTGTATAATGAAATAATGGTAACTACTCCCATTGGAGATTTTGTCAAACTAACACATCATATTCACTCTAAAATTGCTCCATGCCCGAACGTCACTCTTTATGGAATCCTAACTTAACCTGTACCTACCTACCGTAATTTTAGATTCTGAGTGGAACGATGAATGTATTGATTTTACAATGATGTGTTTTTTTTTGTCTGTCATCACTTTTTAGGACAGTAAAAATGCTTAGATTTTCTTCAACAGTATCTATTCTGATGGAAAAGTTAATCTAGTTGGTACTTTGGAGGGGAGGCTCCTAATATATTGTTACAACAGCAGTTGATAAATATTAAAAATACATAGGCACAATTTTTTTTATAAGCATTTAAAGTTCGAATTTTAACAAAATTTATCAAATTTAAAATTTAATAATTATTTTGTAGTTAAACATTTATAAAATGTTCAACTTTTATGGTTAAGGATTTAAAATTTAAAACAAGGTTCCACGTAAATAGGTAAATATATAAATTACTTTATTCACAATAATATCATCAAATATACTTAGAAATATCATATGCTGTCTGATAGTCTTCGCTCAGAATCGTTTTTCTTATACAATGATATTATATCATTAAATTCAAATTTAATACCATCCATTCAGTGACCCAATTGTAACCTACTGTACAGAAGAACGACATCCACTTGCCCACTTTTTTTAATTTAATTTTATTATTGAACATTTGAATTTGTTGAATTGGTTATGTTATAACGAATTGATGCGTTATTAACTTATGTAGTTAACCTATTACTCATAATACCTATCTCGTTATACCTATGACCTAGCATGTATCATGTATTGATGTATGTATAGTTATGTAGGTAAGTTATCTATTATGTGTGTATATATTTTATACCTACTATTGTTCTATAATGTGTATGATATACCTATAAATAATATTATGCTAATTCCCAAATACCAATTATTTAGGTAGGTACCTATAATGAAACTAAATGATTTTTATTAAGAATTTTCCTTTAATTACCATTATCACTTTAACTGATTTTGTGCAACTGATAGTTTGATAATTTTCCATTGGAACATTAACCTATAAGTACTACCAACTAAATTTAATAAATGTATTAATGTCCTTTCAAATATTTCATTAACATAAAAATAACAATTAATAAAACCTTACAATATAAAACGTTTTTCAAGTAATTTTATGTGTAAACATAATATTCATATTATAATTTTTTCTTAATTATTTGTGCATACGTATATTCTACAACACTTTTTGCATACAATTTGGGCCCCTGATAATAATATTATTAGGCACTATAGTTTGTAATGCACAGTTATCCGTGAAATGGGCTGACAAGAAATCACTGAAGGTATATTGTGGTCCATCGCTATACGTCCCTGTACGGTAGGTACTGCCTACTCAGTACCCATAGCCGTAAATTGTGTTTGACATTTTTAGGGCTGATCTCAGGTCAATAATAGATACATATTATGATGCTTTTATGTAATATGTACAAGTCAATAGATTTTTTTTGGGGCTAAGACTTTGCCCCCACCCCCCAAAGACATGAATCAAAATGTATTTTTAATTTAAAACTAAAAACCTGGTAGGTAAACCTATGAACACGAAATATGGAAAAAATAAAGTCTTAGGCCAAAGGTCGTCAATATTATGCTCACCAAATTATTGCAAACGTTGTATGTTTCTTACGCATATATTCTGAGACTATTCCGTATTCGCATAAGTTTTCGTCGTATGTGGCCTGTGCAATGATCCCACGCCTCGGAGGACTGGTCTATTATGAAACGTAATACAATATTGATAGCAAGTAAGACTAATAAGTCCACTGTCATTCTAAACTGGCGAACATTGCAGACATTTTAGATTTTTGATAAATACACCATAGACGATATATAATTTGAATAGTTAAAATGCCAAATAGATAGAATAGAACTATATAAATTGTTCATTTAAATGTTTGTAGATGTGGAGCGAACATGCTGTCAGTTTAGGATTACCGGAAAATTTTATCGATCTCAGAAGACAAAAGCTACGTAAACAAGATAGAATTCAACCGTTGATCGACGCAGTACCATCACCATTGTGCATTCCCATAACGTCGTCAGGTAAACTTCTTAATAATTCCTGTATAATATGATTTTATAATGACGTATTCACAGGTTTTGTAGGATGGCGTTCTGCACAAAGAATTTGTAATTTAGAAATGTTTGGCAGGACTTTTGATTACAATAAATTAGATACTCGGATGTTGAAACCAGACAACGAGCCAGATCAAAAGCTACAGAGATTTATAATTCTAGGATAAATGTTTGTAAGAATGAAGGCTAAAACAATAATAGTAAAAATATTTTTCAATTCTGTTAGTCAAGTAGGAACCTATAAAAATATTTATTTTTTATTTTGTATACCTACCTTGAGCTGGTGACTTTTCTAAAACCAATGTTGATTTACTTAAATAGCAATCAGTTCTTCTCGATTTAAAAAGTCAAAAAATACCAAGTGCTAAATAAAAAAAACCAAATATTATTCATGTTGAAAAAAATATAATACAAATAAATATTCCAAGCATAATACAATGTGATAATAACTAGAATTTAATATTATGGTTTTTTTTTTAATGTACCTATTTAAATTTTAAAAATATTGTAAATTTAATTATACTGCGTAAATGTATATATAGCATTTAAATTAATTAATAAACCTATTATTGGTTAAGAATATGTTGGTGTTTTTAATATGATTAAGATAATCAAGTTGTTTAAATTTATGTATAATATAGTATTATAGTAAGGTATTGGGTTAATGTTTATTTAAGTATTCAAAAAATGTGAGTCAAAGTATTATAAATTATCATTTACTATATAATTAAATAAACAATTTATTCAAACAATAAAATGTAACAGAAAAACAAAAATTAGAAATATGTATATGTAGTTTCCAAAAATGAATTCAGTTTATAATATTTCATAATTGTTATACAAGGAAATTATAACAAGATCAATATATTTTTCTATACTCACTTCATAATTTTTTTTTAAGACTATACAACGCGATATTATGTTTTTCCCTGCGATATCTAATAAATCGGTAAAGTCAGAACTATTCTCTGACGTTTCTGATGTCACTGTGTCACCAAACACCCAAGTATGCGTCTTTATATATTATATTATGGCTATCAGCTGACAAGTTGAATGAAGTATTTTGGCTATTTGGAATTATGGTCAAATATTTTTAGGGTTGACTTCACCCTAGCAAGGTGTTCCAGAATTTGCCTGTTACAAAAAACTGAAATTAATAAACTGTAACCATATCAATGCATTTCTATGTAATGTATATATTTTGCAATTCTATTCTAAATTTTAATGATCCTTCTTTAGCCAGGACCTCTTTTTTTGGTTTTTGGTAACTATCTGATATTATAATATTATAGTGAATTTGTGAGGCAGACAGAATTATATTTTTATTTGATGAGAAAAATTAAATCTAGTGATTCGTTTCTTGATCATACTATTAATCACTTGAATGGTGCAATGAATGATTTAAACTCCAATAATTGTTTTTTGATTGCTTTTGTTTTGTTAATTCATCTGACTCACCAATTTTCAATGTAACTGGTGACTGTGCTTTAGATTATGACATTCCTTAGATTCTTTAGACCAAAAAGACTTAAAAAAATTTGGTCTATCGGAATTTGGTATTCAAAACACTTATTGCCATTTAAAAAAATGCAAATTGTATTGCGCATGCACACACAGAAAGATGTAAAAATGTAAAAATTATCAAGAAATGTGTATTTATGTATTCCATATCCCCTCCCGAAAACTGAATATTAATCCGATGTCACTGGACAGAATTATTTAGTGTTACCTTTAAAAGGAATCACACTGTATATGTCCTAAACCATATTGGGAGGATTAAAACGTATGTCCAGCATAATACATTAGAATAGTAAATCAAAATAATATTATTAATATTATAGAAGTATACAATCATAAGTCTATTCGCGACAAAAATATTGTTTGATCTCTCCTGTAAAATTTTTTTTTGTCACATGCGTCACTTGACTTCTGTGCTACAGAAATATATTTTGCACACTATAATCAAATTAAATATTTAAAGTTTTTCTTCAGTTAAATTAACAACCTATGTGCTATTAGGTGAAATTATTGAATATTGTATAATTGTGCATAGTCATTTTCTGAATATTTAATAGCTACCAGTTTAGATAATTTGGTTTCATATTTATGTTAATCGCTCAAATACCAAACATCTTTTTTTTTAAATGACACCGCCACATGGATGCTGGACTGTTTGCTCATAACTTGGCCCCCTGCAGCATCGTTTATTCAACATAATATAGTATCATTTAATATAGTGTCATTTCAATATAAAATTGAGTTGCTCTGATGACGCTGAAGTCCACTTTCCTTAGCAATTGCTAGGTCATATAATATGTTGGCTCCAGGCGGCAAGAGAGTATACAGTTTTTCTATTTATTTAGATCGGGCCAATGCCAATACTCTTCTAAACTACTTGTTCCAAGGTAATTTTTGTGGAGACCAGCCATAGCCAGCTGTTTTGTGTATCCTCTTCTTGAGCAGGATGATGCCCGCCGCTCTCAAACTTAGTTGTCATTCTACCGCTTGTCAGGCCTTTTTCTTTTTCTCCTTGCAAAGAGTAGTTAAAGATAAATATAATATAAATATATTGTAATATAATTACCTTCTGAAAATTGTTTAAAATTAACTATTTAAAGCCTCTACTGTATGTGCCATTAGTTGTATAAGTTATGCACTTCTTTATTTGTTGAATTTAATACTCTTGTCTGATTTCATGAATATTTGCTCATAATATACAATGAAGTAAAATAACACCTAAAATATTTAATGTTAAATAAATGAAGTATAAATTAACACTATTTAATTGTTTTAATTGTTATAACATGAAAAGTAAGGTAGGGTACTGAGTTGGGTACAAATGTAAATTTTATTTTAGTAGTTTACTATTTTATATAAATATAAATTCTACTTGTGTATATATATTATATTTAAAATTTTGCAAATAATAAAGAACTTCTACTACAAAATGAAAATTAATACAGTGAAGAGCTCTAGTTAAGAAGCCAATATACTACTATGGTAGTTTGAGGGTGTTGGTCATTCATGAGATGTCTTAATAATAATTTAAAAAATTTTAATTAGGTCATAATATGTTTTAAATCAAAATCTTAATCTTCTACATATTACATATTATATAATTTGTTTATTTTATGCTGTTAATACCTATCTAATACAGCTGAGTTTGTGAATAGCTCTTTATATTATAACAATGAATACTAACCATTGCAATAAACTTTAGTCTGTAGACTGTATTCATCTAAGCATACCGTGAGTGCAATTGATCTAAGTGCTTGAAAATTGGCAATATGATTGTGCATTTATTTCCATCCCAAAAACATTATCACTAAAACATAAAGATTAAAAACAGTAAAAGTTATAAAAGATAATTTCTTGGATTGACATTCAAATACTGGATTGGAAACGAAACCAGACACTCCGGACGAGAGCGATAGCCAGAACCTTTTCCACAGTAGTTATTATAGTTATGCCATAGAGTAATTTGTAGCACGATGTAGAGAATATCTCTATTCTGTAATCTGTGGTAATTTTTATAAATCCATGTATAATACCAGTATACCACAAAATACAAGTCTACGAGGAAGGTGGATGTCTATGAGCATGAAGCCACGAAGTCTTGAACTTAGATGAACAGAGGTGCGTTAGTTAGAGTAGAGTACGTTTAGTTAGAGTAGGTTGGACTGTTAGAGTTAGAGTTGATTTTGTTATCTACGTAGATAAGCATTATTATCAGTAGAATTAATGCAACCTGCCTATTTTTTCGGGGTCAAAGAGTTAACCCGGAGTATAACTACTCGGTGTTACCGATCGGTAGTACGGAGTTACCTTTGCGTTCCCGAACGAAGTTGGTAACTATTTTTTATGGAGTTAACTAGAATTGAGTTTTCGAACGCACCCCCCGACTGGACACCAAGTCTTATCGTTATCTCCTGGTCAGACCATAGATCTATTAACATAAAATATTCCGCGGTGCCGTTATCATGCATCCCTGCTGTGGTGTTATCACTTTATCACTTATCTCCCGTAAATCGCAATTGTTTGTAATCGGCTCGTGAATGTTGAACTGTTGATTGTTGAATACTAAATAGGCTCTTTAAATTATAATCCCGTTTTTGAAATAAATTGTTTACGTACTAGTATTCTAGTTTTAAATATTTTGCCCATATCCGGAAGTCTGACTGCAATATACGCAGTACCAACAATTAGCGAGTAGGCGTGTGATTTTACGGCCATGTTTTGCAGAGTTCTTTCGAAATCTGGTAAGTACCTATAATATCCCTAGTACCTAATAGTATAATGTTTGTCTGACGGTTCAAAAAGTAATGCGAGTTGGTTGTTTCAAACATTTTCACTCAATGCACAAAAGCAGCGCAGGTGATTTGGGTACACAATATTCTTATTTTGATTTCATCATTCCATTTTTATTTTCGCGTTTGTTATCATGTCCAGATAGGAATCAACTGGCTACACATTTCTTGATGACATTAATTCATGACGTTTAATTTATTGAATAATAGGGTAAGCATTTTGAGTTGATTCTGTAGGTACTCTGGCAATATTTCACTCGTTTAACCGTTTTAACAAACATTTAGTTTTTTTAACACTGTTCAATGGTGTAGGAAAAGTATTCACCTCATTCAAATGTAACGCCATACTTAAAATTTAAATTTGTGAATAATATATTTTTGATTATTTATTTAAATCTGAATTTGTTAGTTTTATTTCAAATATACATAATATATTTTATATTTTGAATGTTATTTAAAACAGTGAACGTAACTAAACATAACATAGTTTGGTTTGACTAAGAATAGTACCTATGTCAGTTCCATCGTTTTGTATGGGCAAATCTAGATTATCAAGGGTTAATTATAAAGTAGGTCGGTACAATTTTTATATTCTGATGTTTTATTTTTATTTATTATACAGGCATTCTATAGATTAGAAATCCATATTCTTAAAACGTTTATATCTACCACTAGCCTTTTTAAAAGGTCATTAATATTTATAGTTGATCAGAAACATGACATTTTATATATAGGTATACTCTATTCAGGATAAGTTTGAATCACTCGCTCGACCAAAAAACATTTTTTCCCTGCATTCCCACCACAATTCGGATATCGGTGAGAGTGTTAGCACAGGTATCTAACGGCCGGCGATTACTGTAAGCCAATCACAGAACGCATAGACATCACATGGGGTGTCAGACACTGTTCGGTGGCTCAGTCTGCATGCGCAACGCGGTTCAAACTTATCCTGAATAGAGTATAGAATTAGGTATGTACAACATTTTCAAGAATTTATTTATGATTTGAAAATCGACATTAACCTAAATTGTTATAAGTTATACAGGCTAATCGGCAAACACATGGTGCTCAACCCTTATTATTAGTTAGGTATTACATTTTTTTTTAATTTTGATACAGATGACATATTCAATTTATTGTTCCTTTTCCTCCAGTAGTTAGTAGATATTTTCTAAACGAGCAAAAAATAAAGTATGCTTAAAAACATTTATTAGGTATTTCTAATTTTAAATAGGCATTGTTTTCAATAAAGAGATACAATTTTGCCTTTAACCTCTGATTTTACCTGTCAATATAATCTTATGTATTTACACAAGTAAAAAAACTTGTAACTAGTAATGATCTCTGCTACTAAAGTTATATAAAATCAATAAAAATATATATATACCTATGTAACTGTATTTATCTTCATCAACAAACCTATATTTAAGTTAATTTTAAATATGTACATTTTTTACATTTGAGAAATAAGTACCGGACTTAAATTGTATTATTGTGTTAATATTGCATTAAAAATACAAAATGTTTGAACATATTATTTAGTATTTGAAACTACTTAGCCTTGTCTAGTATATAAGATAATTTGTAAGGTAAATTTCATTTTGTGTTCTATAACCAACTCATTTTAAATTTAAATTAGGTATAATTCTAATAATGGAATTAAAAATTGTTTTTTACCTTTTTTTTCATGAAATGTTCATAAACTAATTCTGATTAATTAACCAGTTAAAAAAAAAAAAACAGATCTGAAAAAATTGTATGTAGTCAAGAAAATCAAAAACATTAAATTGTTGTGGTTAATACTTCAACAAAGTTTCATGAACAAAACTTTTAATGTAAAAACTATTGAGGTGATATCCTGGGTAATATTGATTATTGTTATAATTTCTTTCTTTTAGATGTGTCGTGATGTGTTAAGTTTTTTACTTATATTTACAAAATGGACGTCAATAAAGAATTTGATGACTTTCTGTCAAGCATGGAGAATTTCAACATAAATGTCGCATCAGAATTTTTATCAAATTTTAGCTATGATACAGATCTTGCTGAGGACATAATAGAATCACTTGGAAAGGGATTAACAAATGAATATTTTAAAAGTAGACCTGATTACTTCAACTTTTGTGAAGAACAGTTACTTAAATTGGCAAATAATGAAGAATATCAAGAGCTAATTTTTGATTTTTTGGATATTATTGAAATGGATGATTGTAAACTATCATCATGCGTTCTAATTGTAGTAACTGTCTTGGAGAATACCGAAAATCCAAATCGAGCATCCTTAGAATATTTGTTGATTGGTACTTTTGATCGTTTATTTGAAATGGATGTCACAAATTTAAAGGAAATTTTGCCAACCATATTACAACTTTTAATAAAATTAAAAAACATTCATTGCCATTTAAATCATTTTGATAATGTAAAAGAAAAATATCTTGTTGAATTTGTACTACAATCCAGGCTGAAACAGAAATAAAATTGAACGGGTCAATGGCCTAATATGTTTAATCATATATTTAATAAAACATTATAAAAATAATTTTGTAAATTGTATGACTAACTAGAAAAAGTATGATATGTTATATATATAAAATTTAATAAAATTGTAAAGAAACTGCCTATTGCAGGTAGCAATCTGCCATTTAGTTACATAATACCTAATACAAGTTTAGTTAATCTCCCATAAACAAAAAACAGAAGTGTTAGTACCTAATAATTATTGAATATACCTATTACCTACTAAAATACATGTCCAAAAAATAATTATGTTTACAAATTATTTAAGTAACAAGTAACAACAAATATGAAGTTAAAAGTATTAAAAATTAAAATATGAACATTAATATATTATATTATTATGGTCATTGATCAATAAATGATAAAAACCTAACTTCAACGATTAAAAGTTAACTAAACAGGGTTTTATTTTATAGAAGGCAAAATTTCTCGCTACACATTTTTCGAAAAATCAATATTGGTATGAAACCGATTTTTCTAATTTTTATTTATTTGCTAGTGAACGCCGCGGGAATTGGGATTTTTTCTAACTTTTGTAGGTTGGCATGAGCATTTTTTTTTTTTTCTTATCAAGTTCGCTGTTATCAATTGTTATCAAAATCGGGAAAACTGTACCCGTCCCGACACCAAGTCTTATCGTTATCTCCTGGTCAGACCATAGATCTATTAACATAAAATATTCCGCGGTGCCGTTATCATGCATCCCTGCTGTGGTGTTATCACTTTATCACTTATCTCCCGTAAATCGCAATTGTTTGTAATCGGCTCGTGAATGTTGAACTGTTGATTGTTGAATACTAAATAGGCTCTTTAAATTATAATCCCGTTTTTGAAATAAATTGTTTACGTACTAGTATTCTAGTTTTAAATATTTTGCCCATATCCGGAAGTCTGACTGCAATATACGCAGTACCAACAATTAGCGAGTAGGCGTGTGATTTTACGGCCATGTTTTGCAGAGTTCTTTCGAAATCTGGTAAGTACCTATAATATCCCTAGTACCTAATAGTATAATGTTTGTCTGACGGTTCAAAAAGTAATGCGAGTTGGTTGTTTCAAACATTTTCACTCAATGCACAAAAGCAGAGCAGGTGATTTGGGTACACAATATTCTTATTTTGATTTCATCATTCCATTTTTATTTTCGCGTTTGTTATCATGTCCAGATAGGAATCAACTGGCTACACATTTCTTGATGACATTAATTCATGACGTTTAATCTATTGAATAATAGGGTAAGCATTTTGAGTTGATTCTGTAGGTACTCTGGCAATATTTTCACTCGTTTAACCGTTTTAACAAACATTTAGTTTTTTTAACACTGTTCAATGGTGTAGGAAAAGTATTCACCTCATTCAAATGTAACGCCATACTTAAAATTTAAATTTGTGAATAATATATTTTTGATTATTTATTTAAATCTGAATTTGTTAGTTTTATTTCAAATATACATAATATATTTTATATATTGAATGTTATTTAAAACAGTGAACGTAACTAAACATAACATAGTTTGGTTTGACTAAGAATAGTACCTATGTCAGTTCCATCGTTTTGTATGGGCAAATCTAGATTATCAAGGGTTAATTATAAAGTAGGTCGGTACATTTTTATATTCTGATGTTTTATTTTTATTTATTATACAGGCATTCTATAGATTAGAAATCCATATTCCTAAAACGTTTATATCTACCACTAGCCTTTTTAAAAGGCCATTAATATTTATAGTTGATCAGAAACATAACATTTTATATATAGGTATACTCTATTCAGGATAAGTTTGAACCACTCGCTCGACCAAAACACATTTTTTCCCTGCATTCCCACCACAATTCGGATATCGGTGAGAGTGTTAGCACAGGTATCTAACGGCCGGCGATTACTGTCAGCCAATCACAGAACGCATAGACATCACATGGGGTGTCAGACACTTATCCTGAATAGAGTATAGAATTAGGTATGTACAACATTTTCAAGAATTTATTTATGATTTGAAAATCGACATTAACCTAAATTGTTATAAGTTATACAGGCTAACCGGCAAACACATGGTGCTCAACCCTTATTATTAGTTAGGTATTAATTTTTTTTTTAATTTTGATACAGATGACACATTCAATTTATTGTTCCTTTTTCTCCAGTAGTTAGTAGATATTTTCTAAACGAGCAAAAAATAAAGTATGCTTAAAAACATTTATTAGGTATTTCTAATTTTAAATAGGCATTGTTTTCAATAAAGAGATACAATTTTGCCTTTAACCTCTGATTTTACCTGTCAATATAATCTTATGTATTTACACAACAAGTAAAAAAACTTGTAACTAGTAATGATCTCTGCTACTAAAGTTATATAAAATCAATAAAAATATATATATACCTATGTAACTGTATTTATCTTCATCAACAAACCTATATTTAAGTTAATTTTAAATATGTACATTTTTACATTTGAGAATAAGTACCGGACTTAAATTGTATTATTGTGTTAATATTGCATTAAAATACAAAATGTTTGAACATATTATTTAGTATTTGAAACTACTTAGCCTTGTCTAGTATATAAGATAATTTGTAAGGTAAATTTCATTTTGTGTTCTATAACCAACTCATTTTAAATTTAAATTAGGTATAATTCTAATAATGGAATTAAAAATTGTTTTTTACCTTTTTTTTCATGAAATGTTCATAAACTAATTCTGATTAATTAACCAGTTAAAAAAAAAAAAACAGATCTGAAAAAATTGTATGTAGTCAAGAAAATCAAAAACATTAAATTGTTGTGGTTAATACTTCAACAAAGTTTCATGAACAAAACTTTTAATGTAAAAACTATTGAGGTGATATCCCTGGGTAATATTGATTATTGTTATAATTTCTTTCTTTTAGATGTGTCGTGATGTGTTAAGTTTTTTACTTATATTTACAAAATGGACGTCAATAAAGAATTTGATGACTTTCTGTCAAGCATGGAGAATTTCAACATAAATGTCGCATCAGAATTTTTATCAAATTTTAGCTATGATACAGATCTTGCTGAGGACATAATAGAATCACTTGGAAAGGGATTAACAAATGAATATTTTAAAAGTAGACCTGATTACTTCAACTTTTGTGAAGAACAGTTACTTAAATTGGCAAATAATGAAGAATATCAAGAGCTAATTTTTGATTTTTTGGATATTATTGAAATGGATGATTGTAAACTATCATCATGCGTTCTAATTGTAGTAACTGTCTTGGAGAATACCGAAAATCCAAATCGAGCATCCTTAGAATATTTGTTGATTGGTACTTTTGATCGTTTATTTGAAATGGATGTCACAAATTTAAAGGAAATTTTGCCAACCATATTACAACTTTTAATAAAATTAAAAAAACATTTTCTACTCCAACAATCAATTTTATTTTATTTTGCTAGGGTCGCTTTCTTAGTGTTGAATACTAATATTGAACCAATTGAGTATCTAAACTTATTGTCTAACATAATTTATGATCCTTTTTATTTACTTGAATATGAATTTGATGAAATCGAAGAAAAAGAAGAAGTATTATATATTGCTTCATTCTTTTATCTATACTTTAAAACTGGAATGCAGTGGGGACCTAAGATTTACAATCAGTTTTATGTCTTAGATAAATGTTGTAATTTAGCTATGATTGTCTACGAAGACAACAATTTTGGAAAAGCTTTTGCAAAATTAATTTTAACAAAATTTAAAAACAATGAAATTCCATTACATTCGTTGAATACACACCATGAATTTTTTTTATCAGAAGCTACACACAGTTCCATGTATAATGAAAATCTGAATATTAGAAAGGAATCAATGGAATCATTGATGGTATTCATCGATAAATTATGCACTGATGCTCAGTATGTAGTTTTTAAACATGTATTTACAAAACCATTTGATTCTTGTATCAAAGAACAATTTATTGTTAAAATGAAAAACCTGATTTTTTTAAAATTATATTCAGATCAAGATCTTGGATGTTTTCAGGGAATAAGACTCTTAAATATTATTAAATTATGTTGTAATATTTCCTTTAAACGTGGATTCTATCTTCAAAACAATAAAGAACATATTTTGGGTGCTATATCACTTCTTTATTTATTAACAGTCCACGATATTGAAAAGTTAAACATGGGCGAAGAATTTTCAAACGTAACTAAACAATTTGTGGACGTCGTTCAAAATATCATTGATAATTCACATGAAGAACACAAAATCGAACTAAAAAATTTAGATAGTAATGTTTGTCCTGTGAAAGTTGCAGAAGTAATAATAGAAGATAATTTAAATTCAAATCCAAATGCAAAATTGTCAAACGAAGAAAAGCGAGATTTATTATCACAAATGAACACTAACATATCATTAGTCCAGGCAAATTTGGATTTGTTGAAAAGTTCTGTCGTATGATAAAGATCTTCAGTGTAAAACATTTAAATTTAGTATTTAGGGTCAAGCATGTATGTAAATTTAAGTTGTCTTTATGAAAATAAATAAAAATGTTACAGGTTTTAACTTTTAAGTATTTTTTGTAATTGTTATGTATTGGTTATTTCACTGTAGGGCTCAGAAGTTGTTACATTTGCATTTTTTTTTGGGCTATTAGATTCATTTCTAAATAAGTTTGAAATTATTTTCACGACACTATGAAAAATTTATAAAAAGTCAATAGTGCTTTTTTTTGCATATTTAATGATTTAGTGGTTTTAAGAACATATTTCTTAAATTAGCCATTTTCTAGAGTATATTTGGTGATTAATGATAAGTTTATAAACCAATTTGAAAATTTACCATTAAAAATAATACATACATTATAATGTATATGTACTTAATTATTTTGAAAGTTTTCACTAGATATTATTGACTATTGTCAATCCAATCCCTGGATAAGATACAATTTGCTGTTTTTATTAATAAATAATTAGTAAAAATTATACAATATAAAAATATTTTTTAACAAAATATTTGTTTTTATGAAAATTGTGAATAAAATGTGCATATTTGTACTTTTTTAATCGCATAAGTGCAATAAGTTTTGAGCCCTTAGCTCACTTATTTGTATGTTAGTTATATTGTGTTTATATTTATTTCGAAGTTCATAAGTTCATTTGTTTAAAAATATTATATTTAGTACAAAAAACTTAAAAACCCTGAGGTGAATGTAGAATTGCCTGATATGCTAAAATTGTATTATGAAATAATTAACTGTCTGGTTTTACCAGGTACAATTTTGAGAGTATTACAGTTTAAATATACTTATTTAAAGTTTGGAATATTATTATTAGTCTGGTGTGATGGTTGGCTGTAGTCACCAACGTTCTCTGGTACAGTATCTCTGGCTTTCGATAGCTTTTGGATGGGTGACAATCCGAGGGTCATTTAAGATGAAAAAATTGCAGGAAAGTATATCTGTATATGAATAGACATGATGAGTTTTTTGTTATCTTCTTATCAACTTTTTTGTACTATATTTTGCCATACCCACGATGAAACATAATGTTTTCATATTATGTTTTGTTATATTTTCTGTATGTCTTCCAAAAGCAAATTAACGGATTCAAAATATAGATAGGTCGTAGGGCATAAATAGTTTTTATATTTAACCTAACCTACAGACAATGTTTTCTTTATTTCCTTTTCTATAATTGCAAATTCTTTAGATTCTTAAGTTTTTTTTTTCTATCCGTCGTTACCTTTTAGAACAGTAAAAATGATTTGATTTTCACTTAGAGGGTGGTTTCTCTTAGAAAAATGAATCTACCTATTTGGTACTTAGGTAGGTAAAAAGTAAAAATTCTCAGAACTTTTAAAAATAATCGGGAAGAACCAAAGGAAATACAGTTATTGCTCCGCTCAAAATCTAATATTAGGGGAAGACATGAAATATAATATGATATCTGGTTCTCACGAAACAAGTTCTACGAGAATTGAATAACTATAGAGACTTCTAACTTATTTTAATAAGTTTTTATAAAAGCAGTTGAAAAATATTAAAGATGCTTAAGCATGATTTATTTTTAAAGGCATTTAAAGTTGAAATCCTTAAAAAATTCATCATTGTCTGGAAAATTTGCTAATTATTTTATGCAATTAAAAATTTGTAAAATGTATCAATTTATATAACGTAATCTATCGTCTACGACAATGGTCTGTGATAGTATCACGACTTGTTGTTGATGTTATAATTTTATAAGTACCTACCTAATGAATCTGATGTGATTAATTTGGAAATTATTTTATAAGTACATTTTTTCAAATATTTATGTCCATATGAAATAATAATTCAAAATATAGGTATGCAAAAGTCAATAATACATTATTCAGTAATGATTGCTGGTTACTTATAAAGCTATATCATATTAATTTATTAGGATAATTTGCAAATAATATTAATTCAACATACCGACCTACCATATTAATAATGATAACATAGATATAATATAGGTATAACTATATAATATATAATAGGTATATTATATTATATTATGTAATGTCTCAGACTACATTAAACCACCCTTAATTTGTTTTTGTATTTTGTTTTGTTTGTAATTTATTAGTATTTTGTCAACTACAACTTTTGTATTAATAACCTATTTATATGTAAATTTACTTTTTTATGTGTAAAAAGCCCAATCGGCGTTAATATCATTAAATAAAAAAAAAAAAAATTAAAATTAAAATTCGTACTCGTCCATACCACATCCTCCTAACTATTACTGCAATCGGTGAGAAAGATATCAGCGTTGTTTTTACGTTTTGTTTTTGTGGTTTTTCCCTTTTTTTATAGGCAATTTCGCTAGGGCGAATAATTTTCGCGCGGCGTTTCGACCGAACGTCTGCGGAGGGTCGACTGCAAGACAGTGCAGTGGTAGCGGTAACGCCAACGGCAACCCCAACAGCAACCCCAACAGCAGCGGACAATTTGCGACTGATGGAAACGATGTTGACGGTGATGGTTACGAAAAGGATGTCAAAGCGAAGATACTACAATCCTCTCTGCAGCACGTTCCCCAACATGGATGGTCCAGGGATACTGTGGTCGCAGGTATTCAGACTTTTTCGATAACTCTCTCTCTAGCAACGCACCCATATCAGGCTATATGTAGACCATACACTTAACCACTTGCCAAAGCTATCGTTGGAGATTAATGATAATTTTAGTTGTGTGAGTAAATTTATAGGACATTTTCTAGAACACTCCATAAATACTTTTTATTGGCATGGCCATCCCTGCATCCCGAGCAAGCCTCTCACTGCCTCAGATTTCAAAACTACTCTAAAGTAGGTCTCCTTTAGTGTCGCCTTATCAAGTTTATTATTATCGACTAATAACTCCCAAATACATCTGGGAAAAAAAAAAGGTAATTTAAAAGTGTGACGAAAGTCACCACATTATTTTAATCATTAATATTACATTGTCTAAAAATAGTGCGGGATGCTTGATGGTGATCTACCCCCCACAAAAAAAAAAATATATGCTAAGTGCTTTCCCCCAAATCAAGTCTTCATCAGACAAGCATACGAATTACCTAACTATATGGTTTTTTTTTAATTTTAAAATATAATTTTTTACTAAGAAATGTTGTTTTTTTAACAACTTGAAACTATGTAAAAAAATATTTTCAAAAACATTAATACTTTTTGAGATAATGAGTGTTTTACGCTTAATGAATCACCCTGTATAGTATGTGTGGGTTGTCAGCTATTGCGTCTGTCGACCGTACGAACGATGTCTATATCGATAATGCCATCGAGTGCGGTAAGTAGTAACGTAATTTCAGATGGTCCCACCGGCCCCGGCCAAAAGACATGTTAAACATTTGTACACCAACATCATATAATATTATAACCCATGTACAGTGGCGGATCTAGGATTTTGTTTTGGGGGGGGGGGGCCCAATATTTTTTTACATCAGTACATATTTTTATAAAAACATTCACGGTTGACTTATAAATATAAAGTATAATATAATTAAATTCAGAATCTGAATTTTTCGTAAATCGTGAATCGTGATTATAAATTTAAGTCACTGTTCTTACACATCTTATGGGCCAAGGGGGGGGGGGAGGCCAGGCCCCTCTGCCCCCCCCCCCTTAAATCCGCCACTGCCCATGTACAGTTATTGATAATTAAACACTCGCCGTTCAACGCCAACTCAAACTAACTGCAGCCATTTTGTTTATCCAATCGTACGTGTGTGTAGGCGCCGAAGAGCTCGGTTACCCGGACACGGTGCACGGCCTCTTCCGAGACCCCGGGGCCGAGTTGGCCCTGTACTTTTACTCGGCCAGCAACGATTCACTGTCCCGACTCCTCCGGGACGGCACGTTGACGTTGCCCACAGAAAGGTAGGTATACGTACCGGCTGCCGTGCCGGTTCCGGCCACCACGAGTCGGCGCGTGCGTTACTACAGGCGCATTTTATTCCCCTGTGCGTTTGATTGCAGCAAAGCGGAGCTCGCCGCGTTCCTGACGACCGCCATCAAGACCAGGTTGCTGATGCTCCAGCCGTACTTGAACCAGTGGCCGCAGGCGATCGCCTTGCTCTCCAAACCGTCCAACGCGCCGCACGCTCTGTCCAACCTGATGACGCTGGTCAACGACGTCTGTTACTACGCGGGCGACCGGTCCATAGACGTGCGTATAATATTATTATTGAGTTCAAAATAAATATCTGTGAACGTATGCACAGCTAACGGTCGTGTGCCCCGCCCAATCAATTTTTAGAAATTGCCTATTGAATACGGTTTTAGAAAGTTTTTTTTTACTACTTTAGAAAATGACCACGCGATCAATGAAATTTCTAGTATTTTTATTTTACTTGTAGATTATCGAAAGGAAAAATCGTTGTTTTCAAGTCTCACGATAAAAAAAAAAAAAAAAAAACGGGCATTCGTGTATAGCAGGTGATCTACCAATTCAATATACCTATAAGGGATATACCACTAAATTCGAGTGCATACCTACTTTCGATTTATTATGAATTGTGAAAATTTATTTTTTATTAGTTATTATTTGTAAAGAATAATATTGCAATATAAATTATATTAAAAATAAATCGAATCGTATATTAAAAATGCATTACAAAAATTTAATTGATAACATTTTTACATATCTATAAAAATAATTGGGCTAGTACATAATATTAAATTTGTTTTCATCAATAATTAAATATTTATTGTGGAATTTTAACTCTGATTAGAACTGGAAACATCATTGATAAATAATTAGCTGCACAGCCCATTGTATTGCCGATGTAATATCTGACCGTGTTACAATGATTAATTTGGTTGTGTTTTTTTCAATTATATTATAGACTCGATGGTACACACGGCGCATAGGCTTGGCCACTATTTACAAATCCAGTGAACTGCATTTGTTACAAGACGGATCGCAAGGATACGACGACACGTGGAAGTTTGTGAGAAGAGCAGTCGAGGAATGCGTTAAGTTGGATACAATGCTCGAGAGTAACGCTCAGCTCGCCAAAGATGTCGTCAAAGCATCAGTGTCTACGGTAAGTCGAATCAATTGGAATCAACATTAATGTCGTGATCATGATCAGTACCACTTAAATACCTATGTTTTTTTTTTCCAGGCCAAAAACATTCTGGGACTTACGTGGAACAGATAATACCTTCTAGTTATTTTTCCGTGTCCTTGACCGTCAACTAGTAATTTGTTATTCTGCTTTTTTAAAACTTTTTGTTCTACCCACTATTATTATCATATTGTAAAAATTAGTAATTTTTATTAAATAAAACAACTGAGCAACTATAATTTGTTACTGAAATACGTGGTGTTGAACTGTTAACATATTTTATTCATCTGTAGAACTGAAAACATTGTGAGGGAAACAAAAAACCAATAATCGATTAAATATAATTGAAAATAGAAATTGTTTTTATTAGACGTAATTAGTAGACAAAATAGAATGCTTATAGTAATTGTTATTATTAATAGAGCAAATGAAGAATTAAAAAAAGTTATTAAACCGATTTAATAATAGGAATTGGTACATTCTATACGATTCATTAAACATTTCAAATATTAATCTTAAACATAGTACGCTATTATATAATGCTCTTTCAAATTTTGAATCGTATTTAATCTAGAAAGTAGTATAATATCAAATACACATGTAATATTAATTAATATATATTGTATATTAATAATATTAAATATCATAGAAATTACAAAAGTAAAGCGTGATTTACCTAAATAACAGTCGAGTGAATGAGCAAGAACCTCTAGCCTAAATAATATACAGTATTATATTCAGTAGGTAATAATAAATAATTGTACACCAATTCAACAATCATAGAGGCACTCTAGTAAACACAATATCATTAATTAATATTATATTATATTCATGTATAATAAATTATATTATATTATATAATTTAAAACAATTGGCCTTTTTCTGACAAAATAACGGTGGAACTTAACGTTAAAATATCACAGATTTTACTAATCGAAAAGCGATAGAAAAAGTAAGGCATTTTGTTTCATAGTCTATATAAATATAACATTATTGTAATACCCTACACTGTTTTTCAAAAACAATATTTTATTGCTACAGTTTTGTATGGGTCATTCGGTCATAATATTATGATTGGAGACCGGTGTACCGTGTCTCAGATTGTCTATACCACCTATATGTATACGGAGTGATTTTTTTAACGTTGCAGACACTAATTTGCCTTGTCAATTGTTGTGTACTGTTATGAATAATGTTTAAAGAACTATCGTAGTACAAAAATTAAATTGTTTCCAATTTTTTAAATGTTGGTCATTGTTTTAAATTTCATATTCTAAAGAAAAATATTTTTCTTAAAACTGATGATATAATACATATTATTATGTATCACACATTGAAGTGGTGGTCTGTTATTTATACCATTTTAAGCAATATTAGATACACAGTAAAAAAAAAAAAAAATAGAAAAATATTTTATTTCAGAACATGAAATATCCCCCAAAAAGGATTTAGATAAAAACAAATATAAAAACTGGCGAATCAATGTTACCGTGTAGGTAAACAATTTTTTTTTACAATAATATAAGTAATTTTTTTTAACTTATAGGTACATAATATAGTTATAACTTCGAGTTCTGCGGAAAACATGTTTTTCTCCGAAACCAAAACAATTGACTGAAACCGATGAGCATCTCAACGTTAAACAAAACTCACGTACAATAATATATATATATATATATACATGTTTATATAATATTTTAAGCGCAATACAATTGAACGGCAGTTTGAATTCCTAAGCTGTACTGCACGACGTACACACGGCCACTGTACGAAACTTTTGTCGTAACGGAATCTGAGAACAACGCGGTAAATAATATTATTTTGTTGGGAGACTTAATCGGAAGCGATAACTCTTTTTTGATATCTCGCCGATACGAATCTGAATTTCTTCCCCGTGATGGCGGACGTCTCGACTGCAGGAACTGTAGCGCCGTGGTTATCGATGGACAGCAACGATGGCAGTGACGCAAAGTTTGTAACGTTCTCTTCGTCGTGTGTGGATTCGCAATGTCCTTGATCGCTGACCGTCTTGTTTTGAAATCTATGTACGACCGACAAACGACCAATCGCAACCGTTATCGTCGAGTGGTTGAATCTTACGCAATATGATATTTGGGAGTGTCCTCAGAGTGCTATAAGCGCAAAGCCCCCCCCCCAAACTTGTAATAGCCCCCGCAAAATAAATTATTCGATTTTTTCCTAAAATATTAATAACCTTTAAAAATTTCACTGTATGTATTTCTTACTTTTTTTTTTTTGGAAAAAAAATTATTATCTAATTTTTACTTTATAATTATTTTATATTGCCCGTGATCAATACGGTAAATATCAGTAGCTGTGTGCCTGTATTTGTTTTAAATAATCGATTTATGTCGGTATATCTATTTTTTGTATACATAATTTTACTGCATATGCACTGAACCATAATATATAATAGATACAGTGAATCGCGAAATAAAAAAACCTCCGACGAACGATCCCAGAAAAAAATCCTCGACCCTAGGAAATATAACTCCCAGACTATAATTATTATACTGACGACCACATGAAATTGATTGATCAAATATTTTTTAAAAGCTGATTAGTGTAATTACCACATTGTTAATATTTAGTTACAAGTATTACACTAATTAGCTTTTAAAAAATATTTGCTCAATCATTTTCACGTGGCTGTGAGTAATATAAACATAAAACTTATCTCGCCCCCACGGGTTACTTTTTATGTAATATCAGGTGGGTCCCTGATAGTAGTCCCCCCCCCAAAAAATTTTTTTTAGCCCTAGTTGCGCCACTCTGAAGTTCAGAGTGCATCGCACGGTCGTCCGACGGTTACTTACCTCAGTCTCCGGTTTTCAGTGCGATTACTCTTGGTTTTTCTCTTAACGGTTTTCTTGTCCTCGCCGCTCTTACCGCGGTCCGACCAATTTTCCGACGAAAGATTTCTCTTCACCGAATCGTTGGAACGTTTGTGCCTATTGCCGTAACTAACCCTGCGTACAAAATCATAAAAATTACACGAATATACATATATATATCAAACTTGAAACTATTAATACTAAAGGGTTATAACCTGACAATTTTAAAGTGTAATAATTTGGTATCTCTGGATTTCTCTTTTTTTTCTCATTTTCTTGTTTTCTAGCATTGTCTAGTAATCATCTTATAATAAATTGAGATGTCAATTATTAAACTTAGTGCACTGAGACTACTGAAGAGTATTTAAGAATAATAATACCTTTTACTCTGTATTCCTAGCCCTTTGAGGCGTGGAAAATTTAAATAAATAAATAATACAAAGCACGTCCGGTATGAAATATTGGTAAATACCTACCTATTCCCTAACTAATATTTTAAAAACAATGCCGTATGTATGTATTAAATTTAGAATAGTACCCTCGTAGTAAATATTTTATATAGCATTAATATAATAGTAACTATTCATTTTTTATAAGCTGTTTAGTATGTAATATTATTATTTTTTATATTTATTACGGTATTGTTGTTTATATTAGATTTGAGATTTAATGTTTATTTCAATATTTGATCATAAATCTTAATGCGTGGTACAATAATAATGTATAATATAATGAAAAAAAGATTACCTTTATTATATTGAGTTTTTACAAAATGTATAATGCAATAAGGCCATGTCTCTAAATATTCCAGGAAAGAAAACGATATTTATAGCAAAATCAATTGTTTATCATAAACAATATTTCGATTAATGTAACTAAACATTTAATAGATTTGTCGAACTTAGAAACGCTCTCCAGAATAATATTTAAATTGTTTGAATTATGGCCCCTTAGCACTTATGTCTTAATGTTATACTAAACATAAAACCTGTGACAATCCAATACCTAGTTCGCTATATGTACTTACTTAGCGGTGTCGTTTAGGCTGTCGGTAGACGACGAAGAGCTCGGTACTATCGTCTGCTGAGACCGAGATCGTCTCCTAGTATTCGGTTTGGATCGGGACTTTTTTCTATCGTTCCTGCCGGGCACGTCCAACAGCAGAACGCTATTGTTGGATGGCAACGGCTCCGACGGAGTTGTGCACGTGGATCCCCCGAATACCCCACCGCCACCGCCGAAGTGTCGCCTCTTTCGCTCTCTCTTCTTGCCCGTCCGCTTCTTCATCGCGCAATCCGAACTCGTAAAGTCGTATATACTGTCCGAGTCGGTGATGCGGCCATAAAACATGGGTGAGAACCTGAACACTGTCTTGTCACTAAGCGGGCTTTCACTCCTCGAACTCACCGGGCTCTTCTCGTACAACATGTCCGTGGACAGGTGCAATGTCGACGGATACTGTTGAACCGTGATTGACGGCACCGACTGCTGCTGCTGCTGCTGCTGCAGGTGACGACCAAGCGCTTCCGGCTCTGAGCCAGAAGTGTAAGCCTTGAGACCAGTGGTGGTCACACCAGGCTTCAGGGTTTCCGATTCAAGTTCTGCGTCCCGGTAGTGGTGTTTCGTTCGGTGGTCCATCTTCGGGTCTGCCGTTTCTGTGTCGAAGCCCTCGTCGTCGTTTTCGGAGAACGTCGTCTCCGAGTCCATTTCTCTGATCTCGGGCGTGTGGATCAGCGGTGATATGCGCCTTGGTTCTTCGCCGCAGTCCAATGGGCACAGCCGGGTGTTCGAGTTGCACCGGGATGGGCCCGAACTGTACCCAGACGAGCTGAGGTTCGACTCCGAGGCTATTCTGTCGGCACGGGAACACATAGAAAATGGACTAAGGTAACACATGCCTCCTCCGTTTTTTGACGAGTCCGTACCGTTTTTCGTGGTCACAGACTCCGTATCTGAATCGCTCATACACGTCACGGTGATGACCGGTGGTGGCGCAGGCAGATCCAGCGATATCGGCTTCTCCATGTCTTTCAACATCTTCCGGTTGAGTGGTTTCTCTTTGTGTGGCGGTGGAGACCCGGGGAATTCCATACTTGGTGAATTGATGGGTGTCGGTTGTTGAATGACTAGTGTGGGTATGGTCAGTTGTTCAGCTTGGACCGTTGGTGGTTCAGTTGGTACTTTGAGAGAAGGTGGTTCCTTGATAAAAAAATTTAAATTTTAAAAAACTGCATACAAATGCTGATTATTTAAAAAAAAAAAAACCTTCTGCTGCTGAAAGTTGTCCATGTCTTTCAAACAACTGAACGCTGACTTCCTCGATATGATGGGCGTGGGAGATGGTGATGGCGCCGGTGTCGGTAGCTCATGTATCGGCGACAAACAGTCCATACGATAGTTGGGCACTTCAAGTAATATGGACGGAGGATGTTGCAGGCTGTTCAATGGATTGTTTGAATTGTTCCGTTGCGAGCTTAACATGTCCACTACCGGTAGCTGATCATAAATAAATAAAATTAATATAAAAGTTAATACTTTACATAGGTACTATATTTATTAAAAAATTAACAACGGATAATATTTTTACTAAACATATATATATATATATATTCAATATGGAACTAGGTATCACTTAACTCACTTGAATCACGTTTGAGTAACGATATCGAGTGGGGGATTCTTTGCCACCACCCGGTGAATGAGTATTATTTGACATCAACGACTCGTCTTCGCTGCCCACAATTTCGTCTTGCAAACTGGAACAACTTGGTGTCGTGGATGCCGATAAGTAATTACTCATTTCCGTCATTGCCATTGCCGTGTTGAAATTTCGAAACATGGCCAAAATTGAATCTGCGCTCATGGCTTTTTGGCCCGTTTGTTGTTGGTATTGGTTTAGCGATAATGTATTTGGGTTTCGGTTCTCTATAGCAAAAATGAAACATTCTCGGTTTAATAATTTAAATAAAGCCAGTACAGTCAGAATCTTGAACAATCAATTTATTATTTAAACACCGTATCATTTAAAAACCAAAAATATCCTGGACGATGAAATAACTAACTTAACTAGATCTCTGTCCAAAATTTTGATTATTAGCTCTTTTTAGATCTATGTAAATATATAATATACCTAATGCACACTCCAGACTGGACGTAGAATCACTCCCTTGGTTGGGACAAGGTCTTCTCAAATTGAGCTTAGAGTGAGGATCTATCTCTGAACTCGTAGAGCTCATTTCCGATTGAAATTTATTCATCAACCTGGCAAACGTGACTTTCTTCTCAATTTTTTGTACAGCTTCGTCTGAATTAAAAATGATAACATTTAGTCAATTTTTTGAAGTGAAAACTTCTCTGGGGAGGCTCTACTCTCCACTAGAACCATAGGAGTAAACGCGTGAAAATATCAGCGACACTGACAAATGTAATGCGTAACGCTTTCAATCCAATACATCTATATAATACAATATACATAATATATACATATATATAGAATGCGTGCGCTAGAAATCGACAGTGGATAGTAGCTCTTATACTACGATTTAAAGTAGTATGGTTACCCATCGACTACAGTAAAATACCAAAATGTTAACTTCACACACTGCTCCGTTATCCGCGAACCGTGATTTCCGAAAAAAAACAATTCAGATTCAGCTATAATTAGCTCTTAAACAATGTTTATTAATAAATACTACGCAGACATTGAAGAATACCAAAAAGTAGAATCCAATCCTACTCAAGTCAAATGTTTACAATTATGCGGTTAATGGTTACGAAAATAACTATCAAATACAGTTAATATGCTAGGTGATTGTTTCATTGTGATAACAAGAAACCAGTTACCACTTACCGTTATCAATTACGGTCTCAACTTCACCACTGAAAATACAGAGTGTAGGTATATTACCTATGGAACAGTCGTTTGAAAAACTCGTTTCTTGCGAAATATTCGACTGTGGTAAGACAATGTCGTTGGGTCCGATGTTATTGGTCGATAGCTTGTCCACCAGGTTGATTTCGTCGTTGAAACTGGCTTGTCGTTCGAGCCCAGGTGATATGAGCTGTTGAAGTATTTCCGATTTATCGGCTATAGTGGTACGAAATTTCGACGGTGATGCGCTTTTTTGCTTGGCGCGGTATTGATTGAATCCTAAAATTTTACGATTGTTGTTAATCGACTATATCCGCAAAAGCTCCACTTTAATTAGTTATTATAATAATAATATATGTATTATGTATCATAATATACGAAAAAGGTATTTTATATTTACATGACATAAACGACGTGCTATGTATAGGTTAAATAAAATATATACAAGCTAAAATAGATATAGTGTCGTGAGTCGTGACGTATATGTATAATCAAAATAATAGTAATAGTAATAGTAATAATGATATAAATTAAGAATAAATTTACACGATATCATATTATAATTGTATATTAAGGGTGCCCGGTGCCGGTTTTTCAAATTGTCCACAACTCTAAAAAAATTTAAAATTATATTTTATACCGTAGTTGCCACCTTAATTATAATACTTTTGTAATACGGTGTATTATTACATCGAAAAAAATACTTCAAAGGAATAATTCTCAGGCCTAGTATAATTATCGGATTTTGATAACTATTTTTTCGCTTGAAAGAAGAAGACTTCCTACAGGCTACATTGAATTCTGATTGAATTGTATTATTTCAAATAACGGTATAATATTATAAAATGAAAAAAGCTTTGAGATTAAAATATTGAAAAACGGATTTCAATATAGTCTATAGAATAGAGGTTACTCTATTAGTTTTAAAAAATAATTTATCAAATTTGTCTGATTTTACAGGACATGATCATTATTCCCGTAGAGCGTATTTTTGTGGACACAATTACATTGGCTCCGGGGGCCTTAATAATTATAAGTATCAAAACTAAAAAAACAAATAAAAGGATTTGCTGTATTACTTATATGTACACGAAAAACGTTAATATCAACACACTAGTAATAATAATAATAATAATAATAGATATAAGATATAGTGTAAGAGAGCAAGTCCAGGTGAGGTGCCAATATATATATATAATACATATAGTGTACATATATAATAAATATGTATTTAATTATAGAAATAGAAGTATAGAAGTAGAAGTAATGTGAAGTGCAATGCGGTGCGAAAAGGTGGTTAAAAGGGTTTTGGGAGAGGGTGTATAGTCGACACCTTACTCGGAACTTGTGGCCTGAGCAAATCGTCCAGGCTGAACGTACGAGCCGTCCGGCCCGTCTGTAACGGACTGGTGAGGCTCATTAATGAAGGTTTTCGTATACCCAATCGTCTGAGGAAAGTTTTCGGCTGCGGCGGCGGCGAGTTACCACCTTCCGACGGCGTCGCTCCGTTTGTCTTCACAGTCGGCACCAGGAGTTCGCCCCGTACGCTCGACATCCGGCCGGAAGCATTCACTGTAACTGTACGATTATACATTATAAACACAACGCACTCGTATCAGGGACTGTACCTGACCTAAAAGAACCGGTTCTGGAACCGGAACCTTTGAAATATTAAGAACCGAAACCTTTGTGTTTCGATTATAAATGAAGTCCGGAACCGAACCGGAATTTTTAAATTAAAAAGGTACTCTGTGTATTATCTATGTATGATATCATATTATGAGTTTTCTAATATTTCTCACGCTATTAATTAAACTCGCATTCCGGATAGGTATTTTAAATTATTATACTATTCGGTACTGAAATCATTTGGAACCGGTGCCTTTATTTTTTTTCGTCAAAGAACCAGAACCGAACCGGAACAGTTATTTTATTTTTGGAGTACCGATACCGGTAAATTCAAAGGGTTCCAGTCCCTGATTCGTATCGGTAACGCGTATATCGCCGGCCACCGACTAAATTAATAATATTATTACTGTGCAACGCTCAAGTCTAAACGCGCCCAAGACGGAGGCACGGTGACGGGTCGCACTGTCGCAGGGTCGGCTTTAAGTATGTATAGGTATATGCATATAATATGAACTTGTGCATCGATGCGATTTCATGGAAAACATTGTGGTTAGTTAAGGATTACAGGGGAGATGGCGAACTAGACTACGATATAATATATTTACGATCGATATTTCGACACGGGATTTAGCCGAATTACTGGAACGTGATTGGAAGCTAAGCGCCCAAATAGCGCCTATGTAAAGCCTCGGAGGAATTTCGTTGATACAATACTATTGTGAGGAGGGTTTTCAATGTAACACGAAAAACCATTCACGACAAATCGTTTTTGAAAAATCGTGTTTTACGATCCGTTTGTTCGGAAAAATGTTTCCTTTGACGTGGCGTACGCACATTGTATACGGTTTAGGTCATATAATTATATACAGAAAGTCTGCACAGTTTTCGGAAATAGGTGGAGTTAACAGCACGAAATATACGAGAAAAAAAAATGATTGTTTATTAACGGATTGAGTTATTTGTATTAAACCAAAAATGAGAATTTAGCTCATCTGCTATCTGATTATATTAAGCATATAATATACGTACAACGAATATAATATTTCGTTGTATACCAGCTGTGCGTATTTTCCGTTTTAAATATATCACCGCCTAAAAAGCATCAGGCAGTTCAAACTTGTTCACAGAAATTAATCGTTTTAAATAACTAACGGAATGCGAATATATTGAAATATATTAGGGAACATATTATATATATACTATAATTTTCAAAAACTATACTGCGACAGTCCAAAAGTTTTGCTTAGAAAAGTATTTTTTTTTTAATTAAAAGTTTTATTTTTATACAGTTTCAGAAGACATATTATTATAGTATTGTAATAAATTTAAAACTTCAGTACTTGCAGATAAAATTTATCAAGTTAATATGTAGACGAAAAAAGTATATCACGATTTGAATTGCACTCAATTTCGGTCGAAATAATAACGATGTGTTTCGTCCTTCACTTTTAAGTGACATATAATAATATCAATTAGTTTTATCATTACTATTGAATATACGTTTAAATGTATTTTTTCACGCGTTTTGTTATATCATCAACAGCTAGTAGTTTTATACGGATACAAACAGACCAAGAGCTACTATACCTGCCTGCAAACGTGCCAAAACAAACAAATGTTTACTATTTCGATTTGAACTGACAATATCATTTGGGTTACCCATCCACCACCCATCTTGTATATTGGGTGTGCGTATAAAAATGTGGGTAGGTATATGCATACGTAATATACGAGAATATATCATACAGTCGGTGGGCGGGTGGCCGAGGTGGTTAAATTCCACTCGTTTTACTCACAGTGTCTACTGCGTTCGGCTTCTTCGGATAATATTTTCTCGATTTTTTCGGGCACGTGCCGCTTAGCACACCATATTATTCCCAGTATGCCCATGACCACGAACACGGTGAGCAGACCCAGCCAAAATGGTTCCTGAAGCATTCGTTCCGTTAACGGCTTGTACGTGATGTGCAGCATTTTCCTCTCGCACTGATCACCTGCAATACAGTGTATAGTACGTATAATGCGCGACGTGAGTCAAATCCGTAAAGGTAACTCTATATAATATACGCGTTTGTGTTGCTATATGTTTTATACTTGTCCCTCGTGTTATAGTAGTGTATTTGTATCATGTATTACCTACATCTGTTTTTTCGTGCCCCCCCCCCCTCATCTTTCGTCATATCATACGGTTATGTGCGTATATGAGGTCCACTTACCCGTCCAGTACGCGTAACACCTGCACTGGTAGTCGGAATCGCCCAACGACACACAATCTCCTCGGTCCTTGCACGGGTTCAGCTCGCATGGTTTGATCTTTTCGTCGCAAAATCGTCCCATGTACCCGTACTGGCATTTGCACTCGAAGCCATTGCTGCCAGCCAAAATGCATTCGCCAAAAACGCAATAGCCCAGATCGCAGTAGGTAAGCGAACAGAACGTTCCTGTTTATGTATGATATAATATTATCCAGAAATGGTGTTGGCGTCATATAAAATAATAATATATAAGTTACGTTTTTAAACGCGTTCGAATACCGACAAATCGACGTCGTCAATCATTGCGGTTCGACTTTTTCAATTTTAAGTTTTCGTTTTTCGCCTAAATGGATTTACGGTTTATAGTTCGTCATCGCATTTCTAGCTCGACTTTGTTAATAGTTTTGAGCATTTCACGTTTGTTTGACTTTTACATTTGTTCAGTATTCTACGCACTAATAATTAATGCTAAACTACCAATAACTATTGAATTAAATATATTATCATTAATGTTTATTCGAAAAATAAAAGAATAATTGCTTTAGAAACATAATAATATAAATGATTAAATAAATGATTTCGCGTTTGACACTATAATTTTATTTACTGTGTCACGGTTAGCGTAAAAAGTATTCCGTACGTCGTATATTGTACATATTATGATAGATACAAACTCAATCAAATTGATTTCCATTGCAAAACGCTTTATATCAATAATGTTCCGCTTTTGTTATATTATTTTATTTTTTTTGTGACATTTGTTTTTTTGTAATATTTTCGAAAGTCTATTGATGTCAAAATATAACACGGCTTAAGTATCAACTAGAAATATTTTATAAATTCAATATTTCCTAAGCGTATGCACGGTTCTCCATGGAGATGGCCGTGCAAAATATACTTCGTCTTAAATCCTATTACAAATTTGAAATACAATATATTATAATAAAAATGATATAGGTAGATATCGAATAAATATATTTTGTACATTTTATGTAAAATTAGTCTTTATGTATTAATTGACATTATATCACATCATCTGTTATTGGAATACCGAATACACCACAGTGAAGTCCCAGTTGCTGGGAAAAACGATAAAAACTAGACTAAAAAACAAGACACTGCGCGGATGAAATTGAAAATATATTAGACAATATTGAAATAGGAATTACAATTACTCTACTAGTAAGATCAAAATAAAATTATATTTGAACATAGTATACACATTTTAGCCTGCTGTGCAGATGGATTATTTTCGACGTTCAATAAAGTATGAGCAAAATATGAGAATATTTCGTTTACTGATAATAATATGGTGATTTTTTTTTACTTTGCCCGTTGATATATTTTGCAATATTGTGCGCACACTCGTAGAAGTACGTAGTTTACGTTTGCCCGCAACTATATTTGACCACTATACAATTGGGCATTGTACACATTTCATAATGTATTATGAATATTCTATCTGCACATTATGTACAATGAACACGCGTGGAAACATTCCGAACGATAATAATATGTTATAAACTACTTTGGAAGTTATACATCGTATATTTACCGGTATAGTTGCCGTGACATTTGCAGTGATACGTGTGCGTGGCTTTCCGGATGACGCACGTGCCGCCGTTGACGCAAGGGTTGGGCTTGCAAGACTCGATTCTACTGTTGTTGGCTGTTTCCGGAATCTTTGCCAAGGCGACAAGTTTCTTTTTGGATTCAGCATCTGCATATGGTATGTGCGAAATAAATGGTACCGTATTAAATTTTATAATGACGTGTATATAGATTTATTGACGACCGTGTATATAGCGATAACATGCAACACTCAGACAAATATCAGACGTTATAGTATTGTGATAAACCGCGCTTGGGATCCCGTTAATCATCTGAGAGTTGGCGATAAATTTCAGATAACGAGGGTGTGGTAATTTTTTTGTTTTTTTTTTTTAAATATCAGTTTGTGACGAAGAAACTTTAAAAAAACTTCAAAAGCAATATTTGTGTTCAATCACAAATCTAAATATATAGGAGCGTCCTCCTGTCGTGTTAAACTTTCGGATCTTTCATATTACCCGCGGCGATTTCAGCGGAAAATAGTTAACCGAAAAACTCGCAAAAACAATACATTATTAATGTGACCACAATAATTGTTTCTTTGAATTGTTTGGGAAGTAAAAAAAAAAAAAATAAACGTTTCACGGGCGACCAAAGCTACTACGCGGATAGAAATAGACCAGTGCATACAGAATATAAAACATAGGGAACAACATGATACGAACCGGGTTTTACGTTCACTGAAATGTTTGCGGATAGCATATCCATCGCCGGCTTCTGGCCGTACACAACGACTACGGACATCGAGTTGAGAAACGAAGTGATCGATATCGGTACGGATTTTGGTTGTTCGACGTTTTCACACAGAAGCCACCACGTGCCGTTCTCAGCGGCGTAATGATCGTGGATTTCGATGACGGTCGTTGACTGCTGACCCGGGCATACGGTACGGCCTAAGGTGGTGTCCACTGCAAAAAATATCAATTGAAAACAATGTTCACAAAGAGGGTTGGACCCGAAGTCAGTGGCGTTGCCAGGGGCGTGCTGGGACTGTAACTTCTCCCCCGAAATTTTAAGAAAATTAAAAATGTATTTCCACGAGGTCTATAAAAATTATTGCAAATAAAAATGTATACAGCCGTGCCTATATAGTAACCGAAACCTAAAATAAAACCTCAGCATCGGTATGCTAAACTTACTGGAGATCCTAGTTAAAACAACTCTGTGTGAACACATTATCAGCCCCTCCACCAAAAGAAAGATCCCGGCTACACCATTGCCCGGAGTTATGGGTTGTGACATAATATAATAATATTACGACCACTACTATTTTATTATTATACAGATATTAGGTGTGTAATATAGTTGTATAGCCGAGACGGTTATAATTTCGATTTATTTATATATTTTGAAAACGCTTACTTTGCGCCGGCACCACGCGGTGGAACTGCAATTGGATATTCTGCCCGACCGAAGCCAACAGCCTCTGTTTGTACCGCAATTTGGGAAAGTGCATAGGTAACGGATAATTTAACCTGTACATGAATCCGGACGTGTCATTCTGCAGCACGATCGCTCGTTCTTCGTCAAAGTCCACCACTAAAATGAGTTATTTATCGTACAATTGTAACCGTTGTCGCGGACCTATAACATTGTCAGCCGTATTTACGCACCCATTTTGTACGCTATTTTAAAACCCCTCCCCCTGGGCAAGCGGTTCGTTGAGTATTCGATGTTGACGCTTTCGCCCTCCGACAAAAACGCACCGTCGTTGATTGAGTTCCGATATTTGAACGGAGTTATATTGTCCGCAGTTCTCGACAGGTACAACTTGAACGTTTGGGATTCGTCCAAGTTGTAGTCGACAAAATCGATCCATATACGGTGGCCGACTGAAAGATCCAAAAATGCATATTAATACCGCGCTCGCGAGTCACGGTGATACAATATAGTGTTTTCAAACGATGGTTTTATGGCCGTCTGCCTATAGCCCTCACCCGGTGCCAGTATCATGGTGACGCAGTTGAGATTTGGAAGTATGAAGTTAGGATAGTTCGGACTGACGACTTGGCCTTCGAGAGCGGACAGTGTTTGCGACGGACAACCGGACATGTCGACGGTGTTCCACTGGAGATGAAAACCGAACTGGAAACGGAGTAGTCCGAATGGAAGTGCACAAACGCCTCGTTCAAATCGGTAACGAAGATGTAACTGTAATGATATGTCATTAGAATTTGACAATGTAAAACCGTTGTGGATTTTGATTATTATGGTTGTTTTTTTTTTTTGTTTGGTTAACAGATAAATTATAATATTGACTATTTTAGTAGTAATAATAACAATACAATCTCACTCTTCTAGATGATTTCCGCGGTAACCGCAAACCGTCATTGTTCGGTTTTCACGTTCTTTCGGTTCCACCACGGCAACGAAATCGTAAAGGCAATCGGCTTGAGGCTCGATGTTTATGGAATCAAATTGGAAAACGATTCGCGACTGGTACGGACCGACCACGTGTATCCAATAGTCCAAGTTGTGATAATAGTTGGCCGGATAATTTAACGACGTTATTATCCCTTTTACGCCGGACATTGTGGTGTTTAAATTGTAATGATCCGATAGTTCTAGTTTCAATCATTTTAACAATTTACAGAAATATTAGTAAATGAACCATTTATTGATAATATGATATTTTAATTTGTTAATTCTGACATTATCATGGTTGTGTCGTATAATCAGCCAGCCACGAGTAAATCGTTACATTTTACTTTAAAAGGTTTTAATAATTATTACAATAGATTTCATTATTGTATTAAATTTACTGTATAATATTGGTTGGAAATCAGATTCGCTTATAATTGTAATTGTTAAAAGAAAATCGATCGGAGAGTAAAAGATTTAACTTATCTAGTATATCTTTTTAAACAAAGTTTATAGTTTAGATTTGGAACGTACGTCTTTCTGGGATTTAAGGTGTTTGATTAATTCGTTATACATCTAATTCTGTTTTTGATTATTTGTTGGCAAACAATTTGTTATTGTTTAATAAAAGTCTATAGACAATTTTAATTTTTAAAAATATTTTTTGTTTGTTTTAACAATAAAAAAAATTATTTCTTATACCAATTCGAATGCCCAGCTCATGCACTCGACCGGGTTTCAATCTAAAATATTGATCGATACCTTCTTACCCTCGTTGGGAATTATGTCGCTATATAAACAAATTTATTTTTTATTTTTACCGAGAAGGTTTTTCAATTAGCCGTCCAGTCAACATCACCCTAAAGCTAACACATGCTTGTATATGTACAGTTTTATCGTTACATTATAATATTATGAATAACAGTGCAACGCGTGTCGTACACATAATATTTTTATCTTTATTATCATTATGAAATTGTCGGGACTTACTTGTTTGATTTTTTTTACATATATACCCTCCGACCGTGTTGCAGTCGTTGGCGGTCCAGTAAAGGCCTCTGGGTAGATTTACAGGTGGTGATGATAGCCAACTAATTGCGAGACAGATATCCTTGTACGCCAATGCGTTCGCGGCGTCGGTCGCCAACCAAGCTGCACACATACGGTTGTATGATGAAAATTTATTTTATTGTATAATTAACGCATTTTTTTTTTTTTTTTAGTATATACCTATAACGTAAACAACGAACCTGAAAACGTTTCTGTCGAGTTGTCCACCCAGTACCAGGATTTGTCGTTCCACGCTCCGCCCAACCAATAAATCGCGGATCTGCTGTCCGTCGACTCCCGGATAAAGGATTCTACGAACTGTTCTTCCTCGGCATTGTGAACGCTCGTCAATTCCGCCTTTGCAAACGGGACAACACACAGACATACGTATAAGAGTTTAGAAAATGTCTTCCATGCATTTGCGCGCCTATATCAATAACAACAATAATAATAATACTGTATAGTAGGTACTTTGATTCCGTTGCAGATACTCCTGGCGGTGTGCCAAGACACTTCCGGGTAACTGGCAAACAAATAACACGACCCATTGAACATTTGCTGTCTCGCGTCGTCACACTCGTTGTTGACTGTTTATCACACAACATAAAACGCGATTAGCGAATGATATTTCGGCAAACGTTTGTACCTGCGATAGGTATCCGCGCGAAGTGCACCACTTACCGTGTTCGGCGGATACGCGAGCCTTGAAGCCGCTGAACGCGTGCGAATAGTCTGATACAAAATGTATCCTCAACTTGGGTCTCTTCGTGACAAACCTAGTTAGTTTGAGTATGTCGCTCTTGTCACCACAGTGTTTAGGGCCCTCGTCGTCGTCGCCGGGAATTAATTCAACGTAATCGTAACTGCAACTGTCAACATATTATAAAAATAACATACACTTCAGTAATATGTCATCCGCGGCAATCGTATTCCATTAATATCAATGATAATACCTAGTACCTATACTCTCGGACTATATACTTAATAGTCAATTAAATATACTAAAATAACCGTAAACAATATTTGCATCAAAAAAAAATGTCAACGTTTCACGTTTTTCTGAAATATTTCATACTTCAAACACTAATTAAAAGTAAAACAAAATAATATAAAATGTTATGCTGAGATCGGGTTAAGCAGTGTTGTTTTGAAATGATATGTTACTGTTGAGTACCTATTGAGTATACATATTGTGTGAAATTTATTGTAGTGTAATATTGATATTTTATTTTTATTTTTAATAGCCAAAACAAAAATGGTGAAAAGCGTTTACGTTCAAATCATAATATTATGTACCAGACAAAAATAATAGAAAATTGAGAAAGGAGGGTTTGTGTTAAAAATAAATCTTCATGTAAAGGCAAAGCTTGACAGCAAAATATGACGAAAAAATTATTTGAAATTTCATCGAACATAGCCATGAACCCGACCTAAGTAAATGTGAAGATATGTAATTATTTTGACTTTCTATCAATAAATTATCGTGTCCATACTTAATTAATAATTAAACAATGGTACTTAATTTTTACTTTTAAATTTATTAATTGAAGTCATTAACTTATAAATCATACAGTTTACTTTTTAACTTTGATAGTTATATACTTATATACCAATATTTAATAATAACTATGATAATTATAATGTTCATAAAAATGTTCAAAACTCGGAGAGAAAACGTTCATGATAATCTGGGTAGAAAATGTCCTTTGTATATTCCACGATAAATATAGATATATTATAATGCCCTGCAAAGTGTTATTGAAACATAAGTTTAAACTTACGTTGATTCGTTTTCCAACATGAGTTCTTCGAATTCAACTTCAATCTGATAACCCCGGGGCACTTCTACGCTGAAAGTGCAATCTTGGTTGTCAGGATAAGGTTGTGGGAAACCTGGGCTCGAGACCGAAGCGAATCTCATCTCACTGGTTAGTTTCATCGTTACATTACAACTCGATTCGTCCGGATCTAATAAAAAATATATACAAATAAAACTTATAGCCTATAGAATAGTTATTTTTTTCTTATAATTTATTAAAATTTAAAAATAAAATCCTATGACGTACGATATAGACTACCTATATAGAATAAAATAAACGTTACCATAATCGTTTAAAGAGGTGTGCTGTTGCGTTTGACATAGAAATCGATTTTTCACGGAGCAATCGCGGTCGTTCCAAGTGTAGGACGAATTTCGATTAAAGTACTTGAGCAACCGGTTTTGGGGCCTGTACACTTGTCTGAGTTCGACACAGTCCTGTCTACTAAGTCCGTCGTCGTTGGGCTGTTTTGAATTCGGACCACTGTACGGTTGGTGTATGTGTCCTTGATACCAGTCTACAAAATAAACGAGAAAACAGATCGTACCGATATTTAGTTGGATTACCTTCGTATACATTTCATTATATGCGGGACCGTTAACTACTCGACTTACTGGAATAAGTGAACGGCGACGAGTCTGTCCATTTGAAAAATCCTTCGTTGTTCATGTCAGTAGCTCCGATCCAATACGGAGCGTTGTCACTGTAGCTTGGGCTTAAAAAAAAAGAGAAAAATCGTATAGCTTACTTATATATAAGACACATCATCCGTGTTAATCGATTATATCCACGTCATTTGAGCGAATGTCCAAGGTACAATAATTACAAGTTAATAAATAAACATCTTTTATCCATCAACAATAATCAATATGAGACCTATTTCCGGTTTATGTAGTTTGTGTATATTTTCACGTTTATACATAACTTTTCATTATGTATAAACGTAAAATATAAAATATATTATATAGACCCACAGTGAATGTTCAAATATTGTGTAGGTTGTTACCACAAGACAAAAACCTGTGTATTTAATTGTATTCACATCACTAAAATTTGCATCACTCGTTATTTAAAACACAACTATCTTAATAGTTGATACCCTATAAACCATCACATCCATTATCTCAACCATTATCTCAACCATACAAATTTTCCATTTTGGTGAGTATTTCTGAATTATTGATTTCAGTATATTCCGTCAAAATTAAACTGATAGTTAATATTTCTTACTCCCGTTAAAATTACACTGGTTAGTATTATTTTTTGCTCTCGTTTTTGAGTCGTTAACTTAGACTACCTCATTAATATAAGACTGCCTCGTGTTATTTAATATCGTTGTTCTAAAATATCTCGGTTTTCACAGTTCACTTGAACACTAGACTAGATCAAATGATCATTCCAAAACAAGCGATTAAACCAAACCTTTTCGTATTTAGTGTTGATGATAAGCAAGTAAATAATTAAGTTGATAATACAATTGCAGGTTGTAAATCTTATAGTATAGGTATCGAATTAACGCCTTAGTAGGTTAATAAAATGAGTATATAGTGTTGTGACAATATGAAATGTACACTAAACCTCTGGCAAAATATCATCTACTATAGGTATATGAATACATATCGTCATATCCTTCGTTAAAAGATGAAACAGTAGTTCGTTTTCTTAAACCACGCATTTTAAGATTTACGATAATCCACATTATATTCTGTCACATTTTTTTTCGTTGTTGCATAATATTACAAAACGATTTTATTCATATTTTCAATAATACTGTCGAAATATTGGATTATAAAACTTAAAAACATCAAACTGATCAACTTAAAATTTTTAAGATTATTTACAGGTAGGTATTTTTGATTATAAGCTAAGACCGCAGTGTTGTTAATAATAATAAAAAAAATTATAATTATAATAGTATGAAAATTGGCGAGTGGTGACCACGACCATATCTGATTTGATATAAACAACTGCACCGGCACTGCACGACTTCACGTTAATAAATCATCAGGTGGCGGCCTACAACGCACTCGGAAAGTGTGAGCCGTTTCGGCATTTGGAATATAACGCGCGAGCTGATCATAGCCACACACACGTACGATGAACTACCGCAGACGATTCCTTATGTGAGTGTATAAAAGAAAAGGCGACAGCAATTTACTGCAAACACATATGCCAAAGGATAGTAATAAAAGGGGAACCGCCGTCGACGGAATTTCATCAAAAGACTAAAAACGACGTATGCCGTTGCCGTCCCCACGCTTATTCGTCTATATTACTTCTGTCAATCGTCAGTAAATGAGAACAAACGCACGCATCGACGCCAATACTCGATAATCTCGACGACACCTGGTGCCGACGGTCGTGCCGTGGATTGGCCTCGATCGCGGCGTGGGCGGTTCGTCGCAATAGTCAAACGCGCGCGACTTTATTACGCGAAATCCGAACAATTTTTTCCCCGTTCGGCTATCGCAGTAGATCGCGATTATATTGCGCTCCCAAATTAAAAACGATAGGTAGTGAGTATAAAGTTGTCGGCTTAAAACGATGTTATTCAGAGTCTTTGGGACATGTCAACAACTGCGACTGTATAGTGAACGTATAGGATTACGTACGTTTCCCTAGTCCCCCCCCCCCTAAATGTGTTTTCGCAATTTTTTTTCGGTCAATATTGTGTACTGAATTTGTACGAATTTATTCTTGAAGCTATACGTTTCTATAGCCCTCCCCCCACTCTAATCCTCGTATAGCTCCAAGAATAAATTCGTACAAATTTACGCTCTTATCGTACAAATTCAGTACAAAATAAAGGCCAAAAAAAATTGCAAAAACACAATATGGGGGGCTGGGGAAACGAACGTTTTTGTCACGTGTACGAGTGTACCAATTATATAGGTAAGTATACATAATACTGCAGTTATGTGTGATATTCAAATAATTGAAGTGCAAAATGTATACACAATGGGTTATTATTGTTATTTGTTTACAGACTACCGCGGATGGTTAACCAGTGACGGCACATGAACGTATTCTTTGAGTGGCGCACTGTCACTGCTGCGTAAAACGAATTATCTTTCATTATATGGCTGAAAGGTGGATGAAAATTCAAAATTTAGATGGATTGTAAAAAATAATTTATTATTTTAAATAATAATTTTACATTTAATCTTTCGCTCCATCTCCGATGATGACAATACTCGTTAATTTTGATATTGTTGATTAAAAAAATTTTAATATTCTTTATTATATTATTTCCTTTTTAAATGTTTTTAATATGTTGTTCTATATTTTTTTCAAACAACAAATATTTTATTTTCTCGAAGATCGAGTGAATTAGATAGGTACTCATCATTTAGTACGCGTTACCTAATGCCAGAACTCACTGGTGAGAACCCACCTTATCGCGTAAACACGAAATCGGAAAGGCGTTTTATCCGAGAACTTAAGGTTTCACAAACCATAAACAGCACCGATTCAGAACACGTGGGAAATTAGTAAAATAGCACACTACCTACGCGTATATATTTTCTGCTCTTACCTATTGATCAATATCGTGTCGATGAGCATTTGCGTGCGATGACTGTCTATGCTGGCCAAGTGACCTCCACCGCCGTTTTGCGAGCAATATTCTTCGGCGTCTTCCCAGTTGAGCAATTCGTTGACGATGGTCAGACACCGGCCCGCCCTGAGTGACACCGAACCGTACGGACACTGAGACACCACTTCCGGTATCGGTTCGGCCCGGTACGTTACCACCAGCGTTGGCACGTGCATTGACGCGGACGACGACTCCATCAGCACCACGTTCGTCTCCGACACCATGGACATCTGTCGTCTGGGACCGTCAGCCGGCGCGCAGTAGAACCACCCGATCGCACCGTCGGTGAGCCGGAACAAAGTTCCCGGGCACGTGGTGGTCGACTGGTGAATCGGAAGTGTGTCGATCTGTGACACATACATGCAATACAGCAATGGTAAAGTGCTATCACTCCGTGTTTATATAACTTAGGCAGATCCGGATTGAGGGCCACCGTGGAGCAAACAATTGTATTGCCCCAGCACAAAAATATAATAACTCTTTTGAGAACATAAAACTATTATTACGAGAATTATTCGACGTCATGAATCTCATTTATAAGTTATTTTTGTAAAATGTAACGGTAATTTAACTATTGAGGAAAACAAATTATTTAAAAATAATTATAGTGTGACATCTAATTTTTTGTTTAGGTAGGTACCTAGTAACCTAGTTTAAATGTTACCGTCTGGAGAAAACGCACGTAGGTTATAATGCGACCCTGAACTTAGGAAGGATTGGTATAATATAATCGATAAAAATATTAAATATATCTACCTGTACTGAAATACGGTAGTGAATCCATTGATCCAAACCGGCCCATATTATAATATCATACATCATAATATTATTTATGTCTAAATACAATAATAGTACAAAAACAGTATGTGTTTACCGGGTACCTGTAAGGTATAAATGATATGATGTACAAGTGACTTTGCAGGGAAACCACAACCACCCGCACGCGTGTCGTCGGACCGGAAGTGACCGAGACTCGTTTCATCTACCCAATTTACACTATGATATATCATTATAACTATTCGCAAACGGTGACACGAAAACTTTTGGTTGTCGATCTAACTCACGGCGCAAATCTCGTCGCACAGAATCGAAGGCCGTTCGAGACAAAGGCGTATAAAACGGCTGTGACGTCCGTTTTTACAATACGGATTGTTGGAAAATTTACAAATTTAAATGCGCAGGGAGGGTGGCCGGGGGCACGTACGAAAATACCGTGGTTACCCACTGAACGTGAGAACCGTAAATAATTTAATAATAATATATAGTTTGCAATCACCACGGTCGTTCTTATTGCAGTCAGATCGCAAAGGCTTACTACTTCACTGGATTTCCACGATAAATGACAACTTTCTACACACGTCGTTTACGTATAGCACAACGAGGTCTTATAAAAACATGGTGCTCCGCAACCACCGCGGTAAGCTCGGTTGTGGCGACTGCCATTCGTATCGCAACGGACAGCTAACCACGATATTATATTATTATCGCTCTTTGTTTTTCGTGTCCAAGAGTGCAGTGCGATAACAATTTTGTGAAACTAGTCATAAACGAGCCTCCATATCACCTCCAACACGAAAAAACAAGTGGCTCCGCCCGAGTGGCACTTAAAGGTAGAATGCACGCGCGCGAGTCACCTAAATTATCCTGACCTACAGGTTCCTTGTAGGAATAACGACAATGCCATACGCCTCTTTGACACAGAATAATTAATCGTATAATAAATTAATAGTTGTACACACGATGTGTGCACCCGTATATTATATATTTATATAGGTTAGAAAACCCAAGTAAGACCTTGGTGAAATTGTTGCGTGACATAATATAAATGCATGAAAAATTCTTGTGCATTATTGTCGTTTCGAATTATTCATATAATTATATTTATACGTTATACAAAGCCAAGTGGTTGTATTGATCGCTTATATTATAACTAAATAATATATAAGTAGCGTTCTCGAATAATTTACTGTGTATAATTGGGCAGGATGTGAATTAAGCGTGGCGAAAGACAAAAGTAACATGGCCTATGTCCGCATATGCATAGTCAATTTATATGTCACATACGACACGTCAAACTATGTATTATGTAGTTATTTGGCACACAAATTTACAATCCATACGAACAATTATTAGTGTTTATATATTATAGATTACTGTGCACGTATATTACTTAATATACTTTGCAGAGTATAACCGAACGAGATATTATGAAAGTGATTTTTTTAATTAATTGTAATAAAATAATTCATCATTAATTAAAAAATATTATGTTTTACTGTATCTAAACACTGCTTTACTATTAGATAAAAAGGATTACCTAATAAACAAAAGTTTTTTTGTGATTCTGAGGAAAAAACCACCAGGGAGACACGACATGAAAAAGGGACATCAGCTGCTGACCACGCCACCCACTCGTAGTGTAGGAATGAGCTCAGGTACCCGATTACAATTTAATACAGATTTAATACGATCAATAAATCGTAATTAACATTAAATATTAATTAATTTCGGAAGTTTATTTAATATTGTAAAAAAAGGTTTTTATTTTTAATATTCTTTTTTTTTAATTGACGACTAGGCCATTAGCAGGTTTTTTTTATAGCTCCCATTTCATATTTTATAATAACACGAACATTTAGTCAGGTCATATTGCAGTTTTAGTAATATATATATATATATATATAAATATACTTTTATAGTTTTGTTTTATTTTTTGTTTGTAGAAATGTTTTTGAAATTTATTTTAAGTATAAAATAAAAAGTTTTAACGATATTATTGTTATTTTGTGTGGATAGGTAGGTAGGTACCTCAATACCTGTACCGAGTACCGAGCTTAATAAGAACAATGGACTATTTTTCTACTCTCAATATAAATTATATTATGTATGATACTATTTATATTTGAACCATATTCAAAATTTATTACAAGAGAAAAAAACAAATTTCCTAATAATAATAAGAAAAAAACAAACTAGTTTTTAGTTACCATTCCAATATAGATAATAGGTACCTACCTAAATGGCAACTGAATACTGACGTGTGTCATTATATAACTAGTGATTAATTTAATAATTCTAATAGGTACCTACTAATTGGAAACTTAATATTATTCCGAAACGTGTAATACGAGTAAAAACATTCTCTTTTTGTAAAACATTATAGGAAACGTCTTTAGCAATGTAATATTATTTTATATAAGTGTGTATTATTATATGGATACATTTTATACACATATATAATTGTGTATGAACTTTTAGTCAAAAATCAACGTCATAATTATTATTGTATAAGTATTATGCGCAATTCATCGATTGGTACACTTTTCGAACTTCATAATATAATTGTATTCATGAATTAAATTGGCAATATTAGTAAGCATTTAAATTCATATTAGATAATTAATCATAGTGTACCTCTTCAATATCGGATTAAATAGATACCTAATAAAGGAATGGATCAGCTAAATTCATTGAATTGTAAGAAGCAGAGTCGAGTTATCATGATATGGTAATCGTAACATTTATAGTAGTTGGAGTTGGAATAATATTTCGCCTCAGTTGGCCGCCACTCCGATTACAAAGACTCATAACTTGTATGTTATATAATAACTGTGGTGTAGACATTGGTATTTCGTCGAAATATCCAAAACAACACATCTAAACCTAAATAAATTTTTCCGTCTAACAATTTTACGCCAGTATTGACTATGAATTATTTATATAGTATCTATAACATAATCCAAACTCACCAAGCTCAGAACTTTTTGTAATGCATATTTGTAAGAAATTAGTATACTTAAAATGTAATTTAATACAAATGTATTTTGTGATAATATTATATATAAGTTTTTTATTGAATAATTCAACAAAATTGGTTAAATATTGATATAGGTTTTTATTGCGAAAATGTGACAAGAAATTTCAGCTGACGTGACAAAAATAGCACAATGTGAAATGGGTACCATTAATCATTGGACCACCGTACACCACCATTGATAATTTCATAAGAAAATTGTTGTTTATTGATTATAAAATATGTATGAAAAAGTATTTTAATATTTCAAAATGTCAGTTTCACATTATTATTATTATTAATGCAGTAGGACCAGTAGGTACATCGCACCTATTTAAATTAAAAATATAAAAACGATTTTTCTAAATTTTTTAATTACTATATGTTTTTATTCCTCGATATTTGGACCTAGAATTGATTGGAGTCCGTATAGACATTAAATATAATATGATTATATACCGTTGTTTGTCCGTCTGATATTACAGTCGACCACGTTTTTTTACAATAATTATTGTGTACACACTGAAATCCAAAACCGGTAACAAACAATGAACAATGCATAATGGGTGTGCGTCTTATTATCTTTGTCGTCTCAGGTCAGAATCGGATAAAGCGAACGGCAAATAACGAATAAAACAACAAACACGACGCGTATGTAACTGCAATTAATGTGTAATTTTAATTGTATTACCAAATCTGCACTTAAAAAAAAAAAAAATTCTCCTAATAGCCTTAGCAGCCTTACAAGCCTGTAAATTTTTAAATAAAATGAAAAAAAAACGACACGGTAGTGCGGGACCGTAAGTTGGTATAGTGATGGTTTCAGTCGTCTGTCTCTCTCTCGGCACACCGCACACGTATTCGTCCGCAATTTATGGCTACAAATATTACGCGTGGCATTCGATAAACGAATCCCGAACGAAATGCTCGTTCATCGACGGTGTACCGACCGACCGCCGAATTTCGTATCGAACACACGAGAATGCGAATTACACGCTGTAACGATTTTTCGAAATGTTTTAAATTGACCCGGGACGATAAAGTTCGGCGAACAAATGTCGTTCTATACGGCCCGCTACAAAACGCTCGAGTATCGATCGAAAACCGCGTTCAGGGAAGGTAAAAATCGAATTTTCAACGATCGTCGACATCCCTCTGAATAGATACGAAAAAAGATCATAGAAAACACTGATGAATCGCCGGTAGACGGAGTTTCCCAAGAGCGTCCCGAATTCGATCTCATTTGATGTCCCGCGAGTACTTCCGGAATAAGTTATCGCTTATATGATCCGAGTGCGTCCCAAGACAAAAATATCATATTTTTGTCGTAGAGCCCGAATGCGTCGCAGTCTATGTGAGTTACCCTGCAGGACGCACCACGAGATGGTTGCAATTATAATAATTTTTTTATTTTGGTTTAGATACCTACGTCCATTATTATGTGATTTAAGTCTGTGTGAGTGTATTCATTTTTATAATATTTTTTCTCTTAATACCTATATTATTTTAGAAACACGTGTCTATTATATCACTACAACGTGCGTCGATTCACTGATCTAGTAATACTAGTCACACTTATCGGCCTAAATGAGCCGGAATCGTGCTTTGAAACGTGGTTCCCTACTTTTGTGACAGACGTTGTAAGAATTGCGAATATAATTGTACATTTATACTACATTTGTACTAGGTCGTTGGTTTTGTCTCTTAAAAGTTTTGGTTGTGGACCGAAGGAAGCATTTGGGCTATAAAAACAGTACAAATTAAAAACGGGACGCACTCGGAGCATCCCCAGCTGGTGATGTCGTAAAACCACGTAATATAAATTCGTAAGGTATCTATAATTATAGGGGTTTGCTCCATATTGACTTTGACCTACACCCGATGTATTTAAATTTGCATTTTATGCCGTACAAATGCCACTAAAAATGGGTTTTAGATTGTAATCGCCCCATGTTTTTAAAAACAAAAAAATTAGCACATGACATAATTTTACAATATTATTCTAAATCAGTAAACCCTCATAAAGGCCCTTTAGTCCTTGACTCCGTTTGTGATCTAGGGGTGGTCAAACCTGGGGTTATATTCATACATTCCCTCATGGATTATATTATATTATATTTTGTTTCCGTATTTTCAATAATACCTATATTATACATATATGTTATATATTTATGAAAAAAAAATAATGAGCTTAAATAATATTAATTTTTTAAGCCATAGATAAAATTTATATCGATTTATTAACTAATTGATGTATAACATGATATTGGGTTTTTAATGAACAATAAAGCGCATTTAAAAAACAGCTTACCCTTCATGACTAAATTATTTGACCACCACTGTAAGTTGCGGTCTGATGGTATTACAAATTTCGATCTTTGGACTTAGTATTACGCGGTTACAGGCGTTATTGAAGTATTTAATATTATAAATTATGAAGCAAATACACAAATATCAACTAGGCTATAATAATAGGAATAATAATAATCTGTTCAAACGTTATGTAATAAGTATAATTCAATCGCCATTTGTAATGTATCTAATATTTAATATTATATTTACCAATATAAAGATGTTAAATGTCACACTATACTAGCGGCATTCATCAAGGACTAAAATATTTATATTATTATGTTATATTACTATTATTTTTAAAACTGTAAAATTACTAAAATCACTTAAATCATTATTTTATTTTAACTATTTTATTCTAATCTGGCTAATTCAAGAACTTCTTATAGGAAGTAAGCAAACTTATCATGCTAAAAAAAAAATGTATCGTTTGTTTGCAAAAATATATTATTATACAATATTAAAAAGAAAAAAAAATAATAATAACATTTTAATATGTCAGTACTGACCGTCATCGGTTTGGCGGTGGTGGCCACGTGGTCGTAGTCAGCGGTGGCGGCCACGTCTGCGTCCGCTGCCTGATTACCGAACGGCACAGAGTTGATGAGCAGCCGCAACCGGTAACCGTACGGCTGTGTGACCTTGTACCGGCACTCGGAACCGGGGGTGAACACAACGGTGCCGTTCTGCTGGGCCACGTCGTTGTCGAAACAGCTGGCGGCCAACCGGTAGACGATGGAGAACGCGTACCGGCCCACCGTGGACGTGACGGACGGCGGCGGCAAACGGCCCGCGTCCAGCACGTAGTGCCGGTCGGGCTCGCGCAGATCCTCCAGCTTGCCGCACACCGGCTGGTGGCCGGACACCTGGAGCCGGCCGCGTTTGCACGGCACGTTCAGCTTGACCACGTCGATCACCAACCGGGCGTGGTGTCGCTGCGCGAACCTGACCACGCACTGCAGTTGCTGCTGTCCGCGGGCCGGCGGCAGATCTCTGGACGACAGCCGACCCATCTCGGTGGCCAACAGGTGCAGCTCACAGTCTGCGAACCGAGTCCGGGCGGGTCAGTGTTTATCGTTGGTGTGTCGGAGGCAGTGGCGGATTCAGGGTTTAATTTTTGGGGGGAAATGCCCCCTTTGCACGCCCCCCCCCCCTGGATTTGCCACTGGTTGGAGGGCGGATGTGGTCGGCGAGACTCGGTGAAACGTTTCGTTTATCGTCACGCCGACCATGTCCGTCTCTCGGAGGGTCACGATAATGATTATATTCGACGCATAAAGAAGCGGCAGTGTGATCCCGCGGATGAAGATCAGTGTAAAGTCGTCAATCGAAAAATTATCGACGATCGTACGAAAATCGTTTCTCGATATTATTATAATACTATATCGATATTAGTGCTAAATTACGCGTCGTGCCAAAGGTCAAACGAATTAGCGACGGATGAAAATTACTAGTTCTCGTAAGTTTGTCGCAAAAGAATATTTTCTAGAAAAAAATTCCGCGTACTACAACGATCAATTTCAATATTACAGATCAGGGACTTGCGTATATTGTAATAATTTTCCGTCGGAGATACCAAAAGCAGTCCCAGGACTTTCGATCGGGTATATTTTGTTTTAGGTTAATTTTAGATCAATACATAAACTTCCCCAAAAAATGGTTAGGTGTTCGTAACCAATTTACATATTTTTCTGTTATGTGGCCAGAAATTATACCTACTATCGTCGCAGTACGGTCGCGTGGTATATGTAAGACTATAATAATATTATACATAAGACTACCGTAAGCGTATTGTTTTATAATTATTTTACCTTTTAGTATTTGTATTCTCTTTTTGAACTGGTTGGTATCCGGTGCTCCTAGCGTACTATATTCTAACCTGAAACAAAGCCGGTCACCGCCATTATTTACTATTATTATCGTACAACATGAAATTAAATAGCTATATAGTATGAACGATAATAATACGACTGCTCGCCAAAAAGTGATTTCGTAAAACCAACCGATCTAATCGAATTTCCCAAGAGAATTCGCAATGGGTACTGTACGCTAGATGGACTAATAATACTTCTACTTACTGCAAATTGTATTAACATTATTATTTGATTACGCGCTATAGGTAGGTAGGTAGGTAGGTAGATATACCTACGCTACACACGCGATATTTGTTTAAGGTGGAATCCGACGGGACCGAAAACTAAACGTTCTATCTTCGCGAGCATGAAAAGATTTAATTGAAAATGTCATTACCATATAGCGTAAACGAAGAGAAAACAAACCACGGTTGAGAAAATCTATAATATCGTTTTTTTAATCAATCACATGTTATGTAATATTATTACATTGTATAGCCAACAGTGGCGTACACACAGAGGAACGGTGTCTGGGGGTTTTACTCCTTTCCCCCACTGATCGGTTTATTTTTTACTAAATAAAAACGGAAAAATGTTTTTATAAGACACATATTATATTTATATTTTACACAAGCCCATTGAAATTTCTGCAGTGCACGCCACTGATGGTAATTAGAATTTCCACTTATGCGGTCATGTTACTTTTTGTTGCGAAAAAAAATGTATCTAAAGCCATATTTGTTGTTTATTATACTGTTGCGATCAAATCGTTATCATCTACAATGAGTACAGTGAATAAATAAAAACTAACCCTTTTGTACTTATACAATTGATTTGTATGCACCCCATATACGATACATAGTATAGACCAGTGGTGCGCAACCTTTTTTGATCCACGACCCCCCAAAATAATTTATTTTTAATACGACCCCCCCTTCCTACCAACATTATGTAAGTGTGTAATTTAAATTTACTTAATAGTCTTAATGTATACACACATTTTATTCATATACATTAAATCGTTAATTTTAGAGCAGTTTTAATATTTCTTTAATTTAATTAATCAAAAACATGAAAAAAAAATACAAAATTAGAGTTTTATAAAATCTAAAATTAAAAAAATGTATCATTATAATGATAATCAAAAATTTTAATATTTTTAAAATTATAAAATTACTTTTTAATTATTTTAATGAGAGACCTGAGCTTGCATTGTAGACATGATTGATTCTATGTTTGGTTTGACATTTGTCGGTCGTTTAATTAAAAATGTACCCATATCGTTTAAGTTTATATATTATAAAATATTAAAATATTAAAAATGTTAGTTTAAAATAATACAAAATACAAATAATTATTACAAGCTATACAAAATTATAAGCATTAATACGATCAACTCAACGGCTCGTACACGACTATCGGACTATTTCATAATAACCGTAAGATTAAATAAAATTACTGATTAAATTCAATTTAAAAATAACCCATATACTGCGTGGTTCAATAGAACTTGTTATCGCAACATTAAGATATGACATAATGTCATAATATTACGATCGACACAGCCATCAACGGTACAAAATAATTTTACTTTGTATAAAACTATAAAATAATATACAATATACATAGTATAAAACTTTTTTCATTTGGTGATTACTGGCGACCCCCTAATAAAATTTCGCGATCCCCTTAGGGGTCACGACCCCCAGGTTGCACACCACTGGTATAGACTGTAGAACATGGGTACATATTGTGTTCAACGTATTTTTATTGGACTATTGCGATACTTATTAGGTTTTTATTTTCGTTCGCAACACTGCTTAGCACTCTAATCGTGCCCACATATATAAATTGGCTTACGACTAAGCTATAAGTATTTACGATCCTACGCGTCGTCATTTGATTTAACATTGTTTTGTGCAAAAATGCATCATAGACTGCCGTCGTAGCAGTGTCTAAGATTTAGTAGACTTAGTAGTTTTCGCAATGTAATTGTGCAGTACTTTTGGCATTATTATTTAATATTTAAGTCTCGACTCGGAACAGTTACCACCCAGAATAATAACAAATCGTAAGCCACTCCGATTTCATCTAGTTTGGTTAATTTTTCTATGCATACGCGCACAATCGATCGATGTCTCCGCTCGCTGTTATTAGTAGGTACCTACCTATAGAATAGGTAAATATACTAAATTTCACGTCACGGGTTTCCGAGAGATTATTATATTTATTTTTTTGCTCAGTGTAATATCTACACCAAACGAGTGTGCGTGCGTCAAATAATCCGAGTTTAAAATCAAGAGTTCTATTTTTGATCACGTCTTGAAAAAACATTTTCTTTGAAAAGTTCAAAAAAAAAAATCCGTTATATTCAGCGCAAAGAAACTTTTTTTAAGAAAAACACTATTTTCTAAGGTTTTTTTATCATTATTTTTAATGTCAAAACGGATTTCGACACGCATTATTAAAACATATTTTGAACTGGAATAATATAACACAATACTGTTACACAAAAAATAATTTTCCCATTTCTCGCCTGACTACGTGTAGGTATTATACTATAATCCGTCAGAAACATTAAAAAAAAATACCGAATATTTGTAAAAATATTAGGTTTATCGTATTAAGCTTAATACAGAAACAGTTTTTACACCACGGATGTAAAAACGAATTGTTTACCAACTGTTCGAAAGAAAAAAAGTGAATAGGTCAATTATTCCACTAAAATGTATTATTATGTACAGTATACATTGTATGGAAGAATAATAGGATTAAAAGAAAAATTATAAATACAATTATTAACCGGGGGATTAGTGGTGTGGCAAACCATGTTTCAAAACAAAGGACAAACATAATATATAGTTTCCATATTTTCCACTTACTCGTCCGCTCATTCCTTAAAAAATAATATCCTATACATATATATTATACCATCTAATTCGCATTTTTAACCAAGTTAACGACTTTTATTATGCAATTAGTAACAATCATTGTTAAGCATTGAAAAAACAATAACTTTTGTTTATTAAAAGATTATATTGTTATATTTCATTATTATGAACTGCGCCTAATCATAGTATTATCAAAATACAAAAATATATCGTGGGTACAATTCTATATAGCTATTACCTATTAAAACTTCGTGTTTGATATGGTAATTTGGTTTTTCATATATTATTTATTTACTTATTACGCATAATTAGGCACGTTACATTCTTAATACAATTTTGACTATTGAGTTCAACTTACTAAACTTATGTTTCATAATTTAATTCGAAATAAGTGTATTAAATAAAATTTAAATATTTTATGTTTAGAAGGAAACTGTTGAACTTACAAACGTTTCACTTCTTGGTTCAGCTTATCACCTTAAACAATTTTAATGATCTTTAGCATCCCGACAATTGCGACTGTGAGAGTATCCACTTAGATAATCTATTATAATACAATATAATGTTAAACATTTGTAAGATGGTAATCATTCTCTGTCGACAATTGTAAATATATTACAATAAGTTTATTATTTTACGTATTTTTTGTGCGCATTTCATTACAATCGCAACACAGAACCAATTTGATATCATATTCTGTTCAGATAGGTATTTTATAATATTCTTCTATTTAAAAAAAAAAATAAATACGAATTAGATTATATTGTTATAATCATATTAGAGTGCAGAAAATCATACTATATATAGAGTATAACAGACATAACTTTCTAGACTTCTAGACATTCGCAGTTTTTAATTGTTCAATTTGTATATTTTGAATTGTATACATCACCAAAACAAAACAATTAAATTGGAACATGGCCAAAGTTATATGTACCAGGAAATCACAAGAAGTGAACTACTTAAAAGTTAAAATCCCTTTCACAGCGTAGGTACCTCAGAGTACCAGCTGAAGCATTCGCAATAGATAATATTATTATTTATAACTGCCAATCAGTGAGATTTACTTAAACTATTTTTGTAAAAAATTATCGTCGTTGTATAATTGAACCATTTTTATCAATTATAAATGTTGATTGATTAATATTAATTAGTAAAATGTAAATGTTCAAATTGTCATAGCTCCCACTATTCCCGACCAATTACAATGCAGCTATTATCTTTAGTACACAAAGTTAAGTAGCTCAAATACTATATACTCTTACAAATTTCGAGTCTTAGAAAAAATATCCATTAAAATGCTTAGTAATTTATTGTAGAAAAATAATGGGGAGGGTGTTTCTCGTTTTAAAAATATAGAAGGTAGACAAAACACTCCTTAAAAGTACCAAAAATCTCAAGAATTTGAAAATATGATCTTTGAGTATATTGTTTAATTATTTAAAAATCAGGTTTTGTAAAACTGTATTGTTGAAGAAAAAAGGGGTGAGCATGCTTGGTGAGTCACCCTATGTGTTTGATATTTTTAATGTTGTATCGATTGTTTTACTGTCAGAAAGACGTTTTTACTACAAATTCGACTATTAAATGTTATTGATTTTTTTTGTCTCGACAAAAGTTTTCGTGGTGATATAAATGTGTAAACATACAGCAATTTATTTAGAATATTACAATAACAAATAAACAACCAAAAACGGGGACACCACACCTAACACTCGGAAATAATCTGTCGATATTACGAGGACCGAGAGATTTAAGTATAATATTATCATGTATCGATACACTATTAATAGATATGGTAATGATATGCACATTATTACACTTAACACACCAATATTTTGGACCTCAGTGCACGACTAGTAAACGTTTCCTAGGAGAAGGTCGTCTTAGGTGCAGGTTCAGTGTTCCTGTAACGGAAATATGTAAGCATAATTTTTTTATTTAATTATAACACAATTTCATAGCATTTGCGTTCTGCGTAAAAAAATTATATTGTTTCGTAATACATTTTATTTATTTTATGATTTCTATTGATATCACTTATACGAAAAAAGTTCTCGTTGTTTCATAATCCATTATTGTTTGTGTTTTTTAAACTTTAACAACTTTTTTTGAAGTTTTGATATCGAAAAAATCAAAACGATATTGCACAGCCAAAGCTATCCTTTTCACGTGGTGAAAATGTCGTTTCTTAGTTATGACTGAAGGCTTCTCGGTTCTTACACGCGCCAAAACTGTTTTTGCTATGTTTTACATAAATTGTAAAACGGATACAGCACATTCGGGTGTAGGGTCCTCTTAACTATATACCTACATGTAACTTTAAACATATAATTATCATAATTTTTTTCAGCTATTATGATAATTATTATTGTTTAATGATGCGTCTCTGCAGGTAATATAATATTATAGTTTCTGAATTTGAACAACAACTCCAACGCTAATGCCATACTATATCTTAGCGTAACAGACTATACACGTGCATCTGCAATCAGTTAAACACTATAATCTATACTAATTTTGCGCCACAAAAGACGGTTCGTATTTAGTCAGAAATACGGTAATTGGCCTCTGAAAAGGGTCTCTAAAATTATCCCGAATAAAGAAAATCCTCTTCAAATTAGCAAACTGCAGGTATACAACCGGACGGTCATTCGAATGACCCACTAACGGTGGATAAACGCAATACTATTATACAACAGCCACACAAACATTTACTAAACAATTCTGAAGTATATATCATTTATCGTAATTTATATCTTTATGACGCAACTGGTAGAAGTGGTACCCATAACAGTTACCTGTATACCATATATTACGTCCAGTCACCGCAGACATAACTATGCTATTATATATTTCGTATAATATAACCTATTTAGTTCAATTAGATCACAAAGTGTTATTATCATATTAATGGTCAATGGCAAATGTGATATTATAATAAACATTATGACTACAGTGTAAAACTTAACAGGTTTTAACCTTTTCAGTAGATGTATACAGTAGCTAATGCAAACTCGTTGATATTGTATACTGTTAATACATTTAGTATCATTTTTACGTACACATTCAAAACTAAATTAAGTTATTTGAACACATTTTACACCTGCAGTACTGTGCATTGATAGAATTTTAAAAACATAGGTATAAATACTAAGTAGTATTGACACTTAAAAGTAACTTCATCAGAGTATAATCAATATTTTTATCAGTATCATTATTTAGGAACTTAATAATATCTTTTGGCTAATTTTAATCAAATTATGACATATTTTAACTTTCTCAGATAAGAAATGGTTTGATTTCGACTGCACTGCAGCTTGAATGTACCTAGTTTAAATTAATTTAGGTATAATTATAGGGGACTGCAATTTTGAATAATTATAAAATTGGGTGCCTACCATATAAAATATCAACGAGTAGTGTTAACCATGGTTAAAGGCCATTTGTCGTATATAATATTTAAATAAACAGCACAAAAATATTCATACAAATCATACTAAATTTGAAAGCAGGGCTACCAACGTTCCTATCAATTAACATTCTGTATAAATAAAAAATAAATTATAACTACGTATTTTTATTTCTGTAATAACAACTAATGAGGAACCTAGTTCTAAATTTTAAAGAATCAACTGAAACCAAAGAATTTTAAAACTTAAATTAATGTCTATAAAAAGCTAAAAAAGTAAAAATATTTTTAAAGTTATAAGATGTCCAGAATTTACTAATATAAATACTTAGTGAAAATATCAAGTCTCTACTGTTATTAATTTTTAAATTATCTATAAAAACGGCCATTCAAATCATTATGTTAAGCAAATGTTACTTAAAATGTTTAAAATATTTAAAGTTTTTAGAATTTCTTCATAGTAAACAATATGTAATTAGAGTTTTTTTTTGTGCATAAAAGGCCGATCTTTTTGTACATTTCAAAAATCTGAACTTGAGTAACCTAGTAAAAAGGTATTCGTAGGAGATTACAACATTTTTTTTGGCCAGGTAAAAGGTCCGTTAGGAGATTTTACCATCTATTGTTTTCAGGTAAAATTGTTATTCATGTGGGCCGATAAAACTGAGAAGAGTGATGAAAGATTGAAGTCCAGGATGGTTGTAAGATACAATCGGTCTTTTTCGCATAAAATCACAACGTCATATAATTTTGCTAATGTCACCGCAATAACTCTCTTTGACTTGATCGACTGGCACTTGGCCATTTTGTTTTCCCTTCAATGAATAATAAGTCAACATAACAAGTCAACGCAACTGCTCAAGTACGGCGTGGTAAGGCTGAACCGGAGTTCGTCAAACAACGAATTGAAAAGTTGGTTTCACTGTATGAAAAATGAAAACAATTCGGTAGTAGCTTTTTATGTGTCTCGAATCAAATAAAAATAAGTTTATTGAAATCTGTGACGTATTTTTTGACTGACACTCGTACAAAAATTTTATTATTTGTATAAAACTAAGTTTTTTTTTTGCCAAATATTATTCAAAAGAATATATTACTTTCAGTTACGTATATGCTATTATAATATGTGATTTATTGTAATGATATAATCGCGGCTTTATACAATGTTATAAAAAGGATTTTCTGTCAAGTGTTTACTGGTTAGTGTTTAATGAATTTTAAATGTCATACAATTTTCTGAAAAATGTGTGATGATATAAAAGTGGATACTGCAATAATACGTTTGTGTGTAAGAATTCAACGAGCACCTTCGTCCTACAGTTTAAATACCTACGTAGTATTTTATAAACATAATAATAATATTATATTATATTCCTAATCGTGATAATTTTTATAATTATTTCAAACAGTTGAATAGAAAAATTTAATGGTGACGGAAACAAATATAAACAATCAGCCCATACAAAAAATTGAATTCTATTATATTAAATAAACCAAAAAAATAAAAAGGAAAATAGTTGTTGTGTTTTATTATGTTACCGTGGTACAAGTTCAGTTTTAACGAGAATACTAATACACTTTACTCGTACTACAAAGTTTTAATTGGAGGATATTACATGTGTCGTTATAATATTCTATACTATAACTGCAGTATAATAGTGATGAAGTCATAATAACATAGTTTTGTAATTTTAAATATTTATACACCGGTTTTTACCTTTACTGTAATATTTAGTAGTGTATAGCAAGAATCACAATTTATTATATTATGACTAGCCAACTGTAATATCATTAAATACGCATTATCTCTCAGTAACTCGTTCGGATGAATATTATTTTAGTGCCAGCTATAGGTACACGAAGTATAGGTTCGTGTACCTAACCTTCACTCAAAATATATTTTGAAGTGGAAAAAAGATAAAAAAAATAAAAAATAAACATCTATATAAACACAGAATAATACTTATTTATTCTACTAAAAGTTGTTATTTTTTTTTTTTTATGTAAAATAATTTCATTTAAAATATTGTTTCATATAAACTGAAATTTATGTAGACGAATAATTCGAACAATATTACTCGCAGACATGTGACTAGCGATTTCACTATACATATCCGTGATGTGTAGCACGAGTGATTGACGGGACTAAAAAAACATGTTTCGCTGATATCGTCAAAAAGCAATTAGTTATTTAAAATTGATTAACCCGAGTTAGTACACTGGGTCAAATAATTAATTTCTTGAATTCTCTACGGTGTTATTTTTAATACGAAAATATTGACTGGCAGAATTTAAAAAATATTTTATCCGTATGGTTCCGACAGAAATAATATATATATATTGTCGCATAAAAAGTGTTACTGAAAAAAGATCTGACCATCTAATATCGGAATTATAAAATATTATTTGGACCTATTGATGATACATTCTGCAGTATACGTGAAAAATGCGACTACATACTTGATGAATTATCCTGTGCCCCCGTACATTAGGTATATATAAAAAATATGTTTACAGTTAAATGGAATTAAATGGCCCGTTCACATTTACAAAGGGACTCCGAACTCCATTCGAGATCGAAAACATTTTTCTCTTTCTTTTTTTCTATTTGATGAATTGATAAATGATTTCCAATACTGCAAATAATTTGCGATTGAATTCAAAAAGCCCGTGAAATTTTCCATTCACAACATTTTTGTGTCGAGTTTGCGTGTGGAACCAATGGTATTTTCATCTTTGCGTCCAGTCGGAGGTTTTTTATTTTTTGGTTACGAAAACGTTCACCAATAATTATTGTGGAACACCGTTTCTGAGTTTGACTCGACGGCTAAGTTGTCTTTATTTAATACCTACGTAGAAGTCGTATTCATTTCACGAAATAAAATTATAAATCCAATGTAAAAACAACGGAGCAGATAAAGCAGTAATGCGTAGGTACAACAGCTATCGTTATTCACCAGCACTATGTTATTAACGTACATTTTGGATTGTATTTCACTAACGAAGATAATGTTTAACGGATTTGAAAATCTACAGTGTTCCGTCTACTCTATTACATATAATATTATAATGATCAAAGGGCATTACATTTATTTATGTAAGTACTATATAAGAAAAAGTTTTCAGCTCTATTATAGTAGTAAGGTTTTCAAGAGAGGAAAAGCACTTGTTATCTACACTGCTGCAGATTTATTAATTGTTCCTCTACAGTATTTTGTCATTCGAACAAATCCTGTATTAATAAGAATTATAGATAAATATAATACTATAATTAATTAACCAGTTAAAGGTTTTCGTTTTAGAACCAGGAGATAAAAAAAAGTCCAGTGCAACCAGGTCATTCGGGCGTGTTTCCATTTGAAAGCAATATGCGTTAAAACAGTTTGTTCGGAAAATCTCGATTCTGCGCAGCCTTAAGTTCGTCCAAAAATAAAAAGGTATTTCTTTCACCCCACCTTTTAAATTATTAATATGACATCACTCTTCCGACTTTTTCCAAACTCTTTTTACCACCACAAAAAAGACAATTTACGCTGAGAATCTAAAAATTCATAGACGCACAATTCCTAGTGTGAATATAATATATCCGGTATATTGTAACCAAAACCGGCAAAATTCACAGGAGATCCTGCAGGTTAGGTATACATAATTTTACAATGTGACTTTTAATTTTATATATTTACTGTAGTCAGCTTCAGCTATAAATTTCCGCGTTAATTCATTACCAAACTACATAACACAATGTTACATAGTAAATGCTCCGGGCATTCTAACCACCGTATTGTACGCTTAGGTACTTTAAAGAAACACACAACCTGTATTCTAAAGTAATCCTAATTAATAGGTCAACAATAAACCTCTAACCTTTTATAAGTTACAAGTTATAAGTTAACAGAACAACTATAACAGTTTCTGTAAAATAATAATAATCTAATGATCACAATATGGTTGTATAAAGCAAACTTCGTGGACATCGGTTATTGAAGTAGAAAATAATATTTAAAATTTTAAAAGTTAAAATATACGGTGTTTACCATTTCTACTGTAATACAATAATGGAATTTATTCCCCATAAAATAATAGAACCGTGGTAAAGACATGCAAATATATATATTTAAAAATCATTTAATACCTGGTAGAATGAATCCCTTTTTTAATAATTCAAATTTGAGGTAGAAACTAAGCAAGTCCAGTTATGTTTTTATGTTCAGAAAGGTCTAATATCGATTATTTAAGTGCTGTATAACAATTTTTGTTATTACGTGACCTGAACACGGTAAAATAATACACATTTCATACATACATACATACATACATACATACATACATACATACGAGTATAATAATATTGTATATTGTAATTTAGTTAAATAAATATTTGGTTTCTTATAAAAAAATAAATAATATACGTATATAAAGTGTAGGTACACGAAATGAGATACAGACAACTGGCGCCTAGTTCACCTTGACGCCAGTAACATTTGTATTCTAATTTAAAAATATGTTTTTAGCATTAAACGCAATGATAAATGATAATTTAATGATTCCGATTGATATATAGCGCACTGAGAACGATTTAAAATTTTAAGTCGTGTGTTAACAACTGGCTTTAACTCCCGTTATTTTCGTTTTCGTGATTTTTTTCAAAAGCGTTATGAATTTAATAAATTTTAAATATTATCTATCTACAATATAACATAACATATGGTTTTATACTGTTCCGTAATCTAAATTCGATTTTCAATTGTGGTTTACAAGAGCTACCTACATCATAAACAATTTGTACCGCAATTTTACTACGTATACCTGCACATATTATAGTGTTTTTTCTTTTCTTTTTTAAATTTAAACAGATGTGGTGTATTCACTTTGATAGGTAGCAATTTGTGTGCTATCAACAGCATTTTCAGTGCACATTAATATTGAAGTTATAGTTTAAATATTTAAAGGTAGGCAAGTAGGTCAACGGAGATGTGGTAAATCATTGATTCAGCTGTGTATACAAATAAACTTGAAAGCGATGATCCATAGAGCACAAAAACGTTTGTAATGGATTTAGTAATAAGGTTTTATAATGTTGGGCGCAAAAGTTTAATGATTGTGTACTTTTTAGTATGAACAAAAAATAACAAAATAGTATTACAATCATAGCAAAATCAAACAATAATATTAAATTTAACAGAGTAAAATGTAAATACTAATAATTTGATGTTTTAATAGCTAATATATGTTATAATTGTAATCTATGAGAATGAATTTTAAGATTAGTTATGTAATTAAGTCGAAAGATCTTTAATTTAAAATGTAATCGATTTCAGTGTGCATTTATCTCAATTGGTTTACAACTCTAGTTGCCATATGGCGATCATTTCAGTTATACTTTTAGATTCAAAGCAAAGCTATAAATGTATTAGTTCTACGATGATGTATTTTTTTGTCGGTCATCATGCTTGGAGCAAAAAAAAACTTCAAAATTCAATTTGAGGGTATTTTATAGTTTTCTACGCAACGATGTTTTCAAAACCATTCTACGGTACGTCGGTATTGAACTTTAAGTTAATAACAATAATATATTATATTATAATAAAAATAAACTATGTATTTGTTTATTTATATAATTTATATTATAACATAATAAAATTACAATAAATAATAAAATATATTATGCAATGTTATTTTTGACTAAAAATAGTTATACTTATCTACTTATTTATTACTAATAGTAATATATCAATATAATGTTATAAAATATTCTTGGAAATAGACGCTGACACGCTGTTTCTACTCTAAATCAATTTCTTACGCAATAGTTTATCATTAAATTTAAATTAACACATCCGTTACTGTGACCTAGTAAATAACGAGATACACTCAAAACCACACGGATTTTTTTTCTCATATTATTTTTATCTAACAAATGCATTTCCTTTAGGAATATTGTATTGTTAATTTATTATTGTGTTCTGATACCACTATTATACCAATGATGTTTATCGGTTGTTTTCATCCAGAATCAATTAATAGATACATTTTATTCAACCATGTCACATTCGTCTTCAAACTCTTGATAGTTTCTACAGTTGGAACAATGATTAAATCAATAGCTATTCATAAGCGCTTTCATTTTTAAAAACATAATTAAGTTATATTTATGGGATTTAAGTCATTATGAAATTTTGTATATACACCAAAAATTAATTTAATTGTTGTATTTATGAGTAATGCATATTATAGTTTGAGATTTTCCATAACAAACTAAACAGTTTCATACCTTTACCTAAGGTATTATACTTATAACTTTATATGAATAACATTATTATGTATTATGATAATGCTATTAATATAAATAAAATAATTTTAACCAGACATTAATATGATAAGCAAATCTCGGGGGAAAAAGTTTTCGCATTACATCGTATAACCACAATAGTTTCTAGGAATATAAAAAACACACAATTTTAATTAATACTGAATTAAAGACCAAATCAATATCGAATATGATAATATTTTAAGACATTTTCCGTTACCCTGCACAAATTTAATAGGTATAAAATAATATCCTGGTACCTATTATACTTATATTAAATGTTATAATTATCTTTTAATGAATATATTGTGTACTTGACAGTTTTATAATTTCTTAACTGATGTTTATAATAATAATGGGTGATTTTGAATAATTGCAATCTATATTTCCGGGGAAATTAATCAAATGAAAAAACAGACATTAATTAAATAAACCGACATAAAATAATGGGGTGACTCTCAAATCATTCGCATAATATTAATTATATTATACTTGATAGAAATCAAAACGGTTAATTATGTAAAAACCACTGACTTATGTGTAAATTCAACCCATTATTTCGAGTTTGTTATCTTCAAACAAATAAAAACCGTAACGACATTTGTATCACCACTATTCACATTTTTTTTTTCAGTGTCTGATAAGACTTAAGTTATTATTACGTATTTAAAAAGTATATCATTATAACAACTACAATGATTACACGGCGCCTTGGATAGGCGATTTTACTACACCACTGTCTTTTGTCCATTCTTTCGGTATTTCATTATAATATTTTTTTCAATACTTGATTCAAGTTTCAAAAATAGAATATCACGATTAAGCAGTGGTGTGGATAACCTGACATGCCTACACCACTCATCATGGGTCCATTTTTCGGGTGGTTTGGAAGTACTTAGTTTGTTAAAATACATCAAAATACGATTAAAATCAATTTTTGATACTAGGTAACTTAAGAAATAAGCAATAGTTGAGTGTTGAGGAATATAATATGATGAGTTTGAATATTTGTAAGAGTACATTATGCTAAGTGTATTATTTTGTTTCCCAACAATACTTTTATTTGCTTTTAAATGGTCAATTCGTAATGGTGCCCTTTAGCTGTCAACCGGCACCAGGATTTAGGAAAAAACACAATTAAAATCTAAGTGCTTACTGGAAAAAATAAATTGATATGCAATCAATAAGGTAATTTAAAAATGGTTACGTGATGGGGGGGATTAGATTTTGACAGATTTCCGGAAATCGTGCCCTACCGCCTCGTCAGCTTCAACAATCCGGACATCCGAACCGTTAGTGAAATCCGGATCTACGACTCGCCATATTATTTAAGGGAAATGAGAAATTCGGTGGAATATTTTTGAATCGGCTGACGGTGGAAAAACGCTCGACTCTTTCACATCAATTTTTTTCGTTAAAAAAAAATACAAAAAAGTACTTATTAATTTAACAACGATGATCTAAGTATTTTATGCGGTTTGCTATTACAAGTGTGCGTGCGTTGCTGTTTAATTAACTTTCCACGACAGCAGGCATTGATGATAAATAATAACAGGTATACATGCATAATATATTATACGTGCTCAGTGATTAAAAATATTCTCATTGCGCTACAACCAAGAACGCATTTGTCAATAGTGCTATCCATGTTTGAGGTTGGTATACATACTCACTTTTGTGAGAAAAAAATGTTTTTCATTGTTTGTGCCGTACTTATAAACATTACATATAATGAAATTTTTCTTTTTGGCATATAGTGAGGTTTTATCATTTTTCTTAATCATATTCTAAAACAGAAATATTGTCAATGAAGGTATATGTTTTTTAAAAATCACAACAAGTCACTGGTAAAATGGGTGTAATGACCTACCATTTTAAATGGTTCACCTATTGTATATAAAATTACATGTAAATAGAGAACAATAATTAAAAGAAAGGCTTTGTTCAGGAAAAAACTAGGTCATAGTTGTGGATTTAGATCATATCTTTTCAAAATATAATAATAATATACCACATCTACAAAAGGAATTCATTATAATTTATAAATCAGTCTGTATATAGTAGATGAATAATATGAAGTGGTGTGGTGAATATATTTTTCATGATATATTACTCAGATACCTCTGGCAAATTAGTATAGAATCAACAATCTCATAACCATGATAAAAATAATAAATATTATGACAAATGCAAGATGCATACAAAATCACTCGTCTCGCTATATAATAGTCACTCCGGTTTCCTAGTCGAACCTTTCTTTTTTTTTTTTAAATACGTATTAGTATTCTGACATCTCGACATACAAGTATTATTATACTTAGTGTTCATTAACATTTGAAAAACTGAGAATTATCAAAATGGAATACATCATATTAATATATTATAATGTTTATTATAATAATATGCATAGTCGCCTATGGCGTTTGATATTTATTTTTTTTTCGAGGGGGGGGGCTACTAGCTGAAAGGCTACTATAATAATATAAAATAAGCTTAAAATTTAGGAAATGTCGGGGGGCTTAGCCTCTAAAAATCTAAACTCATCCCCCTTGTACGTATATGATGATATGTACATTATACAATAAATAAAGATAATTATAAATTATAAACTTACACTAACTAAGTAAAATGTTAACGATATTATTATTAATAATCGATGAAAGAATCTTTATTTATAACATCCCAACAAATTTGGGGGCTTGAAAACATCTCGAAAGACTTTATATGCCTTCAAGCCCTAATATTCTCCTATTGAATATAGAATTCCATTTATTATAGAACTAACAATTTAACATTAATATCATAGTTTATCAACCTCCTGTGAATAATCTAGCTTTTCTTGGAAGTTATATACAATCTAAGAGTTATATACAATGCGTATGTGGATAAACATCTTAAATGTATAATATAATTTCAAAAAATCGACGATAAAATATAATTAATAAAAAAGAAGAAAAATAATATTATTAATCACAAATACAGATGTAAAAATTGATGTCTAAATCACATGTAAAAATATATGGTATAAGTGAGCTATATAAAGTAAACATAAAATAAATATAAATATAATTATATATATAAATGGCCCATTGTTCGCATAATACTAATTTATTTAGATTTCTATTTATGTTAGTTGAAGAATTAGTTCTTAGATATTTTTTATCGTTAATATTTAAGAAATTGAACGCTTTGGGACCTAAATAATCAATAGGTACTTTTCTGGCCTATATTTTTTTTTTTGAATAATTTATTTTTAGATCATAAAAGCTTAAGTTTTTCGTTTATTAATATTATATTGGTTTTTTTTTTTTTTGGAAATAAAAGAAACAGTAAATGTATTATATACCTGACACGTCATGGGTGTACCTATGATACGACCAACGCTGGACAAATACTATATTATGATACATCGTGCAATATGCGATAACAGCCATCTAACCAGCAATATAATATTATAATGTGCCCACGTACAAATTACGACTAACAATAAATATTATACTAGTTGATGCAAGTCCCGTCGGCCTACACGATTTTAATGTTATAAATTTATAATATTCTTAGGCATACTATTAGGTATATATTATACTATAATCGGATATCCGACAGCAGACTTGTCGACACTGTGAATTAGTATATTATATTATCGTATAGGTATTTTACTTATGTGAATAACAGCAATATCCGGCAGTAATGCTAATTCACGTGCGGTCTTTGTTGTTTTCTGAGTACCTACGTACATATGTGTTAGCGCCAGCGCCACTGCCGAGTCTCATATATATATATATATATACGAATCATCTCTTGAATGCTTTTTACATGATTGGAATTTCCTTTTAGGAATTTTCTACACTGGATGATGAGCACACTACTAAATATTTTATGTTATCATGTTTAAAATGTTCATATTTTTTTAATAACCTCCTATAGGCATTTCCTCATACCTATTATTATTAATTTGTTACGGTGGCATTCCCCATTGTCGTCATATCGACGTAACAGTGCGCTCGGTAAAAGAATAAAGAAATACCGTCGCAGCTGATCACGATAAAATAATAATAATTTATCCCTCTTCGCAGTATAATAATAATACGTACAAAATGTATAGTACATCGCGATGATGATTGACAGAGCGGGGAAAATCGAAACTCGCGCGTACTTATAAGGACGATATAACGTAGATTTCGTATTTTACGAGCACCGCGGGTACTTCGTAGTAAAGCTTGCCAGGAGAGACACGCACATGACAATAATAATTAATAATAATGATAATATATCGTTTTATTATAATAATAATAATAATATCGTCTCGATTCTGAGGCGTTTTTCGGTCTCCCCGTGAAGCCCAAAAACATTCATCATCATGACCGTGCGCAACCCCGCGGGGACGTGACACGACGATGACAGCGCCTCCCTCGTCATATAAAATATACGCCACGACAACATAGATATATAAATTTACGCAAACGTGTTTCATTGAACGATATCGTACAAATAATAATATATTATGCATAGAGATTTGACCGATCACTTTCGATTACACTCGGTTTTCATACGTCCGCCTCCGTGTGATATTATAACACCCAAACAACATGTGGTACAGAGGCACCTACGATGTTGGTAAAAATATCAAACTAATCGAACTTTATTATAATATATGTAAAATTCAGATTAATATTTTATGTATACCTACATTCCACTCACGATTTTTAGATTCAGAGCAGACGAGAATTCGTTTTCAAAACTAGTTTTTTAAAATACAGATTATTTTTCTAGTTCAAAAATCATAACACTGTATAAACTTGACATTTTCACCAAATGTCCATATTTTAGCATTTTATACTAGGACATGATAAAATTTTAAAATCGTTTTTGGCTTTTTATGTGCTATTAATAGATATTCAAAAATTATATACGTATGTTATTTTTAGAGAATATAAAAAATATCAAAAATCATTTTCCAACATTTTATAAGCAAATATATATCAATATATTTTTATAGAATTTATCAAAATATTCAAACGTGTAACAACGATTTATCTTCAATAGATTTTTGTTATTATGTTATTATTCAAAAAAATATTGATCGTAGAAACTTGATACATAACACTGATGTTACTTAAATTATCATTTTATACGTCCAGTGTAATTTTCAAAATATTTATAAAAAAATGTAAGCTATTTGTATTAGACATTTGAATTTTTCTAAATTTTTTAGTCTACTTAAGCTTGACCATCGATAGCATCCAGCATCGGAGTTCAAGGATGATCGGCCAAGATTCGGTTCGACTACATAAAATAACTCTTTTCAGGATTAAAACTCATGGATCACGGACCCCCCCCCCCCCGACGGCCTTGAATTTATTCAAGCCTCATCCACGGGGCCCTATCGATGTCTCATCAGTTATACTTCCATAATATGTAAAACGCTTATATAAATATTCCCTGTATTTTAATTAGTTATACACAACATCAAAGTGTGCGTCGAGTTTATCCTCATCTAGCTCGAATCTATTCAATTAACCATTCACCGGATCATAACAGACAGTAAATTGTTTGTATCGACTATCGAATAAGGCCGTATAAAACTCGACTGAAGTACTTTCCATCAAATAAACCATCACAGTGGCAAAAAATACACACCGTCCCTTTCACACCGAAATAATAAATAGAATTCTAACTAAAGTCTAACGTCACAAAAAATACCACTAAATATATCAAGTAGAGAAGTAAAAAAAACATCATGAAACACACTCATGAAATAAAATCACACACCCTCATATAGAAGAAGTAATCTAAAATATTTGAAACACAGGTAAACAAACACAAAAAAAATGTTGATCGAACTCGAATGGTCAACAGGTTACCTGGTCAGGTCACACTAGCTGGTCGCACTACAGAAACCCACTATCCCAAGTAATCATAATATCATACGATTTTTAAGTACTGTATAAAAAAAAAGAAGTCATTAATAATACTATCAACTTTAATTTAGGTTGCCTATATGATATCAATAATATTATAGCTAAAACTATAAAAAAAAAATATAAACTATTATAATATTCATATGACTATTTATGGAAGTTTAACTGTGTCATTAGTGTTATTGAATTCTGAACATGAAAGAATTCAAAAAGTAGTATTAGTTTTTGAAAGTTATATAGGACACATAGGTAATTTATTATATAATATTTAAAAAATACCCATTTTATTACTTAACAGTAGTTCAACTAATAGAAAAACATTACTAGTATAGTATTTATTTATAGAATACATTTATTAAGGAGAGATAATATAGAGATACAAAATACATAAATAATTAATAACAGTAATTATCAATATATATGTTATAATAGCAATATAATTTATGAAAAAAATATATATATAAGAGATTTATTCTTGAGGAACCATTTTTAACAGTTATTTTTTTTTAAATAATATATTTGTTCAAACTAATAATAACTGGTCTTTTCCAGGTTTATGGATCGTATGTTACATCTGTGGGGAAAAAATAAACATATACAATTCGCCTGAAAAAAAGGTGATTGACACTTACATTGCCAGAACGGAAAATAATTATTTTATAAGTTTCTGGAAATTTTGACTCTGGAATATTGACTACAGTACTATGGAATATTAATCTAATTGTAATTATTTACAGAAATAATATTTACATGTTATTGCCATCGCCATTACATAGTAGGTACCTATCTGCAATTTATATCCATTTCGATACAATATTATTTACCTATCGGTGATACGGGTTTATTATCTATTTGATGGAAATTGGAATTTATATTATATTATTGTTTTGTGACCACTTTGTAATTTGTATAGGACGCATAATACTACGAAAATTGTAATATTCTAATTCTTAACAGACTTTTACATACATCTACGATTTTGTAATTATTAGTTATTACTGCTATTCAAATAATCATATTTCATAATAAAAAGATACAAATATAGTGTCTATTAGAAGTTATGACCGAAAAAACAGAAAAACAATATTATCAAAATATAGATTTCGGTTCAGATTCGGCTCGTAAAAAAATATATTATAATGGTTGCCGTCCGGTTTCAGTCCAAAACTAGTCTTATTCGGTACGGTTCCAGTGCCCGTTACCAATACGGATTAAAATGCAACAACCAATTTTGAGGTTGGTAGTAATTTTTACTTATCATCAGAACTTGTTTAGGTAAAACCAAAAAAACGTGAATTTTGAATAAAAAAAGCCCTCATTAAACGAGATATACTGAAAACAATTAATATTAATATCATATGGGATACCATCATTTGTACTCGGAACATAAACTCAGCTACAGGTTAGACTTTTTCAATTGTCCCAACATAATTATTTCATCCTTATTTCTGTCCCTCGCCACAATATCAAGTAGACCTTTGATCTTTAAACCGTAACTAGTAATTATTATAAGCATAGGTACTACACCTTTTCTATTTCCTGCAACAGTGAGTTCTTTTTTTCTCGTTGAATTTAAGTTTTTAATTTTGACGTTAATACATGAATTTAAGGCATTTAAGCGTTTGTTAGAAATTGTTAACTAATATACCTAAGAATAACTGGTACACACGCATATGCATAATAGATTGTAATAATGTGATGAAATTAATATTGCACTGCAATCGTTTTTGTTTTTGCAACGATAAAATATCTGGGTCAGCGGAAATATAAACATAATTGAATACAATACGAGTATGATATTATATTAAATTTGACCATTGTTGTATATATTTTAAAGTTTTTTTTTGTTATTTTACAAGATCCTCATTATATTTATGCACAACAAATATTAATTGTCCTGTGCGTATCAATGTTAGACACCATCTTTTTTGTGAATGTAAAAATACATGAAAGGGAGACGCAAAAGAAAAAAAAACAATGAGAAACTTGAAACGCAGTTTTGTGTTATGTATTATAATTAATATTATTGTTTGCTAAAATTCTTAAGTTTTTGATTTATCTTTACGATTTGACAATAACACAAGCTATAAATATTTTAACAATGAATTATTATATCTACACGACTACATACTACGCACTCTTAAAGTTCTAAACTTTATGTAATTGATTTTTTTTTTTGTCGTGTCAAAGAATACAATTTATGCTATTATTATTATTATTACTATTATTGTTATTATTATTTTTACATTAAAAGAACATTTTATTTTCGTAGAGTATCAATTTTATATTCCGGACAAAGCGAAAAATATATTGGTTTTACGATGTTGTTTTTATTTTATTTTTTTTGTTTACTTTTTTGAAAAGTAAGAAATCCCGAAAGTTTTACTTAATTAATTGATTATAGGAACGCAATTTGTTTGGTAGTTTAAATAACTTCGATTTACAATAATAAATAATACAGTAATAGTAAGTTCTTAACACAATACCTAGCCCTAGTAGAGTACAAAACTGATCTTAAAAATATTTGATGCGCAGTTTAACCAAGTTCAACTAGGAATCATTTTTCTAATAAAATCATTTAAACACCAATGTGAGCAAAAACTGAAAATAGATAAGTATTCTGATTTACTATATTTCTAACCTTTAATACTTTATATGAATGGTTCATAAAGAATTTTTACCCTTATTTAGATGCACTCATAGTTTTTGTAATACCTATAAACTGTAATAGACTAATATTTGACTTGAGGAACTAAGGAAGGCTATAGTAAAAACTGCGATTTTTATCATTTAAATATACGTATTACAGATGAAAATTTATTTATATAAATTCATCATCAGCACGATCATATTGAAACCCAATAGTATTGGGTGTGTAGGAATATTTAGAAAATATTTTTTCCATTTCAACTTTTTTTAATTATTTACCATTCTTTTACAGGCTATTTTTTCTCATGGTCACTGTTAGCTCATGACCAGGGCTCGTAGTTCATGCATTTGCATATAAATCTTGCTAAGTTGAATTCAATGCTAGATGACATAGAAAGCCATTTCAAAGTACAACGATTAATTATGTGAAGTATTATTTTGCATGTTTTTGCATATTTAAAGGTTTTTTGCCTATTTGGCATATTTATGCATAATATATCACAATTTTATCGGGCATATTCTACAGGATTTTGATATTCCTATTTATATTATTACATCAATATGCATTTTTTTATGGAAATACTACGTATGAAAGAATCAACATTTAACGAAAAAAAACGCGATCGTTTATAATCTATTTAAAATCTATTTTTTTTAACTATGACATAAAAAAATAAAATATAACTATAAAAAAATGAATGATTAATTCATGTTATTTCATAAATTATTTATGATTTTTTGAAGTATGCATTTTATAAGTGCATAGTTTTAGATATTTAGTGCATATAAATGTATATTTTTTAACTTTTTAAGGCATATTTCAATGCATATTTTGCATATCTTTAGTGCATAAATGCATGCTTATTTAGTCATTTTTTAGGGCATGAACTTACGAGCCCTGCTCATGATTACATGACAGTCATGTCTTGTTAAAGACTACTTCTTGATCACGAGCACGACCAATGTCTATAGCACTCTAGCTCAATATAAAACTGTCTTGTTCACAACTAAACAATCCCTATCGCGTTGTGAAATGTTTATTATATTATGTTTATATATTATTTAAAAGTGAATTTCAGGTTGCAGTAATAATAATAGGATAATTGTAAAAACTGTACGCCTATATATTATTTATAATCGAATTATCAGTAGTGTAATTGTTTAATATTTGTTTATGCAAAACAAAAATTCGCAAAGTGACTATAGTCACTAGAGCTGTTCACAGATTACCAGCGAAAAACTTTTCATATTATGTAGAGTGCCGCAGAATCATTATGATAACTCAGTTTGTGTTCAATATTTATGTCGTAGGTATTGGCAATACAACGATTTTATTGTAATATATTACCCAGTTTATAGGTATGCCGGAAAACAATGTTTGATATGAGTATCTCGTATCTATATATATATTATTGGCTACATTATAAAATAAAAAACCTACAACAGGAAAAAACGCACTTGGGGACTTGCGTATCACGTGGCATGACGCAATCGTTGAATTATTTTTACTAATAACAATACTTGATAAAAAAATAAAATAGGCACACCGTTTATTGAAATAAACGAGGTGATTGTTGGACGTTGTACAGTATATTCCGCTGATAAAATCTGTGTTGGATGCTGAAAAAAATCCAAGTGGACGCATTTACATAAATCCTAACTCTAACGACGCGAGATAAGACATCTACGATCGTTTCAGCAGATATTTACACGATAATAACACGCGCATATGTATAATCGATAATAATCTATGTTCAAACCCGACACGATACAGACGAGCGAAAAAATATTAATTGATTATTCTATTTTATATTTTAGTCTTCCCCCAGCCATAACGTACTACTGTTGGGTAGTTCCTTAAAATCATGTCAACTCACGTTAAAACACATAAACACCGCATATATGCCTATTGTAAACTAACCTTACAGATTGTATAATTTCTAAATAAATGTTAAAAAAAAAAAAAAAATAAATATTTTAGTGTAAGTACGCAAGGTAGGTATGTCGCCTGTACTGTTTTCGAAAATAAAATCCGATAGGTGAACGTGAAATGCTGAAATTGTAGGAAAACGTTTATGGGGAAATGATTCGCAACGTGCTTAGCCCATTTGACAATCAAAATCCGATTGATGCGAGTGCCGAGCGAAAATAATATTATACGCACGCAGACTTTCGCTTCAGTCTCGACGTTAAATATTAAATTCCATACGCATAATATATACAAATCACGTCAGTACCTACACGCACTAAACTACAAATTATATGGACATAATAAAGGTAGTGTTACATTGGTATACTCATTTGTGAATTTCACATATTTGCTATTTTTATTATAGTAATACATTACGCAGTTATATAATAAATATATTTTGATGCATCAAATAATTTTTATTATAAATATTATTTGAAGTAAAAGTATTCAAAAAAAAAAAAGTTATCCTTTACATTTTTCAACAACATTTTTATAAAATATATTATTTGAGGAAACTGAACATTTTTAATGTCTGTCGTTATTGAAGGTTATTTATTATTTTTAACTTTAAAATAATAATATTTTAAGTATAATTTATCTACCTATATTATTATGTGATTTCTATACTACAGTGGGTCGCAGGTTGAACGTGGTGGGTACGGTAAGGTAATAAAAAAAATGTTATTGTCATATTCAAGGTAGATTGGAGTTATAGGTAGCGTATTCAATTATTGAAAATTATTGAAAAATAATAAATATTTCTATTACGGAACATGATTTTAGCTGGCCGATTACCACTTTAATACTATAGCCGTATTAACCAACGTTGCCTGAGGATAAATTAATCCGAGATAGTAATAAGTAACATTTTTTTTTCTTATGGTCAACATAATAACCTTCACTGTTAGAGCCTTAATATTTAAATAACAAATAAATAAACAAAAATCGAATAATATGTGGTTACGGTTTTGATATTATTGATAGCGAGTAAGCCAAACTAAAATCAATGGTTCAATCTACTATCCAAACCTGCCCCGAATCGTCAAAGTCGGTCGGTTATTTTTATGCGATTCTATTTAAGCCTCAGAAATTAACTTTACCTTTTATAATATATATAATATCAGTTACTTATGGGTGGCTTCTATTTAATACTCTTACGACCCATCCGGAATCCCAACCAATAAGTGTGTACAGTTTAGTGCCAATTGGTCAAAAACTGTGGATTTGCATAATATATTATGTCATTTAGATATAACTCGACTATTTTAATCGATATCTCTATGTTTTCAGTTTTGTTGCAGTTGAAATAATATTCTTGATTGTTTTTGTCAAAATAAGCTGAGTGTTTTTTTTAGTAAAATATATACCTCATTCATAAACTTTACCTCTTAAATAATATAATAGCTTTTACTTAATATTACATATTTTATATAGAATAGCTTTATTAGTCTAAATGATATATTATAATACAATACTGACAATTATATCCAACCATAATAATAACTATTTTACTATCTGTAACCCACAAATCTTATATTAAATATTGAAACAAATAAATATTCGATTTTCGAAAGCCGAAACAAAATTTATGTGTAAGTTCGCCATATGGCAACAAATAGGGGTGGAAAAAATAAAAAATAAACACTCCTCGAGACTCTAGAAATCTATTGATATAACTTTTATTGAAAACGGTCCAGTGGTTTCTGAGTCAATAGAGGACAAAGAAACAGACAAAGATTCATTTATATTTATATGTATACATATTATATATAGATAGATAATATAAAGAGAGTAATATAAGTAGAAACTACTAAATACTTTGTACATTTTCACAGACTTTGGTTGTTTAAATTATAAAGTAAAAATACTTTTCAATTAAGGAAATGTGTTACTATTATTATTATGCGTATACTGCAACCGCGGTATAGGTAGTAACGACGTTTGTGGGATTCAAGGTTTTGCAATTACATTCCTAAACTTACAGACATACAATACCTATATATATGTTTTGTACCCGCATTTAATCAAAAAACATACATTGTAATTTTTCGATTAAAGTGGTCCCATTTCGGTACTTGTTTTTGGATATTATTGATCGGGTTTGCGTATTATCACAAGACAGTGTAATATTATTTTATTTTATAAATTAACGCCGAATCGGCTTTTACAAAAATAGAAACCTGATAAAATGAAATAACAAAATAGTTAAATAAAGAAAAGTATTAAAGTAAACATATAAGAACCATAATTGTAACAGTGATAACAATTAGATAGGTACCTACGAATTTGTCGTGAAGTAAACAAATCGTATACATTCGCACCATTCTAGGTCGGTGTCGTGAATCGACTTGTCGGTATGTAAAAAGTGAAACCGAGTGTTGCCGGGAACGCGCGACAGTGTCTAATAAACTGTGTGCGATGTGTCTCTATTTGTCCATTTAATAATATCGATATAAAATACGATAACTAAGGATCTAACGACCAGATGATAGTGACTCAAGACAGATAACCTCGTTTATGGGTTGATAATCGTGGGGCGGATGAACACAGTTTGTCGTACCGAATAGTTGATAATTTTTATGTAAATTATTATAATATTTAATACGTAATTTATAGAGTAATCTGCAGTCGCACGCGTACGATTCGACACACATAATATTACCTATGTTTTATTTGGGTACTCACCTAAACGTCAAATATTTGTGCGATTGTTGGTCGGCCGTCGTCGCCGACCAGTCAAACTCCAGTAGGTTGCAGCCACCGTTGGCGGCGGGTTGACCCCCCCGAGCCAGCAGTTTGCCATTCACGGTGATCGTATAATTGTACAGCGTCGAGGCGGCCGCCGTGCAGTTCATCCTCACTGCGAACACAATACGATAACAATATAATAATATTTTATTAGCGTTACAGTGTTGCGCAGTATACAAATGACACAACAGTTTAATAATATATAGGTATTGTGATGGGGCATTGTGAAGTGGTCCGCAAAACGACGCGAGATAACATTGCGCGGAGACGTATAACGCGTGTTCGTCGAGCGTATTATATTTAATATGTATATGCGTATTATTATGTTACTGCAGCCCAACGCAGAATCGTCCAATTCGTGAAATAGTCGCTATTTTTCTGGACCATTTCGCGAAACGACCTAGTCGCTCGTGCAATATTCATGAAATGGCTAAAAGACAACGCGTTGTTCTACTTCCGCACGAAATGGACAAATTTCAGTTCTCGTCGTAAACGGCCACAGTATTCTGTCCAATGCCGCTGACGCATCAACCAACTCGATATCATTATTATTATTTATATTTTTTTTTTGTAGCTCTGATATTGAAACGTATTCTTATTTGCATAATGTATGAGTAAACATTTGTTTAAACACTGTTTTTAAAACTATAGACTTTCATAATAACGTAGGTAGCTATAATTCTATATTATGTCTTATACACTACAACTATAAATACACGACGTTTAATAATATATTAATATAACACAATGTAACATAATATTTATTTAGACGTATGAACAAGAATATTCTGATTTTACAATAATAATTATTGTTTCGATTCAAATAAATTTGTTTAAATTAAAACATTTAAATGCTACATTCATTACCTTTATCTATAATAAGAGGACCATGATACCAAAACGTTTTCACATTTACTATCTCAGTCAATAATCTTACTACATATTACCGCGGTAAGTGGTTACAAATACAAGGTTCGCGTTCGTGTATTTTCTAGAAATATCTTAAAATTATATTCTATACCAGCCGACGAAAGGAAGAATATTTTTCATTTCTCTTGTCGGACCTTTGAAACATTTCAATCCACACAATTTTCTAAATACATAGTATTGAGATTTATTATTTATTTATCGTATGGCAAATTGAGATTTATTATTCAACAAAACAAAGAAACCTCGACAGCAACTCATCAAAAATATCCTCCAAGTCCGTTTTTGTAATATGAAGCATTATTCACAATACACGTATATTATATCTAACGGAAATAATACTCTTCGAAATATAAATGTACAATTCACGCACTGGTAACAAAGGTACGTGTATTACCGTAAGTTACATAGTATAATATACAACATAATAGTGAAGTAATACTGTAAATCCTACTTTACGAAACACTGCACCTACCATTTTCCCTCCCCTAACTATGTATTTTGTAGGTAAGTTTTATAAGAATCATTACTCTAATTTAAGATTATTGGTTAATTTAGTTATTTTATTTTTATGTTATTAATGCTATTATGTATTTTATTAATTATTTAGATAATACGTATAATAAATATTATAATTGTTTTTAAATATAAAACTAAATATTTTGAAAGTTTCTTTGATAAATAAATTAATATAATATAGTAATTAAGTACTAGGTAGTATATAATAATAATCTTTCAACAAAATAACATATTTAAATATTGCATAAATAATATATTGTCCAAATTTAAACTTAAAATATTTATTTACAAAAAACTGTGTTTATATATTATTTAGATTTTTTGTTTACAGTATGAAAAACCTTGTTTTGAATTTTCAATCCTTTGTTACAAAAATCAAACATTTTATACATTTTTAACAACAAAATAATTTCTAAATTGTTGAGATTTTTATGAATTTTATCGACAATTTTACTTCAGGCGCTAATTTTTATGCCTATTATAATAGTTCAAAAAGAGTCAATATCTTTTTAGATATTATTTTATGTTATGGTGTATAGAAAATGCTTATGTAAACATTTGGTGAAAATTCAAAGTATCTACGGTATTAGTTATTTAGTTACATCAAAAAAACTAAATCGATTTTGTCAAAAACTGTTTTTGCGTAAAAAAATTTAATTTTTCCCAACGCTTTTGAAAACTACTGCGAATTTTGAAATTTTACCTCTTAAAAGTACCAACAAAAGTTCCTACCAGTAAAGATACTGAAACTTAAAATCAATGAAGTATTTTGATTAGGTACTTAACGTGTATACATACATAAAAAAACACATATACACAAACACATCATTATAAAATCGCTCCGCTCAGAATTTAAAATGTAATTCCTCGTTTGAAAAAAAAAACGGAGTCTGTAACGCCACAGGATGACTCTCGGGAAATAGCATAAACATTTTAAGTATTTGAAAATAATGAAATACGATCTTCAACTAGACTCAATATTGTTTTAAAAAAAATCGAAATTTGAATAAATGCATAATTAAAGGATAGAATGGGGATAACCTTGGTTCATCCTTTATAAAGTTCTACTAACTAACTTTATATATTACCTACATAATATCAAATTGCAGTCGTGTTATCATGAACTTTGTATTCAATTATGAATCATTACCGCTGCTGTCTGACATCAGTTGTAACGTCGACAAAAAGTACATTTCACGAATCGGGCAATTTCGCGTTTGAAATGTTACGCGTTAATGTAGGTAGGTAAAAGATATTTCGCGACTTGTGCTGAGACCCGTGGGGGGTAAGACGATATAGTAAAGAGACGCGCGATAAATCAGGATATTTTCTCGGGAAAACAGACGGCGCCAAAAATCTTGTAACAGAACAAAACAAAAATTATATACGTGTATATACACTACCATGGAATAACGGTTGTTTTGGCGTCAACATCCGGAAAAGCAAAACCATTTGTCATCCGGCCGGCGAAGGGAGCGGCGCGCAGCTGGAGAGTGGCGGGGAGTATAATTCTTTAGATAGAATATCTGGGCGCGGGATACTCAGCTTCCACTCGCCCCTTCCCAACACTCACAACTACAGTTCTTCGCCTCTATACCTTCCCCCCTCTTTCATCGGTCAAGTTTAGGTTGGACTTAAACAACTATACTGTGCAGCCATTAATACAATAATAGCAATAACGGCAGTATAGCGATAATAGTTGTTGTTATTATTAGTTAGAACAACTAATATTACAACTACAATAGTACACTACCATAACGCAGTTAGCTGTATATTATATCCTATTGAATATTATGATGCACAGTAGCAATAATATTATTTAATATAGGTACACGTGCGAGCGGAATACAAATGTTCACTTGTGGCGACACCGATCAATGAATATCGATCATCGGACGGCGTTGTGTTACCTAAGGCCAAAACAGCTTTATTATAATGTAATAATAATGTATACGAGTAGGCGCCGACGACGCCGCCACCGCCGCCGCGTCAGGGTCGGTTCTTGACAAGTCCCGATGCGAAAGAGGTTGAAAATATTTAGCACTTTTTACCGTCAATAACCTAGGTGGACACGAGAAGTAGGTAATTTTATGTGCTCTACCCCTTGTAAAAACGTGAAAGCTATATACTATTATGAAATAGTTTTTATTAAATGTTTTATTTTTTAATGACTACGATTATACTATTTTAGAGTTACTGCGTAGGCATTCACACCAGCCATGGGGAGGGAGGGGTTGGTTGTTGACGAGTCCCCCAATGAGGGTTGAAAGTGTTTAGCATGCACATCTCACTTTTTTCCCGTCGATAGGCGCGGACACGAGAAGTAGGTGATTTCATGTGCTCTACCCTTTATATACCGATACCTTCCAGCCATATACACCTATTACGAAATAATTTTTATTAAATGTTTTATTTTTTGATAACTGCGATTACTATTTTAGAGTTACTGCGTAGGTGTTCATACGTATGCACGCATCAGCCGTGGGGAGAGGTGGGCGACCCACCCATCGTAACTACCCTAGTACCCCACTGCGCCGTATATAATATTTGTGTGTACATAGTCGTACCTCCCGGTAATATTATTATGTTATCGAATTATGCAGACGACGATTCTATTGAAACGGGTCGGAATGAGGAACTCGAATTTGGACGAGTGCCATTAAAATGTCAACGGGCTGTATATTATTATTATCATGGTTGTGTCCTAATCGAATTATACCAGTTTTTCGCCCGTGTTCTGTGTATAAACATATGAAACGTTATTCGCCGTCGCTGTTTGTTTTGCTGTACTTATTCAATAGTGGTCTGCGTATATATACCTATATATTGCATTATAATACGTTATGATATTATAAAATACACATCCGTTACATATTTAAGAGCTTTACACGTGTAATTATTACATTATTATTATTATATACCTACCTACACTCGGAGCTGCGGCCTTGCCGTGGTTTGTATATTTAATATAGATTATCGGATCCGGCTGCGCGAGTTTGAGTACACGCCGCCGTTTAATTATTTAAATAACAATATTATTAATGCTTTAATTCGGATGTTTATTACCATATATCACGTATATATAGGTAGGTAGTACACCACTACTATTATACCAGCCACAAGTATTATACTGCTACGACTTCTATCGGCGCTCCCACTTCCCACTCTACACGCATATACGTGTACGGGCAGCGTATATAGGTATATGTATATATATATATATACATGGTATCATACATACATATATATATTATGCGTTTTAACCGTGAAAGGTCAAGTGTAAATTATAACAAGGGGGAGGGGAGGGGAATCGTTGTTTGTAAGTACACACATGGGTAGTGAACAACAACGGGCGCGCGCGTTTACAAATTCTACCCCCGTTAACCCTCAGCCATTTGGGTGTATGCGAGCATGAGTATATAATAATATGATACTCTAACTACTGCAGGTTCTCCGCCACCATATATCGAAGAAGGGAGCTTTTGTGTTACGAGACTCTCTAGAAAATACGTTTCAATTCGTCGTGGTGAAAACGAATTCGTGCGAAATACTTTTCGAAACAAACATTTTCATTTCGTCACAGATGCACTATCGCTTGCCGTACACAGCAACGAAGTTTGTTTATATTTTTGCAGTTGACCACGCCGTCTTTTTATTTTTTTCGTCATATTTGTTTTATTTGTATAATCTGCGACGCAATAAAACGGAATGATTTTAATAATTCAGAATACGGGAAAATTATATTATTATTATATCGTATAATATCATAAATTATACTCGCCCAGTGGCCACTAAAAAGTTTTATTATATTATTAAACAGTAAAATAATAAAAATTATACACTGCGGTTAGTCGGACTATCGCGTTTTTAATTCTTTCGAAACGTCACGGAAAAGCGCATGTGCTCGATTCCGTGTTTGTAAATCACTGTTTTAAAACCAATTATTATTCAAATTAACCACCACAAATTAACAAATTTTTCATACGAATATATGCACCTATAATGTAATAGGTACATGGTAAATAGTAATGGACTTTTCACATTATTATTATTATTATTATTATTTAAAAAGTACCTACATACCTACTTAGTTCTCTAAATAACATTACTGATAATATTTAAAAGTACGTAAGCATATTGTATATGTAATACTTACAAGCTACAACGTTCATAATATAATCAATACAAATTACAGTAATTATGGTAATTAGTACGCTTTTATAAAAAATAATAATAGTGAAAAGTTAAAAATTTTCTTTTTATGGTTCACGAGTTTCTTTGAAACATTTTTTATTATTAATTTTAAATGTTTACAAAGTAAAGTTTTTGAAATATCTTTGCATTTGCTTTCAGATTAAAATATTTAACAACAGCTACACTTAGCGATTAACTTTGCACAAAGAGAAACATTGTAGGTCTAAACGCTATAGTCTAAAACCAACTGTTATTACAACAGTAAAAAAAAAAACAATGCATATGGTATAATATATAAACATTGAACATTTTTATGTATTATAATAAAATACATACTATAGGTAATGTTATTTTAATTTCTAATTATTTTTCGCAGAATAATGTAAATCTTTGCAAAGACTAAAACTCTATTGCAATTATCTCACACCTTGTTTATTTAAATATCGTTTTGAACGTTGGACTAACGCACATTAAGTGTTACTGCTATCTAAACTAATTTGTCAATAACAAATTTTAAACCCTGAAGTCAGTAAATTATATTATTTAACCATGGCTATGTGTATATGATAATATTATTCAAATAGAAAGCATATTACAAAAATTGTATTTAATTTTACTGAATATAAATAAATCGATCACAGTGCGTAGTATGTCAACGAATTTTATTGTTAAAAAAATTATTTTTTATTTATAGCTCTGACTAAAAGAAAACATGAGCATGAATAACATTATTTCCATTGTCATGTTATTGTTCAAAACTGTGATTGTGACGTAACAGTCAGCAAAAAATGTTAGGAAATATATATTATTCATCAATTATTTCGTATTTGTCATTTTGAGCTATGATCATTATTCATTATATATATTTTTTTTTTCTCAGAATTTGTACGGAGCTTACAGTTATGAAAAAGATATTATTACTTTACGACTAAAAAATGTAACGATTAATTTATATTCTATATTTTTTTTACTAGCTGATCTTTCGCACTTCGTTGCTTGTAAAAAATTACAACTTTCAAACAAATTGTGATTGTTCAACTCCTTTTGGGTGCAACTCAGCATCCCCGGTAGCCAATCCAACTATGCGGACAATGTGCGACAGCATATCAAGTAGTCAATGTGTGAACATTTGATTTGATGCATTCTTGCACCTGGTCTGCCCGATTAACCAATGACAACCAATAAAATAATAAATACTAATTTCTACTCAATATTTCTTCTATACCTAACCAATAGCAATCATTTATAAACAAAAATGTCCACCGTTAATCTCAAAATCCCCGTATGGGCACGGGTTAGACCTACCGAGCCCGAAATTATCCCGGGAACCACTCAAATACACACAAAAAATGTCATAAAAATCGGTCCAGCCGTTTAGGAATGAACGCATAAAGGACACCCACGCAGACAGACAAACATTCATTTTTATATAATATATAGATTATGTCCTTATACTCATAACCTGCAGATGGCTAATATATAATATGAACAGTGTAATATATTATTTTGTGAACATTTCCCCAGACCCATCTAGAGTGTAGTCAATAGTTTCAAATCATTTACGCCAAAAGCAAAAATCTGTTCAAATGAAACGAATGAGTAGAACGATGTTCGACTTTTGCCAAACTACACGTATTCTGTAGCCAACATACAGACTCACGATAATTATTTATTCGTATATCATATAAGTAATATGCGGTTCATCGGTTGGATAAATATTGTTCTCTTAAAATAAGTACTAACCTGCAGTAACCATACTGAAAATAATATGATATACATTTATATATGTCACCAGCTACATATTACCATTTACTCTACATATGTATAGTGTAAAATGTACGTCGCGAGTGTTCTTGCATTTTTTTTTATCTTGTAAATATAATAATATACATTATAGGTACCATACACACATATAATATATAGTTCACATATACAGTCGCATAAGTATGCGGGTGGGTAATATGAAGAAAAACGTATTACTCGCTACACGATACAATGATAATATGTTTTATATCGGATAACACTTCGAGTTATGGATGGAAAATAAAATCATATCAGCTGCCGTATGATAAAAATACAATTTACCATTTTATTTTATGAAAATGTTGTTTTTAAATCTAACGTCAACCGTGTTCCTGATCAGAATTTATAATACTATTCAAAATTAATTTCAAAAAAGCGCGTTTTCTTTTATCCGAGTGAAATATATTATTATTGTGTGATACAGCATTTTTTTTTTCATAATCTACCCTATAGTTTTTATTTTTTATCTTAGTATTCGATGCGTTACGGTTTTTTTTCAATGTTTGTGATACCCAAAACTATTTACCAGAAATATTAATATAGATTAGGTAATTAATAAACAAATATTGAATTCTGTTGTATCTTGTTAAAGAGTTTTATTAAAATAACTATAAGACGCTGTGAAAAATGTAATATTTTAACTTTAAATAATAACACAACAAAAATGTTTATTTTAATTTTAAGTCTTTCGTGAGTTCTAACCTGGAGGCAATGATATAATCATGGACTAAATTAAAGTAAGAAAATTATGTATAAGACCGTTCATAGCGAAATTAATATTTCGTTTGTACATGGTAATTGGTAACAAGGTACTATATGTATATTTTGTTCTATTAAAACAGTCAAAAACCTTTATATCAATCAAAAATTGGTTATTGGTTTTGTTTTATAAGTCTATACCAAATTATTAAAATTAAATAACTTGAAGAAAATAAAATCATCCATCAAAATTTAATATCTACTGTGTATGGGCAAATCCGGGTGGGATTATTGTGTAGTAAGAAAAAAACTATAAAGTGTAATCATTAAATGGTATTAAGACTAAAGTTTAAGACAAAGTTTTAAGCCCAGAATGATAAAATTCCTCTGAACTACATTAAATATTATTACTAAATATGTTTTCGGGTTATCCTTTTATTTTTATTTTTTACCACATAAATTTCGTAGGAATAATGTTACAAAATTAATGTCGAAATAGTTTGGATTCTAAACGATTATTGATTTCACAAATTCCGATCGTAGAGACCATTATAGTATTTATTTCCCAGTACCATTAGTATTGGGCAGGTAATAGGTAAAATGTTTAATATTATTTATATGTTTTTTTGTAATGTTCCGTCAATATATTATATTATAATGGAAAATGAGTGGCGAACATAACGTGCTTGTGAAGCACTTGTATACATAGTGTAAATAACAATAATAATAATAATAATATTAATAATAGCAGCAACTGTATGGGTAAATTCATGTAGATTAAAAATGTTAATCTCGTTTAAATGTCATAAGAATTTTATGCCACGTTAGTGAAAGTAAAGTACGTACCTATATGTTTTATGCAAAGACTAATTAAAGTAAAATTGTTTTTAAACCAAGTGTGTATGTTTGTATAGTCGATAAGTAAAGTAATTATTTGTATAACACATATTAAATTTAATTATTAGTATTTTCTTAATTCAATAAGTTGATATAGCTCTTGCCATGAGCATCGCGTATAACGTCGTATATATCATACAATTTTGAAAACTAACTAGATTAAATCTGCTGATAGATGCCACCTCAAAATTATAGATTGAAGTAATTAATGTTTTGATCTAAAACGTGATTAAAATTAATAAAAAAAACACACAATTGTTAAAATTAAGTCATTCGCTCAAAATCAGACGTACATGAAAATCTTCAAGTTCAACCACTTGAGCAGGTAGGTATACGACATTAAACTACACTTTATTCTTTAATAATTGTAATCATAATAGCTAACTATTGATTTTGCAAGGGAATCTTCGGAGTACAATGTATGACCTATTTTTGATTATTCTTTATTCTTACATTTCTGTTTCTATTACCTATATCTTACCTTTTTATGAACTATACTATTGTAATATAAAATATTGCAGTGTAAACTAATGTTTTAATTATTTTCACCAACCTATCAATTTATTCTTGACGAATTTAACAACAATAATAATATAATCATATGAAATAATTTAAATCAACTGTATATACTGTGCCGTACGAGCGCAGATCTATTGCAAATAAACACCTTTATTAAATAGATACCACTCGTGGTTATCCATCGATATTATTCCCCTACTCTGGTTGTTTTATAAAATTCTCCAATAATTGGATCAAATTTAGTTCGCACGTTTTGGCTTAGAGATTGAAGTAACTCGATGGTACAGGATCTAGAAATCAACACGTGTCTCGAATACTCTCGAGAAAACGGAAATAAAACTCTAATAATCGTAATTGTTGGTAATAATCAATCAGTTCAATCAGTCCAGTTGGTGATGGGCGGTGCTATTATATAATTTATAATACATTTTAAAATTATGGGTATTACGTATTTATCTAAGAGTACTTTTGGAATTGAAAAAATGTAAAGCATGAACATATATTGAGCATTTGAGCGTTGTAGTTGTTGACACTAATAAGTTATTTGCGAGGACCGTGAATTTATTATTATATCATTTTGTGATTTAGGTACCGATTTTGTGGATATTTGAGTTATATACAATGTAATATTATATTGTATTACTTCATATAAATATATATATCATGAAACATCAGTAGCCACTTTTAACTGCATTTTATTGTTATAACTATTATGTATAGGTACCCGTGATGGCTTGAAACAATAACAAAATATGTTTGGACAAGTTTAGTGGCCTTACGGGTGATGCAGCTAACAAATGATGGGAAGCTTTTCTGCCTTGTCTGTACCCGAATTAAATATTATTTTTAACAAGTACCTACTTAGAAACTATGTATGTAAATGTTATCTTGCTTAATTGTTCTTTCAATCGATTTTAATTCGTAAGAAAATAATATGTTAAACATTAAGTGGATAATATGATATATGATTTGAAAATGAAATCGTTATATGTATTAATCTATTTTATCAAAATAATGGTGACATTTTAATCCCTAAGATTATTGGAAGCTAGCGCCACAACTGTCAAGAAAATATAAAGCTTGTGGATGTTTGACAAAACAAAATGTGACCAATAGGAGATGTAAAAATGTTTGGTAAATAAAATTATTTTTATATACATTCTACTAAATAATAAAACTATAAAAATCCAGAGACACATAAATTTCTAAGATAATGTTAGTTATTTTAAAGTCAAAACCACAGTATATTGTACGTGACACTATAGATGATTACAATTAAAATTGAGTATAAATCTTAATGTATCTATCATCTATATATTTATAGAACACAACGTTAGCATATAATTAATAAAAAAAAAATAATAATAATGATATTAAAATGAAGACAGAAAATAATGGAAATTACATTTGTTAATAAAATATTTACTGTCAATAAATAGTTGCAGACTGCAGCCATCAATGAATGTAAAGTATAAATTTGTTTTGTTTGAAGATACAACTACTGTACAATAAATTAGCATAATCAAACAATATAAATTAGTTCAAAATAGTATTTTCTTTAACTGATATTAATGGAAAAATGTTTACAATACCCGAGATAATTGGCTGTGCTTATAAATATAGAGCATATCGAAAGAACTTTAGGTTTATATACCGTTTAATATTTATATATTGGTTTTACAGTAATGGCGTTTGCTTTCTAGTAAATTTTCAAGACTGAAAGTCATCCAAAACTTTCGTGTCCGAGCAATTATGACCACTTTAACCCAAATGTACCCATACTATGCGATGTGGTTAGTGAAAATAGAATTTTATTATGATTGTACCTCATAATATTATATAGTAAACGCTGACCTACGAGTATTTTTTCCATTTTCCCGCTTGTTGAGTTTCAGAGAATCCAATATTTTTGGATAAAATGAATATACATTCCAATTAATTTTAACTTGAATACTAATTTCTTTGACCCTAAACCATGCATGAATTTATCGAAAGATTTCCAGAGAATATAAGTATATTTTAATATGCTTAGACTAACCACTATGTCTATGCATATTACACAATGCTACATATCGTTATTATAGTGTTATACAATTATTTTTATCACACAAATTTAAAAAAGTTATTATTACATGAACGAGAAGTTTGTTTGCATGCATTAATGTTGAAATTTTTGAAATTATATAATTGCAAAGCTCTTTGAAAATGACTCACTTTGAATGAGTTTCTTTAGTGTCTATTTATATTATTTTTTTTCTATGCTATAGGTACGTATATATTTAGTTTTGTTCTTCATTCAAACAATAACAGGCTGGCTAAAGTTATTTATTTATAATATAATTACTATTATACAAAATTATAATAGTTCAAAATTACCTGAAGGAAAATTCGTTGTTTTTTTATTGGGGAATTTATTATAATATAAATATGGATAATTTACATAACAATTCATATTACTATCTGCTTCAATTTAATTTCACAATGTACATAAATGTCGTCCTTTAAATGGTAGATAAATACAAATATATTTCGAGCTACACCATAATATAGATTATATATTCAAATGTATATCATTTAGTTTTTCCGATTTGTAAACAACGTGGTTTAATTTATATACATTTTCATATTCAACGTAAAAAAGTTTTATTCATGTTTTTGACGTTTGGGCACTATGTCTAACGATAGAATAACGTAAAATCCTTGACTATAAGAATGATAAGTCATTTTTATACGTCTAGACTAAATTGACAGTGGAGCCATAAAAATAAGTTCCTTTTAACCTCTTATTTGTTACAATCGACATGAAATGCATATGAAGTTTTTTACCATTTTTGTTCAATTTTAAGTGTGAACGTCTTAACATATTTCGATAATTTAATATACATATTTTTAGGCTGGATATTTTGCCAAGTATAAATACGTATATGATATGCATGTCGTTTTTTTTTATTGTTTTAAGACTTTTTAAGTGATTAAAATCCATGATCAGAGTTCTCAAACTTTTTAACTCTCAAAATACAATCATATTAATATTTGCACAATAAAACTGCACGAATAGGTACAGATGTTATCACGCATGGGAGGTTCTGAACAAAACAAATAATAGCTGGTACCAATAGTTTTATCGAGTCACATAACCCAAAAAAAGGATGATAATTTATTTTATATAATAAACGTTTATGGAAGGTAGGTAATAAACGTACGTTATTACTTATTAGTAACTCTTTTACTCGTTTCGCTATGACACAGTCTTTGAGTTGACTATACTATGTTATATATGCTACATTTATTGGATTAATTTAATTTAATTGTATCGTACGTTTATTATTTTATAGTTTGCCAACTAGTACTTAGGTATATGGTATGTGGGCTGTGGGCATAATGTGTTGGGTTTATTAATTGAATAGCTGATTGTTAATATTTTATAGGACTATCAATCCAACAAATAAAATACGTCTATCCTCGTTCGTATTAATGGCATCATGTCAAAAACCAAACACACATAACAGACCCCACACAGATATAAAATCATTAATCCAATCACATAGTCAGTTATACTTGTCAACTTGGAATTGTATTAATAGTGTATACAGAATTCGTGAGTATATATTATAATATACTATAACATATAGGTACCTACGAGTATAATACTCCCCTTAAATATATAACATGAATCTATACAGTGGCCCAGAGATATATTGAATTTAATTAATTTATAAAGCTACTAAAGAATAAAACAACTGTTATGTTAAAAGTTGTAATCCAATTATTCCTAACACGACATTGAGTATATATTAAATGGATGATCATATATTAAAATTAATATAAGTATTCATATATGTATACTATGTGTGTATATTTTTTTTTAAATTTGTCTTTAGCGTCGGCGACAGTGACCATTATAGCTTTATACATTTTGTTTTACTTATTTATGGTGACATATGCACGTTTTAATGAATGTATATACGTAGATGTACACGATGGAGAACCATACTGGAAAGCACGAGTGGTTGCTGAGTAAAATTGGAGAAAAGGATGTGTGACGGTATGGTGTTGATGGCCACGATAAACCCTAAGAATAAAACGAAGAATATGTTATATTCATATATTTACACGATCATTAAATTCTGAAGAGAATAGATGATATAATATTTTTATTGTATAGGTTCTACAATTAGTTTATACCAGTTTAATTTCTTACACCGAGATTCACAGTTTTTAATTTAAATTATTTTCAAAAATAACTTTTGTCTTCAAACCAATGAGCTTATAATTAATTTGCTTTCAATTTTACGAGAAATTCACTGAATAACAACTTAATGAAAACAACTAATTAACAATAAAGTGAATTTTAATAGTTATGATTTATTTTCGTTCAATATTCTAAGTACAAATAATATAAATTAAATAATATTATTCTATCTGTTTAACAATACCCTGCTATTTTAAAATAATTAAGGTACATTTTTTTCTTCCATAAATAATTATTTTATTTATTTATTATACTCTTAACATAATTTGCTACATTTCTCAATAGTTATTGGTCCGATAATTATAACAATTATATACCTAAGTATGTGCCTGAGTGGCTGAGTATGTAATAATTATTGTTTTTCTGTGAAAAGTTTAAATTTATATATTTCACATAATGTATTTGTTTTTCTGAATAAACGTTAAAAAATGATAGAAAAAAATCATTGTGATCAGACATGTGTGTTGTAGCAACAGATGGCTGTAATGACATTACCCGAAGGACGCATATTATATAGGATCGACCTATAAGAATATAAGTACATAAAAGGCAAAACGTGGAACGCATACATATAGGCATTGCAGGTCGATAAACCTATATGAAAAACGCGGCTTTTATATATTATTTATTTATTTTACTAGTTTTTGAAATTACAAAACCGAAGGGCGATCACGCGTAGTGGTAGCTCAGCTCTAAAAAAAAAAAAAAAACACACATGGAGCCTAGGAGACGTGCCGGTGTACATTTGTCTATGAGAAGATAATATAGACAGAAAAAGAGCTCTGAGAGAGAGAGAGAAGGTTTAGAGGTGGCTTTGTATATATTTATATTGTGTACTGCGTTATTCTCCGCTTTCAACAATAGAAACTCGATTCTCCAGACCGGGATTTATTTTATAATAAATAAATATGATATAATATTAAAACGTACGAGTATCAGTTTAAGTGTATTATGCGAATTAACTGTATAATATCATATTATGTCGTATTTGAAGAAGAAAAAACCACACATACCATACGTGGCCCTCGTTCTAAAACGGCAGTTGGACACACAACAGTTCAGTGTGATGCTGGAAGAGCTGTGCACGTATAAATACCTACTCGAAAATCAATGTTTGCTCATTTGAAATTGTTTTAGGATTGTGTCAGGCCGTAGGTAATTAGCTTTCTGTCATTCTGCCGAACAATTAAAAGTTGAACTCTGCCTTTAATAATGCACGTCGACGTTTCGTTAAAAAAATATAATAAAATAAACGAATCATAAAAAATTTGTGCTACAGTTGAAAAAAAAATAGAAGTACTAAACAATTTTAAATTTTACGAACACATATCATATTAAACCGAATTCCATTCAAAATCCTAACTCGATGCCAAGTGTTTTATACCCACATAACAGTTCATATAGGTAGTTAAAACTTAAAACGCAGTCAACAATTCCTTAACTATAGTTAAAAAATCTTCACATATTAAAAAATTACATAATATTATAGGTACATTTTGTACTAGTACCTCCTACATCTGCCAAATTATTACAAGTATAAATTCTTACATCAAGCATTGTTTTTCAACTTGAAAGGTCACACAATTTGGCTATATTTAGCTCAGACGATTTTAATGATTTACATTTGCTTAAATTAAAATTAGTTTACATCCCATGCAGCTAACATAATATATTATGTTATAGACTTGAAGGAATTTACTTTTTTTTTTTTTTTTTCCGTTTGAACCGACAGCAGAGGAGGATCTGTGTGAACAATACTACTCCTCCGAAGGAATTTACTTACAATATAATATTATGTAGATATATTTATTTTGTTTGTATAAAGTATCGGTTACAACGATAGTGGAGAAAGACTATTTATCGTAAATTACACTTTAAGTAGATAACTTTTCAATAAATACAATAGCCAAAAGTATAAGATACATATTTAATGAAAAAAACAACTAGTTTCGGCCTGTGTCAATCTTCACTCTTCAATTAATATTAAAATAATTAAAAGGTTAATATTTAATAAATCAATAAAGAACCGATTCATGTGGAAAACAATACTTGATTTAACAGTTATTTCAGCATATCACAAAAATACGTTTTTGCAATATTTTAAGTATGATAATTTAAGACAAATAATTGAATGGCGTTGTTAAGAAACGTATAAGCCAATTATAAAATAAAACGTACATGAATATATTCTGTCAACGACAACTCTGGTCAAATTTAAACGCACAGCAGGATATTTTGCGTGGCTGGAGAAAACTTTACTTGGAAATACTTTTTTCTTAGTTTAATTTGTATTCGATTGCGTAACTACTTATTAGTTATTTCTTTCAGTCACACAATGGCATGACACATTATATTTTATACAAACCCTAAGCATTACGTTTTATTTTGAATACACTGTATAATATGTATAAGAACTATAAAAACGACTAAGGTAACACTGAAGTATATTATATTTGAAGAAAAACGATGTCGAATTCTAGATTAGAATAACATTAAAATGATAAACAAATATTACTTTAACCATAGATCTTATGGGATAATTAATTTTAAAGCACAATTTAAAAATTAAAATAATACACTATGGCTGTTCTATCATATTGAAAAGTGGCCCATTTTATGATAATATATTTTTAAAACGGTTAAAAGAAGTATTTCATTTTATAGGTGCTTTAACAGAACGACGGAAATATAACTGTTTAAGTATTAAAACATAAGCCCTAGAATTGTACATTTTAATAAAAGCACACATAATAAATATTCGTATTGACAGAATTATAAAGTTTTAATAAAATATTAATATTAATATAATTATAATCTTAAAATTTTCATCGTAGCCCATTGGGCCATTGTCCTTAGTATTCAAAACTAATTTGAATTTCTATATATATTTTGTACATTATATAAATCAACATTTAAAATAACCCATCTCATTAATAACTTATAATAAAAAAGGTGGTTCTCATTTGAAAAAAAAAGTTTGTTTCGAAACAGGACACTCCTTAAATTGCAAAAAAGTATGGTTTTTAAGACCCTTATTAAGTTAGCAGCACAATTATGACAGATACGTACATATAACTTTATAAGGGTTTTTTAAGTGTACTTAAAAATTCCAAAAATTGTAATTATAAATACATTAATTATTAAACATGGGGGTGAGCATATGCTTGGCGAATCACTCTGTATATTCATATGTAATTAAGAACCAACTTTAATAAGCTAAATAATATACTGAAAGCTAGTAGCTAGTGGCTAGACTTTAAACAATAATATAACTGTTAAATGAAATATTTATAAAATAACTTTTAATTTATAATATAGTTTAAACCAATATGAATGTATAATATAGTGTATCCTGTATATGACATTCTATAAGTATCGTATGCATAATTAATTTATAAAAAGTGTAACCAAACTATAATAATAGTTCATGTTATAGACTTGTTGTATAATTTTATTTTAGAGATTGATGTTTAGAGACTCAAATTATTTCTGGTAACCAGAAGCCTATTAATAATGGATATTTTTTTTAAAACTTTGAATTAAATTATTATCTTTGAAAAAGCCTGCACAATTATAAATTACTTAACGCACCACAGTATTAGATAAAATGATAAATATTAACGAATAACGTTTTGTCGAAAAATATTTATTTATTTATAAAAAAAATCCCTTTTCAAATTGTCTGATTACCCATTGTTAAGATATACCTATATACCTGAGGGAAATACAGAACAGTACAGTGGCCTCAATCGTGAGATCCGAAAACATATGGAAATCGAGTTGAATCCTTTCTCTACCACCATTACATTTTATGGGTGGTGGAGTTGGGTTTGACTGCGATAAACACGATTAACGTTTTTAGCATAATGAATAGATAGTGTTCTCTGACATTTGTGACACTGTTTACATATTGCGGAATGACGTCTGACGTGTACGGAATGACTACATTTTTGGAAGGAATTCGACCGGAAACCCATATTGCTGAGAAGGCTATTGTGATTTATTTTTGACCACAGATGAGACGTTTTCACAAAATGTACAACCACTATGTAATTGGCGGTGTGACTGTCTCTGCACCTGGTACATTTGACCGCAAAGCATATAGTCTAAATGATATATTGGATGATCCATTTAATAGTCATAATCTCAAAAAGTGTTGGGTTTTAAAAATATTTTTTTTATAATTTGAAGTCATTTTAAAAAACATTTTCGAAAAATAAAATTTTTTTTCATTTCTATTTTTTTTTATTTTGAACGAGAATTTAATTGGTCATACATACTTAAAGCTTAGATTAACGAAGGAGTGGATCAACATTCAACGTTCAATGGAGTAACTATCCCTTTGCCACCCACTCCGTTCATTAAACTCATTACACTAATTACACCTATTTAACCTACTCATGACTCATCTGAAATTCGATTTTTATGGATAAAAAAAATATTCTGCTTCGAAATATAAAATTTTAAATACGTGATGTCATTCAAAATGGTGAGACTAAAAATTAATATATATTATTTTTAATAATCTTATTTTGAAATGCCTTATTTTAACATAGTTAAAATTACCTAATATAGTAATAACTAATAAGTAAAAAAAAATATTTTCAAAAACAGTAATGAATGTTGACTATTAAAATAACCACCCTATATATATACCCTATGTATATATATTACCTATAGGTACATCGGGTAATCCTTTGATAGTTATCGATCTCCGAGTGTTTGACACGACGAGGGCGTCGCGTCGGTACACAGGAGAATTTTTTTTCTTGAAAATAAGACTAATAATATTTAGATAAGCCGGGATTATTGTCAGGTAGCGTTTCATCACTTTTCCGCCCCTGAAAAACGTCTGTGGGTTATTATCGCTGTGGTTATCGGACTGTTTTTATTCGATCAATTGTTCACGTGGATAACGACGAGTTTCAGAACGTTATCCTCAAGGTAACCAAAATATATTCCCGGGTATATCGAATTAGGAATTCGATTTAAATGTATTTTATTTCTACACTGGATGAAATTTTAAACAAAATAATATAATAGGCCCTATAATTACTATCCGTTCATACAAATTATTTGCAATAATGTACAAATAAACATCTTAAATTTTTCGCCCTCACAAATGTTTGCCTGTGGAGTATAGGCACCGCTCACCAACCCCGTCCCCCTAACCATTCTATGGCCCTGGACTCTCACTAAACGTGTTCGACGCGTCGGCACCGGACAGATAAATATCTCCGATATGAGCAAACGACCATTCTGAGAGAATGTGGTTGATTTTCTGTAAGCTACTAGATACGTCTTGCAGATTAAGTGCGTGGAATATACGAGATCTCGCTAAACGAGTTCCGCGCGAATCTATAGTAATACACAGTACAGGTCGTTCATATGGCAGCCCCCGGCGATAAGGTGCGGTGGGTGTGGATTCGGAAGAAAAATCGCCGAAACCGAAGTTATATTGATAACGAAACAGTTTTAAAGTTCCCTAATAATAATAATAAATGGCAAGTGGGTAGTTGACAGATCGTGGAGTTCCGACGCGGATTTATCGGTTTGAGATGTATACGCAGTCTTTGGAGATGTAAGAGGTGAATTAATATGTTCCTAGGTTCACAGCTATTTACGAGTACAGTGAAAAACTGTACTGCAGAGATGAAAAAGAGAGAACACTGTTTGAAGGGTACAACATGACAGGGAGAAATGCCTCGCAAGTCTATAGTGTTTGTAAGGAAAAAATGTATATCATCATTATACGTTATTATTATTGTTATTTGTTACTATTAGACGGGTGCCTCAAAAGATGGCGTGCGATTGATAATTTTTATCGATGTAACATAATATTATACCTCTTTTATTTTGGATTTTCTGGGTCTTATTAGTTATTACCTAATGAAATCGTATAACGCGTTATAACGTTCAATATATCACAATTATTAGACGGTCGATTACCGTGGATGATAATGGGGAAGGACGAAAACCTCCACTCAAAGACGTAAATAGGGGGGTGGGCTTGGCCCACCGTTCAGCCTCTCAAGCCCACCTAAAATCATGACAAATTATAATTATAATTATAATTTGTCATGCCTAAAATAAAATAAAAGTGATAATAATTATCGAATATTGTGATAATAGTGTGGAACAAGTTACAGTTGCAGATTATGGGACAGTAATGCATAGTAGGTGTAAATGTGTAATACAACTATTATCAGTGATTTGAAGTGAAATTATTTCATAAATAGAAATATGGCCAGTATTATTCTTGTTCTAAAGAAGTGTATTATCATCTCATTAAATTTAGTAATTGATTGTGAAGTAATGATGTATATTTTAATGTTTTTGTAATTAGTAATTACTGATAAATTCTTAGTTGACCAATATTCAATTTATTTCACGAATCACGGTCATTATGTTTAGTATATTTTATAATAAAAAAACAATCTGCAAAAGAAAAATGCAATCGCATTGTTGGTGAAATGAGTGTTAATCACCCTCAAGAACCAGAAAAAGAGTTATTGGAATCAAATAAAAACAATGACCGTAATGTGACTACAGCTATGGGTAAAGTAATTTATAACTCTTGGTACTGATATATGTTTGATTTGGAGCATACATTTAATATGGAATTTTTTTTTTTAGGTATCTTCTCTTTAGCTACTCTTCTAAACGGGGAATTTCGCGGTGACGTTCATCGAATTGAAAACGATGTGCCGTCTGGTTCAAGTGGTCAAATGACGGAGTCCGGAATCCGGCAGTACTTAGTCAATGAGGATGTACCACCAGCCGCCTGTGTGGAAATAACGGATTCAGTGCAGGTCACCGGAAAAAAGGTAAAACAAAGACGCCGAACAATTTGGTCCCACACCAAAACATTTTTTGGGCGTTTGTTGTGCTGTAGTACAGCTACTGCAGATTAGATAATTATTGTAAATTATAATTAATAAAAATTAGATTACCTATGTATTATGTTTATGTATTATTCCTACACGAAATAGCATTAATTACAAATAATATATGTTTATGTTGAATAATTCAATATCAGTTTCTATTTTATGTATTATTGATAATGAACACCAAAATACAATTGCAAAAAAAAGGTGGGCAAGTGACCCAGTCTCTGTGATTGATGTGTTGAATTTGAATTCAATGATATAAAAACATTGAATACGAAAAACGATTCTGACTTCTGAGCGAAGACGATCTGCCATCCTAATGACAATATTACTAAGTATATTCTATGATATAACTGCTGTTAAGATAATCTATTTTACCATTAGACCCTAGTACAATACGTAAAGAAGATTACAGTATTTTTTTCCAAAAAAAATTTAATTTATTATTATTAAAAAAACTTGAAAAATTTAACTAAAAATCTCAAAAAAAAAAATAATATGTGTTCAATTCTTTTTATACACATTTTAAATTCAAACATTGACGAAAATAGATATTTAAACAAAAATTAATGATATTCAAAAAATATTAATCGTATAGGGACCTGAAATTTTTTGTTGAAAGACCGTCTTTGCTCACAATCGTTTATCTATACAATGATTTATCATTAAATTCAAATTTAACACAATCATTACTTTGACCAACCAATGACTATAGGTAGGTATACTTGAAAAGCAGAATGACTTTTCTGATTTCTTAGCCTTTAAATTTTCCGTCGAATTTAAAACGTATCTTTTTACAAGGTGCATTTCCAAATGTTTAAAAAAAAATTTAAAAGGAACAACATAGGTACGTCAATAACACACTGGTCAGCTCAAAATGTGAATAATTGGAGTAATATTTTTTGTAGTAGGTAACATTTAATTTATCATTAATAAACTCATTTTTATTTTATGTAATTAGGTATATTAATATATTATATTATTTATGTTTGAAATAATTTTAAATAAATAATATTTTTTCATAGTTTAATAAAACTGAATTTTATTCCACAAACATTTTATATGCTATATATTTTTTCTTATTAGAGATGATACCTAGACTATATAGTATATATAGCTTAATGGAAATGTAATTCATCCGTTTTTTTGTTATTTTTATTTTCAATAATTTATTGCATTTTTTTTCGATTTCTATTTCGTGAATAAAATAATACTATCCAACACAAACATCTTATAAAACAGAAATAAACTTTTTAAATGTTTAACATGCTCGCGTATATATTATTAAGCAAAAGTGAAACGTCGGACAGATAATAAAAAACAGAATTACTTAATTTTATTAAAATGTTATAAAAGTTGGTTTCAATTTGTTAAGCTTATAATATAATTGTTTGTTGTGAAATTAAATTGTATAATATCTCAAAGAAAAAAGAAAATACATACAAACATCAAAAAAAAAAATTATTAAAAAAATGTTTAAAACAACTTTTGTGAAGGCGAAACCCAGCCCATTGGATAATATAATATTAGTTTTTATAGTTTTATTCAAATATTTTAAATTAATTAAAAATCCATATGGAAATACCGTATACTAGCTGTTATCCTTATTATTACACAATATTTGCGAATATGTGGTTTTGAGAGGAGGAAAGTAGGGAAATACAAACATATAATATAATATGGGAGAGTTAATAAGTAATGCTAACATGTACTTCATAGGTATGAGATGGAGTACGTTGATAATCATCTGAATATGTATTACTAGATTTAATAATAACGTTGATATTTGCATATCAAAGGAAATTAATAAATATAATTATGATGATATTACTACATTGGTATAATGGCATTATAATAATGTTATTTAGTTTTATCCGTTCCTTCTAATTATTTTGTATTTTATTTACATAGATTTAACTAACTTTTAATTTCGAATTTGTGTACACACTTTAATCATATTTTGCTGTACCTTATACATTAAATATATTACGTGTATGTGTAGATACACGTATATGCCTTAAGCATTGTAGCAACTCGTGTATTTATTTAGTCGATAATATCTTAGTCTATTTCGGGTTTTTTGGAATAAAAATTAATGAAGGATATTTTGAAAACCATAAATTGTACAAAGTTTTGTAATCTTATCGAAAATGTGTCAATATGTCCACAATAAAATCTTTAAAATATTTAATATAATTATATTACACACTTTCTATTCAGTATTCACTAAATCATATAATACTCTTTGTTCTAACAATACACAGTTAATTCTGGATGTATAGGTATGCACTACAAACAAAATGTACTTATAGCATCTGTGACGCGCGTGTGTGAGTGCTCAGCAACATAATCGTGTATAATACGTAAGTATATCATTTATAATATTTCAACGTTGATGAAGATAACGTAGTTATTATATACGTTTTGTATGGCAGCGTTTATAATGACGGAATGAGAAGACACGAACACGAACAACACATTATGTAGTTGAAGAATCCATTTTTCCCCCTAAAATCTTATGTATGTTCACTAAGTTCAGTATTTTCGCTGCTCCCGTATATATAATCAAGTTGAACATAATCTACTATGGAAAATTAACATAATAAAAGCTTTACTCGGTGTTTAAAATGCCGTTCAATTATTATACTACATTACTATTTACTACATACTTTTGTTAATTAACCTAAAAAAAAATTCTATTACAATATTACGTCATTATTGAAATATTAAATTAGTAGGTACATATAACGTTCGTATTATACAAGTGATTATAATATAATAACTAACATGTTCAAAAATGCAACACGGTCCATGATGGTAGAAGAAATATGCTTTAAAATGACTTTGGTGTAAAAACAATCTATTAACTAATTCGAAAAGAATAATCTTAAACACAAAAACACATTATTTACATTAGAATACCGATCAAAATAGTTTTTCGAAAAGGACTTCGATCCTACTGAAAAATTCTCAGTTTATGGTCACAAATATGTCAAATTACTTATATAACATATCAGCATAGGTACCTGTGTAACTATGTAGCAACTTATATTACAATATAGTCAATATATAATACGAATTCTGATATTCTTATCATCCATAATATTAAATAATATTTATTTTTTTTTTTATTTTGATGTATCTGTTGGTGAATCAGTGAATCCTGTATACTTAAATTAGATAATACTAAATCGCCACATTTATTACGATTGGTATGAACTGAATGCAGATAATATGTTCTCTATGCCACGAGACGTTGAAGTTGACCTCTATTTTTTTTTTACAAGTCAAGTCATAAAAAAAATCAATAAAATTAGCACTTTATTAATTTGGTTTGTAAAATATACCACTATATAGAATAGTATTATAATGTTGTTTAATTTTCTTCGTAGCCATAACATTCGAATGAAAGTTCCGACATGATTTGATTATATTTTATGGAAACTTGGACAGTATTATTGTAAGTATAATTATTGGCCCTGGTAAACCGTCACGAGTGTACTTTGTTTAAAAGTTATCGACTATTATAGTTGTGCGCGAAAAGCCGCTAAACCAGGGTACAGCGTAATTTACATAAATTCCAAACTGTCATTTTAAAATGGGACTTTGGAACGAATAGTAATTTAATGTTATTGACAAAACTCTTAGTCAATTACTACGAGTACAGTGTCACGATCGAAAAAATTAACATACCTGCTACTCAAGGTCACGGTGGCCAATGTTTTTGGGGTGGCAAGTTCAGAAACGGTCGACGCATAATACCATGGTCGTGTTTTATGTGAGTTTGGTGGTGGTCCTATACTTAATCTACCGGGTAAATCTCGGTAGCGCTTTATTATGAGCAACATTAATTTTAGTTGACCTAGTTTTTGTGCGTGTTCATTTTCTCGATTTTTTTGTTTTATATATAATAATATGTATAAACGCATACAAAAGGACAATGTATTTTTCTTTCTCATTTTTTTATGAACATTCATAGATTTTTAAAATGTTAATAGGTCTGTTTTCTTTCGGTTGTGAGGGTGAAGACGTGTAAAAAACGCCACAGGAGACCACTGGAATAACATCACTAGCTAGTAGCTATATACAGTATACCATAATATGCAATATATATATAGTATGTATACAGTTGATTATAAATATATATACACGTACATCTGCGATTTCGATTCACTTTTTTTATTCTTTCAAAATGCATCCGAGTTTTACCCTTCTACAACGTTCAGATTAAACATTATTTTTCACTTCCATTCGGTTGTCGACCAATGCGGTATGTGTAATATATTTTGTATATATACATTTAAACGAACACAAAAACAACACACTAATGGCCCAGAACGTCATATTTGTGCCCCGGAAGTTTATACGATTATTTTCAACCCCATCCCCCCCTTTAGTAAACTCAGTGTAGGTACAATATTAATATATTATAATGGTGACTTTCCTTTTTTTCTTCTTTTGTCAATGCTTAAGTGGTACGAAAGGTCACTGGGCATTTTGGAACTTTTCAAATGAAAATTTTAATGCGCACATACATATATTATTTAGAACTGTAGAAATTAAATGAATTTATTTTATAACATTCATCATCAGTACGTATACACGAATTAAAACTACGTGAAACAGATCAAATGGACATCAGATCATGCTGATTAATAAAATCAAAAAATAATTTATTTATGTTTTTTATAAGTTATATTTTATATTTTATATCTAATATTATATTGTTCGCGAAGCACAACATTTTAATTGGAGTTAATAATTTTTCTTTCTCATCAAAAGTGTTTTTATGTTTATCAAACAATCAATTAATTCGATCATGGTAAGTACAACATAATGCATATAATGTTTAATTAAAACGCTCTACATTGTAAGTACGCGTTCTCTTCGTGTACTACACTTGAAGAATGCTTCAAAAATTAAAATTTATAACTACCTATATGATATTTTTTTGTATTTTTAACAGTAATATTTGCGTTAAGCACACATAATCGAATTTACGCATAAATAATTGATCGTAATAGATTTCACATTTCTGGTCACGAACCACTTATAAAAGGCGTTACTATATTGGTTAAGTAATTATATTTATTATGAACAGACTATTTAGATTTAAATTCTAAGCAGGAAGTGTTTTTTTTTTTACTTCATTCAATAATCCAGGTCAACTTGCCCGAGAATAATGTCATGCTTCTATAATTTTTTTTTTCAAATGTGTTTCCACTAGAAACTATAATTTGTTATGTATATCATTATATTATACAGCAACTCTGCTTTTAATTTCAGTTATAAAATACATCTTTTGATCGCATAATAATAATATTATATACACTGCTGTTGTTTTTATTTTTCATTTACACGCAGTTTAAATCGATATATTATATGTATATATTATCGTGATACAAGACATTTATGTATAAATAAAACAGGATTAAAAATTTTGATTGTATGCACAACACAATAAAATAAAAAACAGTTTTAAAAATAATAGGTATAGTCGGTGAACTTTAGTTTTTCTGTACGAGAATATATTATGTGACCGAGTGTCGGTTTAAAACATTTATACACAAAAAAGGTTAGGTTATCGAACTAAAATAATGTGCTTTTGTGTTAAAACATTATTGTTTTCAAGTTATTTTATTGTTATTAAAGTCTTGATCAAATTTTCACCATCAATCGTTATGAAAATATTTATAATGAAAAATAAAATAATTATTATTCTACAACTTTTGTTTTCATTTATTGATTTCTTAAAATATGAACTTCTTTCGAGGCTTTTTTCATTGATATCAGAAACAAAGACAAAAGTATTAAAAACCAGCCTCAATGGAATGTTTAATGTCATGGAATAAATTAAATTATTTAAAAAAAACAAAAAGTACCTAACAACATGTTGTTCATTTTAACTTTCTATTTTAATGAATTAATGATTAAAAGTAATATGTATTGTTGTTTAGAGCGCGCCGTCATCATTAACTGACACTAAGTCAATATATAGGTATAGGTATAGGATTACATCAACGTATATCAACACGATATATATCTACGATGAATTTGACGCATAATGATATAATATATTGTAGTGTTACGCCTACCCGGTATTATATTATATTATCATCGCCACTAGGTCCAACTATTATTAAAACAATTCGTATACAAGAATGTACATGCGTACATATTATCATTGTACGTTATACGATCGCTGATAATCTTTACAATGTAACAAAACGTTCTCTGCTCCCACATCTCTATACGCAATTCACTACTCTCCGATCCTATGATCTTTATACTTGTAACTTGTTAAATATTTATTTTGTGATTTTGTAGTAAAAAATATAAAACACAAAAAGTAAAAATAGCTCCTAAGAATATGCCTTTATACTCCATTGTTTGGGAATATGTGTTGAATTAGTATCCGTTAAATTAAAAATATTGAAAATATTTAAACATCACAATCATCAAATATACTTACAAAAGTACACATAATACATAACCTAAGGCCCTAATGGCCTAACCTAAGTACGGTACATGTAACCCGAACGCGGTTGACTATATGGTAAGAGTGAAGGCGCTATTACACTTCTATCACGTTCACGTAATCGCGTGAAACACACTCCCCGATTGGTAGATTCGTGTTATCGACCAATTGATACCACAGGTTACAGTGACGGTATTTCAATTCCAACTCGATCAACGTGTGATCACACCGTTGAGACCAATACGCCGATAAAACAACCGTGACCAATATCAAACGTAATAAACCATAACCTGATAACCAAAAGTAATAAACTCGTCTTACGTGACACAGCGATAGTGGGATAGCGGCTTTGTGTAATTTAAACGCAGTGGACGTACGCCCGTAAGAATGTCCGGAACTCTAGTTACAAGGCATCGCAGTCGTACTACCTGTGTAACCATGGTTATGTAATGCCGTGCGTCATAACGGGGAGAAATTATCACGGTCGTTCATCTCCGGTTCAGCGTATATCCACAGCCTACCATCATCGATGAGGTGCCAAATTCCGCAAACATCATCGACTCTAATCACACACGTGCGATGATACACTCTCACCCTCGTACGGTGTTATGGCTTTAAGTGTTAGATCGATAACGCGCAATCATTCGATGGTTGTCAGCTGCTGATGTGATGCCAACGTTTTTATCCAAAAATTTAAAATTATAATAATATGAACATTAAACTTGGATTGCAATCAAAGACAATTAAAATGAACATTTTTATAGCATTTTGTATATTATCTATTACCATCTGAATCGTCTGTATAATATTACTAGAGGCTATATAATAGGTATTTTAATTATTTTTTATCATGTATAATAATTAATATGCATGGGATCGGTAAAAATATAAAATTACCTTGTATCGGTTCATACAACTATTTTGGTGAACAATTATCGTTTATATATTCGTACGTGAGACGCCATTGAAGTACAAATTGTTCAGTAACCACTCACTCTGGGGGGACATAAGAGCATATCTAAAACGTTTCCAATAAAAGTATACCTATCCACCGAGTGAGTTTTGACGATTGACTGATGAATTAGTCTATATCTAATTTGATGGAAACGGACATTAAAAGACAAAAACATTTGGCAAGATACACTTTTGGTGGGAACTGGAATTGGTGGAAATGGAAATTGGTGGAAACGGAAATTAATGGTAATGGGAATTGGTGGAAATAGGAAAGTTACACTCTTGGTAGAAACGTGTATCTCACGGCGAGCATACCAAGATACATTCAGACTTGAACGGTGCTGTTCAATTATACATGAAGTGTAATTATATTATGCTAGGCGACACGAATGGTCTATGAATTATAGTTAATAGAAGATATTAAATAATAAACCATTTTATAAATAAATTGTGAATTATGTAAATTCACGAGCTCTGTGAATATGAATCTTGTGCAACACATTATTATCACACGTATTGTACTAATAAATATTCTTTAGATTTGATTTTAAATAAATAACAAATAATAAATCACATGCACTAAAAATGAAAGACGCTATTACACTAACCAACAAAGATTCGAAGAAATATGTCAAGTTAACAACTGTTTTGAAAAAAATCTTTACTATTATTGGGTTAACTAAATTGTACTAAGAATAGTTTTAAATGTTATAACAATTTATTACTATGTAATTTCAAATAGAATAATACTCACTCCAATGGGTATTACGCAGACAACCCAATTTTACACTCATACAAAATGTTTGTTTTTTAGGTAACTCATATAAGAATTTACAGTTCTAAAAGATTAATTTTATAATACCTGAAACAGTAAAAAAGTTCGCGACCTATTCCAAAATACTTGTTACTATTTACTAAATATTTATATTTTCTATCAACTCTCAGAATAAATGTACAATCCACAAATGTTTATCGCAATATATTGAGTTTTGAATATAAAATAATAAATAGTATTTATTTTATTTTATTTACGGAGTTCAATTTTTTAACAGCTTACAGGATTTATTTACAAAGTAATGTGACATTTAAAATGTATTTTATAGTATAATCTACAACCATTTCGATTTGGAAACATACGCAGTGCACTTTTGAAACATTTTTATTACACCAAAATGCTTTCTGTAAAAATACACGTTGTTTTGAAAAATTATAGTCTCCTATTTCCCGCTCAAAATCTATTAACTTCAAATATTAAGGTGTGGAAATTACTATTTTTTTATAAACATTTTGTACTGATACATTTGATCATCTTTATATATATATATACTTTTCGTCTGTCCGTATAAATATATAATTCTTCTATAGGTGTGCACCTATTTTAACTCCTCCTAAACGACTGGACCGATTTTGATGAAATTTTTTGTGTGTTCCAGTGGGTCCCTAGATGGTTTAAATTCGCAAGTGGACCCAATTAATCCAATCTGAAGAGGTACTCAAACAAGGATTATGAGATTTACAATGGAAATTTTTATTTATGGTTGATTGTTATTGGTTACAGCTTACAGATAATAATCGTAATAGGAGAAATTAATCATTTTTTGTATGCAAATGATTGCCATTGGTTACTCAAGTATGAGGTCAGAAGTACTCAAGGTAAGAGCGTGCATCAAATCGTCACGTTTGAATAAAAAAATCATGTATCTTAAATGAAATATGAGAGTATGTTTGTTGCTTATATAGATACTTATATAGATACTCAATAACTACTTAACCGATTTTGTGAAAATGTCAAATTGTTCTTGGAGATATCAGAAAAACTTAGAGAGTAGTTTAATCCACATTTAATTTATATGAAGTGCTATATCCAATCCGCCCCCAGGTGAATTATCAATCTTGGTCGAATTAGTTCACAAAGCTAGGTACACCAAAACCAAGATACACCTATATCGGCTATATTTTGTATTTTTTAATTTGTTCACGGGTGAAGTGGAGTTACACAGCTAAAAACGATTGTTGGTTCATTGATAGACTCAAAACCTATATGACAGTTTTCAATAAAAGTTATAACAATAGATTCCTTGAGACTTGGAGGAAGTTTGTAGCTTATTTTTTCAACTTCTGAAGGGTTGAAGGGTGGTTCACATATTTTTCAACCAAAAAAATTTATTTCTGTTTATCTATATAGTTGCCATTGGTTACATATTATATTAATTTTATAACTAAAAAAATATTATAAGTTATAAAGTACACATTTTTACAAATATTGTATTAAAAATACAGATTTTGGCCCGGACAACGTCGATCAGGACAATACTAGTATAATATGTTTTCTATGTTATCAAATATTCTAATACCATTTCAGTCCTGTTCATAATATTATTATAATCATAATATACAGTATACACAATATATCGAATATAATTATTTGAGTTGTTTTGAATTTATTAGTCAGTGTCGATTGTTAATATGTAAAATATATACTTGTATTTTCATACATGGTCACACCGTTATATTCGACCGAATACAAAAACAATCTATAGTGCCTATATATTATATTATATACTATTACTATTGATAATATTGAATTTGTAATGTGTGTATTGTTAATTTATAAATTTAGTCGTCTATGAGGTACCTACCTTGATAAACTATATTAGGCACGACGCCTTTCCTGGTATCATACAGACTGTGGACGACGTCCAACGTGATCCCTTCTTCGGATGGGTCGTCGTAATCTCCACCGTTTTCAAACTGAAACCCTTTAGTCGTCTCGAACTCAAAATCGATATCCGGTTGAGTCCCCTCGTCCTGGCTCTTGTGGTCGTGTCTAATTTTCCGGGTCCCGTATTGCCGGCCACCCGAACACAGGACCACCAGCAATACGATACCGCAACACACCCACTGGACCCGAGTGATTGTCATAGTTGTTTTAATACGATCGGATTTATTCGGATTTTTCCATTTGTTCGTGGTCTGTCCTGAATTCCATACGCCCGTAACGTGATTTATTTTCCTCGTCGTCTTCGGTGTCCATGCTCTGTACAACATCAAAATCAAATCGATAAGTACAATAACGTATTTAAAATGGGTATAATTTAAAATATTTTTTTTCACTGTTTTTATTAATCAAATACGGACACACTGACGTGACACCGCGTATTGATGCAAAAAAAAAAACAAAAAGAGACAAAACACGTCAATGTTAATATCTGTCTGCGCGGTCTACTGAGGTCAGCATAATATAAATAATATTTTGGTCCAAAGAAATCATAATCTGACATTTTAATAATTAAAAATAATAAATTGAAAGGTATGCGTGACATCGATCAGATCAATGCAATTTAGATTATAATGCACGATTTGTATAAATTCAATTTAAATAGTTTTAAACTTAAAAAAAAGTTTTAGATTTGGTGGATATAAAATTGTTTAACGGTTTCTTCAATGATGAATGAAAAATTAATTTAAATAATTATTTTTTTAAGTCCTATGATTTAATGCCCACATACTTAATCATACATTTTGTTGGTATATTTTATTCAAAATTATATTTCATATTTATACATATTAGAATTGTTTTTTTTAAATTATTTTATATTTAACAGAGAGAGAGAGATAAATTTATTTTTGAATGACATATGTAGTTTTGTATTTATTATTTATTAACCTTTTTAGAATAGTAATGAAAATCAAAAAATTTTATATATTTCAATAAATTTATGAAAAAATAGAACTGATCTTGAATAAGATATTTTTCAATAGTTTCCCCAAGTATAAGTAAAAACTAACGTCGACTTGTAAAAGTGCTCCAAAAGTTTCATGCTTGATAACAAATCACTATACATACCCAGCGGCTAGCTGTGATCAGAGTGAGATAAGTTACGGATTTCACCTCTGCAGTAAAAATGTTAAATTAAAATGATACAAACCCAATTTTAAGTCTTGTGTTAAATAAAATTATTTATTTTTATTTTTTAGTTAGGTCATTATGAACCATGATTGTATCATATGGTTGGTATTTATAAAATTGAATAATAAATGTTAAATAATATTAAAAAATACCAAACATAAAAAAATTATTTGAAATTTGTCTCTATTATAGCAGTAACATAATATGGCTATAATATATGGTTATATTATAATCAATATAGCAAATTATTTTATTTCACAGTATATGTTTACTTCCGTTATAATAATTTAGTCAAAATGTTTACAATAATATAATAATACTTATGTAATAATATGTATATTATTATTATCGTATGGTCGATAATATAATGTATTTTATTCGTTACGCTACACGTGCAAACATCAAAATTGCATACACAATGCGCCGGGTTACAATCTAGTGTTATGGTACAAAATTATGGTTGTTGTGATCCTGCAATTGTGTAGACCATTAGAATGTAATTGTAAAACATTATGGTTATTCTTTGCATATGCGTATATACTGGTGGGGGTGGATATATATATCTTTTTGTGTACGTGAATGGAATAAAGTCTGGGTTACAACAACAAAAATTAATAATGATAAAAATAATGATGATAATAATAAAAGGTAATAATATATACTTATACCAAAAATATCGCCTCTGTTACCGACCAAACTTCTAGGGCCAATTAAACTTGCATGAAATTCGTTTAACTTTTAAATTAAAAACATGTACTCAGCTCGTTGTTTGTTGACAATGTATAATTATTATTGATAGTCTTAAATTATAAATAAAATATATAATTCCTATGAGTACCAAGAGTAATAAAAGTCAAACCGTCCGTAATTATAATTTATCGCACTTCTCAAATGAGTACAATAGATTTAGTTTAGACCAGTTTTTGAAAGATAAACTGAATATGTATGTAGTTTTTAAATTACATAAAATTAAATTATTCACTACAGTGTGCATCGAATAATATTATATTTTATATTATTTCCGAAACCTATACGAGTGTAGTGATTTGTATTGATTCGTCCACTTAAATGGACAATTTATGTCTGCAGTTTTTAAATATTTTATCCAATTATGTTATTCGAGCGTAATACTAATTTGTGTTTATCAAATACAACACAATTCGACAATATGGAAAATGTAAAATAAATGTTGCTATATATTAAAATTATACCGAATCGTGTAGGTATGTTTCATATTATGTCGGAACGTCATTATATTATGTAATAAATTCAGTTTCCAAGAATATATTATTATTTTCAATGGATAGATGAGACCATGTAAATAACGAGATGCGTTGTAAGGGGTGTGATGCGAATAGACAAACTAAGAAATGAATACACTCAAAACCCTTTGAACGTACACGATACGTCAGAAATAATAACACAGTGGAAAGAATCAAACTATATTATGATGGGTGCTTAATGGGGAAACTAATATATCTTTATAGACAGAGATCGAAATAAAATTACAAGGGAAAAGCCGCGTATACATTTCCATTTGAATGCGCATCAGGCTTTTCGAAATCAGATTGTGTATAATATAATTTATTATTATTTTGTATATTCGTTGCAATACCAGATTCGTCAGTGTATAGTATTATTTTAATTTACAAAAACACACGTTAACTAAACAGGGTGATTTACCGACCATACCCGAGCTAATTCTTATTTTATACTTTAATTATGCATTTATTCAATTTTTAATTTTTAGAAATTTTTGGTTTGCTAATACACAGAATTTTAAAATACTTACATTTTTTATGGCATTAATTTTATTCGTCCTATGGTGATACGAATGTCTTTTTTTTCAAATTAGCACCTACCACCGATTTTTACAGTAAATTGTACAGCAAATAATTATTTTAATTTTGATTTATTTAAATTAAAAGTCAAACAATTCATTTTTTTTTTTATAGGATTATATTATAAGTAAGTATATTATGGTAATCGCTAATCAATATGAATTTATAATGATTTAATAATTTGTAAACATTGTATGAGTACCACCTAACCGACCTATAACAAGTAGTAGACTAAATATTATTACATTTATTTCATATTTTCAGTATATATAACCTCAGAATTTTTTTTTCTAAATCTATTATCATGGAAAATTATCCTTAATTCATAGTACAATAACTCAGAAACTACCTAATTGTTTCAATTTTGAAATAAAGAAGGAAAATTATATCATTACAGAATATAGATAGCATAAAAATGTAACTATTATATTATGTGGTACGCATTAGAAACTCGGTGTTTTCTGTTAGGATGGATGGAAACGTTTCCAGCTAAATATGTTGTGTTTAGACGGGTGGTTTTAATGGTTTTCTTGAAAAATTCAATATTGTCATGTTACATTTGTCGTGTGATTTCTGTTTTTTTATTATTTATTTAAACGCTTCTATTATTAGTATACAACTAAGATATATCAACAATTATTACAATATAATAAAAGGTGTGATTACTTTATTTATGTATTCTACAAGTTTAGATCTTAAAATAGGTCTAAAATAAATACAATAGTCTAAAAACAATTATCATTGGTAAACTGATAAACGATTGAGCACAACATTCCAATGAACAAATAAAAAAAATAAAAATCTACAAAGGTATTATATAATATATTAGTTTTGATAGTACTATTTATATTTTTATTATACACGTAATATTCATCTTTCATAATCATAAAATTAATATATACAATTTTAAAATGTTCCTACATAGAATAAAAATAATCAATAAATGTAAATTATAACCTTTTAGATTCTGACTGGGACGATGAATGTATTGGTTTTAGTGTTTTACATAATGGGTTTTATTTTTATTGACTGTCGTTTGTCATCGTTCTTTATCTATAGTAATAAAAATGCTTCAACTTACCACTTTGAGGATGGTTTCTGGTAGAAAATTGTAACTAGTTGGTACTTTGTGAGGTACAAAGAATTGTTTTAAATTATTGAAAGAAACGACAAAAAAACAGGAATAATTAGGTACTCAATTCCAGTTTTCAACAAAATCGTATTTTCCAAATGCCATAGACGCACATATGCGTCCATAGGTCGGCGTTGTTCCAGGGCCATTGTTCCATGCTCTTTTAAATTTTAATAACAGCTGTTAAAACAATATACTGATATCAAAAAATTCAAAGACGAATCCAAGGACGCTTACAGAAAATATTTCGGAATAATACCAAAGAGGTTATAAGTAAATTAATATTTTCATTTTTCCATGGTTCTACCGAAATATTAATTTTTTTTTATCAATTTATCATAATATCACAATCATACCGTCGTATTACGTAGTTTGTTGTTATGTTTAAATTTTGTTTGTTTGAGACTAGGTACGTAAATAATTATTATTATTCAAACCACTATAAAAATCGTAATTTTCATTCGTTAATAACATTTTGAAAACCAATCGCCGCATTGTTCTAGATGGCCAATAACTTTGGACAAATTGGTCCAAACACTTTTTTTTTTTAGTTAGTACCTACCTACCTATCCATAAAAATAATAAAATACAAAAATTCAAAAAAAAAACAAATAAAAAAATAATTCGGTCTAGGAGCTACTAAAAATTTATTTGGCACTGAAATGGTAATGTATTGTAAACTTGCAACTCAAAAATTAATAACTGTTGTAGGCACTTGTAATTTTATTCATAAATTGTTTATTAGCATTTTCTAGACATGGATATTGCTATTAAAATATTATGACTTTCTTTGAGCGGTCTATAGACAGTTGAAATTTTCATTTTATTTTTAAAAATCTTGAAAATTTAATACTATGTTCATAAGTTCATAAGTTATTCATACTGCAATTGAAAATATAAGAAATTACAGTACCTAAGTTCAAATTTTTATGAAGTTCATCACAACACAACAAGTTGAAAATTATTCTGTAATTCAAAATGTATAAAATGTCTAACCTCAGGCTTGAAAATCAAAAATTTCAATAAGTTTTTATTGCCATAATTTAAAAAAAGTTTAACGTTAAGCAACATATATTTTTATGAGGCGTTTTTAAGTTAAAATGTCGACATCATTGGATATTCAAACAAATTAATAATTATACTAACGAATTCTCGTCAAAACGATTTTACGTATTAAGTCATGTTATGATACTAAAAATATTATTCGTAGAAATGTGTAACATTGCTCCAACCGATATTATATAACTACCAGTTACTAATTTTCTATATAAAATGACATTTTTCAATTTTTCAAATATTTAGATTAATTTTAAGCTATTTATACTACAACATTTTCTTTTAATTTTCAGTAAATAAAATTATGAATTATGAGGAATTTTGTATCAAAATAATATATTATGATCGTTTTTGTTTAATATTATTTTATTTAAGGCTTTAGTATAATAATGTTGTCTGTTAACGGTCTATATTTATGTCATATATCGTTTCCGCAGTATTTGGTTGATATAATATTACCTATATCTTGAATTATTTGTCCTGATAAAAAAATTTGAAAAACGATCAGCTTTTGTGACAAACTTTTATCGTTCATAAAACGTGAGTCATACGTTATATAGTCAACTTGTGTATACAATTATTGATGATAAACGCCATTGTTTGTGTCAATGTAGCTCAACTTTCCGTTCAAAAATATTTCAACTCCATAAAAATCTACACCTATAGATAAAATACATTATGCATTTTAATGGTTTTATGTTCTTTCAGTATGTATAGCAAACTATGCATAATATATTATTCAATATTTAATAATGACATTTGTATGCATAACATTTAATTTATTCATGTTAATATATATATTACAAGATTACAAGAATATAATTCATACATTATTTGATCATTTTTTTCTACCATAAAATCGTGAAAAGTAAAAGCCTAACAGTTACCGGTGGTGGAACACTTGTTATTTTTATTGACTTTGGAAAATAATAGTGAATTTATTAATAAATTCACCAGCAATAATAAATAATCCGATTTAATAAACAATTTTAAAATTAGATTATAGATAGAACTGCATTTATATTTCTTTAATTTAAAATTTATTTTTCAAAGTCTTTTATAATTCAATTTTCAATAAACGTGTAATGTATAAAAAGTACCTAGGTACAAACTACTACATACAACTTTATGAACATTTTATAGTATCCGAAAATATATTTATTTTAAAAGATATATTAATATATTAATCATGCATAATAAATAATTGAATGGTGGTAAATATATAATATTGATCTCGTTTTCTTCGGACACAACTTAATTTTATTTTATTTTTGAATATAGATTATTCAAGAATTAATATTAAGATTTCCAAATACAATTTACTATAAACTACAACAAACAAAATAATTTTTCAACTTTACAAATAATGCGGTCTAGTTTTCTTCTTAGAGACATCAACAGAAATAATTCGTTATTAAACTATACAGGGTGTCTCATGAGAATTTACTATTTTAAAGTGGCAAGCTAATGGTGTTTACATTTCATCCCCCCTCCCACTACACTTTGAAATAGTAAATCCTCCTGGGACATCAGTGGGGTATTCAGGCTGTACAAGGGGGTTATATGACTCGGAAGGCATAAGGCACCATGCATTGTTGCGGCTCCTTACTAAAGTTGTTTCTCTTTTATTGCATTTTTTACTGTATGGAAATGTATTGATACTTTTTACTAGTGTTATAGTTTTTTAGTTTTTTTTAGTGATCTAAATAACATCGGCAACTATAGTAGTTAGGTTAAAAGTCTTATTTACACAGTTGTATTCTATTATTTACAATACATGCCAACATAAGTTGTATTAGAGTCGATTTCGGATTCAATTGCTTTGAATAGTTTATTGGTGGTCTTAGTGATATTGTTTTTTGCATTGGTCCATGTAAGTTGTGGTGGATTACATTCTAAAATCCACCAAGCCCTAAAATATCATTAGACACTCAAGAAACTATATTATCGCCAAAAACAAATAACCCATGGGGGGAATAAAAATAATAAAATGTATAACCAAGAAAACCAACCAAAAATCTACACTAAACAAATACATGGCCGAAATTCAACTTTAGCTCAAACAATAGGTTTTCAGAAAACCTACGTATAGTACCTATAGTATACGATTATAATAGATACCAATGTTTAAATCTATGGCATTGTCTAATACTGAACCCAGTACTGAACTATATTATATTATCTACCTCCAACGTATATCATTTTTATATGATTAGAAATGAATTTATAAAAATGTATAATTTAATTATATTGAAGTATAAGTGAATTAGTTTTGTGCTAAAATAGAAGGTAACTCTTTCACCCACCGGTAAACAAAGGTTAAACCTCGATCCACCACTAGAACATCCTCAGTGTAATATGATTGATAAATAATTTATTGATCATGAACGAGCATAATATAGTATTATGGACATAAAAAATAAATAGAAATAATAATACAGATGTCCACACGAGCATGTTAATTTTTTCTTTGTTTGATTAAACGATTGATGGTATTGAACAATATTTGAATAAGCAGCAGGTTAAAAAATGAAATAAAACTGTATAGTGAAAATAAAATTATGCATATAAATATGTACGTTTTTTATTATTTTATGTAAGTAATAATTATTCATTAAAGCTAGGGATGTTCTATAAAATGTACATTTTTGTATTTATAAAGTTTATAAAATTAACTATAAGTCTATAAAATATATGTTTTTTAGGTGAGGTGCACGTTTAACTGGAGGGGAAAAAAGTGGGGCAATTGTTTTAAATATTATGTTATTTATAGTAAAATTGTTCAACATTTATTACCCTAGTTTAAATTGACCTACAAAAACCAGACTCCGTAATCCGTAGGTATATTACAAGTTTTACACAACCATAGTTATTATATTATTTAGTTATACATATAGATATACAAACGCTACTGAGAACTTTATTTTTTTACAAATATCCCAAACACGTACATACATAATTTCCAATGAATGGCATCGTTGTTAAAAAATTATGCAAAAACAAAGTCTGAATTTTAGTTTTTTTCTACATTTTCACATATACATACATTATCAATTAATGTCAGCAATATGGTGAATCCTTCTGACAGTCACCAATTTCTGTTGACATATACCTATTAGTACGTTTCGGGAACACGTTAAATAATAATAATAATAATAATAACATAAAATATTCAGCATCATATTCCAAAATAATAATATTTAAAATTATAGATAATATAATATTTTTATGATACACTGACCGATATCGAAATAACTGCACTTTTTAGTTTTTATTATAATACAATATTGGACTTGGTACGAAAGGACCGGCTAAAAAGTTCAAACTATCCAACAATTTGAGTTATCCAAGGATAATCCAACAATAGGAAATTCTAGGGATCGAGAAAAAGTTTGACGTACTAACGATTTCGAGTTAGAAAAGTTCGATTTAACCGAATTTGACTGTATACGTATACCTACATTGAAATAATATTATGTAACTGCCATCATTATTATTTTATCTCGCAATAATGATGATTATTTTAAAACTTATTTGGACATATTATTTATACAACTTATTTAAATACAATTTATTCCACACTTTAGTGCGGTCAGTTAAATACAACTATTGCTACAGGTTGTTATGAAAATAAACCCAACACTCTCTTCAATATTAGAGAAGGACCAAGAGTAATAGTATTATTAATAACGACTGCAGGGTTGTCGAATCACGCATATTAATACTTAATAGTAGGATAAAACGTTTTATCTGATCTGGTTTTTAATATTACGACTAAAAATGTGTACTGTACCTTATAAGTAAAATAATATGGATATAACAGGACTACTATCTTCCACAATAATGGGACAAAAAGCGTACCATTCGAAGTTTTTTGGGACAAGGGGACAAAAAAAAGGGAAATCCCGTTAGGAGCGGAACGTATGGTCACCCTAAGTCAATAGCAATACAATATTATCTGCAATCATAATCCCATTATGAAACCCTTGAGGTCATCAAAACAATTTAAATTTCTCGCATGAAAACATAATTCACATCGTTATTTGTGCGCATCTACGTAAGGCGGGTAGACATCATTAGTTTAAATTTACACATCAATTCGTATATTTCAGTTAATAATATTATACATATTATTATGTATGAACAATGACAATTTCAGTACAAAGACTGCTTTCAAAAGTCACCAAATTCAAACGACGTTCACAGAAGCAATATAATATAATAAATGTATAAACGACTTGTGACTTTATGAGTATATATAAATGTTGCATGTATTTACAATTATCATTTACGCACAAAATAATATTATAATCAATATTATCGTATTTGATCTTCAGAAAACTTAGTAATCCCGAAATGTCAACACTTAAAAATACGTTGGAAAGTTTGAACTTGACGCGTCTCCTCGATGTATGCGGATAAGTGAATAAGTACATAAAATATTAGTTTGATTTTCAAAGTTCAACAATGTTATACGAGTACATTTATTATTTTAACATTGGTTAAGTATGATTTATGAATGACATCGACAACGTCGTAAGTAAAAATAAAACACATGAATAAATTTTGCCTCGACTGTGCGCGTATAAACCTAATAATATGATCGAAGCAAAGGCTGTAAGTGCATTTGTGTCGATCGGCAAAACGATCATCGAACGATGATAATATAATAATGTGCTATTTACTATTTTACAAACGCGTAAAAACTGAAAAGTGTACATTTTTTCATACTAGTATTGCTGTTGTTATAATATATCTTTGGCTAAAGTTGGATCGAAAGTCATAAATAAAATCTAGTTTTACGTAATACGATTGACACCTCTGATACGTACCGATGTACATAAAGCTGGCCACTAGGCAACCGAAAACAAGGTACTGATAGTAGTTCCTATGGAGAAGTTTGAAAAGCGTAATAAATCAAATTCACGCCCTTTTTGTTGAACTTAAGCACCGTGGTAGAAAAAAATACAATCATTTACACGGTGTTTCAAAACAGATAATTTCGATGAAATTAATTTCATTATTTAGAAAGACGCATTTCTTTCGGTAAAAGTTTTTATTTAAAAAATATTTACTCGGTGAAAAAAGAAGAAGAAAATGTCACTTCTTTAATTCATTTATACTTAATGATATCATATATTAAGTTTAATCCTCGAACAAATGCATTAATTTGAATGCATTGTTCTTAAGCTAATAATAATATTATTGTTATTAGTTTTGGTATAATCCATTTACCTATTCCAACTCTAAAATGACTTACAGTGATAAATGTTCAAAAATATACTGTATTTCTTTTCTTAAAGGTGGGTAGGAAAGCAACATTTTTTATATATTATGTACAAATTATGGTTTTACACTATTTTGGTTAAAGTTGTTACAACTGTTGTACAAAAATGTTGTTTATAGGGTTAAACAATAAAATTTATTTTTAAATTTGTATGAGTAATGCCCACAATTTTAGATTTTAAGCAGATTTATAAATGTACAGGTTTATCAATAATGTCTGTGGATGTTTTTTATTGTGCCTGGCGTAACGTCGGTATTGCCTAAAGTCGCTAACATCAATAATTAATTATATAGGTTAGGTATAGTATCAATTAAATAGTTAATAATAAAATATATGAGATTTAGTTGTGCCTAATTAGTTCAACATACCTACCGTTTTTCTAAAAGAAAAATAAATTAATATAAATAAACTATAAAATATTATTATAAATAAAGGCTAGACACAATGTCTCTAATCAGAATCGTTTTTTGTTTTTAATGATTTATCATTGAATTCAAATGTAACACATCGATTAGAGTGATCTACTCAATGACGAGGTACACTCAAAATTTTCTATACATCATTGTGACTACCCCGGTGTCTTATACTTTATAGAGTCAAGTTATACATAGTTTTTAACATTATTGTTTCTAATATAAGAATAATAGTTATTATTTATAGCCTTATAGGCTTATACAGTTAATTTTCAAAGGTTAAAATGAGGAATTCAATGATAAAATCGTAACACACCTAAAAGTTTCTGGACAACCTTGTAAATTCTTAATTTTTCAATTTCAATTTTTAGACAACGCCTTAGTATAATGGAATTAGTGATTTAAAATTCAAGAGTGTTTGGATCTCTTCTTGGAACGAATAGAGAAGTTGAAATATACCTATATCATAAACTAGTAATTTTAGTAGTGGACATAATACTTTTAAATTTTTAAATTATATCGTTTGACTCCATAGAGTTTTATACTGCACAATATGTACCATAGATCAAATTTAGATTTAAAAACATATTTTGATATTAATTGTATACTCATGTGGAATTCATTGTGAGCAATAATTTTATGGATACAAGTATTTTTTTTTATTATTATAAAGTAAATTTTTTAAATTGTACATGCTATTTTATTATTTTATTACATTTAATGCAATGAATATATTTTATATCTTATAACTTTTACTTGAGTTATTTTTTTATACATAAATCATTTATTACAATCGTCAGCTCGAAGAAATATGTAATACAATTGAGCCTGGTTAAAATTCAATGACCAGTGGGACCATGTGAAAATAAAATGTAAAAGAAAAATATTTGAAGTAAAAGTGGTTCTAAATTGTAAACAGTAGGTAACTTAATATTTATTCACGTAAAATCGATCTCTAAGTCCCAAAAGAAGAGCAAATAAACTAAGTGAAATATCAATAAGATGGAAACAAATATCTGAGACGATATAGGAAAAGAAAAATGTTTGAGTAGGAAGGTAGTATAATTACATTAAAAAAGATAAACATTTTTTAATTCTTTCGAGTGATTTAGATAAGTAAAATAAAAAATTAATATTCGCATAAAATAATTACCATGTAGTTAATCTAATTAAAATACCTATGTATCGGTTATGAAATAAACTTATTATTTACGTTTTAATAGGTACTTAAAAGTATTAATTCAAGAATGTACAGCGAAAAACAAAATATTTTTATTAATAAATTAAAATGAAATAAATTGTTCAAAAGTATAGTTCAATCATTTAAATGATTTCAGCATTCACTTAAAGAGTTTACTTGCCATTACTCGTGTACCTACAAGATATTTTTTGTACAGTAATATAATGTCAATAATTTATTATGAATTAAGTGAAACAACAAATTTAGGCAACACCTAAATAATACTTATTAGTAATTAATACCAAATAATATAAATATTACACTTAAATTATTATTCTTATACAAAATACTGTCCTACACATTTGTGCAGTAATTGTGCAATCCTATGCTGTATGCATATTGTATCTCAATTTATTATAATAATACCTATAATATACTTTATTTTGTACCTACTTTCCCTTATTTAATTTATATAAATTTAATATATCTTAATTATTATTGAAATAACTTAAGACAATGACATGATGAAAATTATAAATTCATACTTGAAAATCAGAAATTATTCAGACTAAATTATTATTTTATATAAATGGTAGAAAAAGCTGTTTATATATTTATAAGTAAAATTAGATTCTGAGTGGAACGATGAATGTATTGTTTTTACAATGATGTTTGTTTTTATATTATTATTTTTTATTTTTTTTTTACTTTTTTTTTTGTGTCTGTGTACACGATAAGTAGTTGAAATAATGCTTCGATTTTCAACTTCAGTATCTTTTTCGATTGGAAAGTGAATATCATTGATGCATTGGGCAGGTCAAAATTTAAAATTCACAGTAATTTTCAAAAGCGCCAAGAAAAATTAAGGAAAAACGGGACTTTTTACGCCAAATCGATTTTTCACAAAATTGAATTTGGTTTTTGTTGTAACTTTAAAACAAATGACCGCAGATACATGAAATTTTCACTGGTTGTTTATATTTTCATTTTCTATACACGTTAAAATTTTCAAAATATTTTGATTTATTTTAACTGTTTAGAGACATTTTCATTTTCCATTTTTTTTTAGTTTTTTTTCTATAAATATCAATAAAGTTTTTTGTTGGGCCAAAAAGTGTAAAAATTTAATACAAGGCTCCTGATATATTTTTACAATAGCAGTTAAAAAATATTAAAAATACATAAGTACAATTTTTTTTTTATAAGCATTTAAAGTTCAATTTTTGTCAAAATTTATCATATTTAAAATTTAATAATAATTTTGTAGTTAAAAATTTATAAAATGTTCAACTTTTATATCTAAGGATAGAAAATTTAAAACAAGACTCCGCGTAAATAGGTTATATATAAATTACTTTATGCACAATAATAGCATCAAATATACTTAGTAATATCATAGGCTGACTGACCGTTTTCGCTCAGAATCGTTTTTCTTATACAATGATATTATATCATTGAATTCAAATTTAACACCATTCATTACAGTGACCCACTTGTGACCTACTGTACAGCAGAGCGACATCCACTTACCTACCTTTTTTTATTGTTATTTTGTTGTTTCATTAAATAATTAATTTTATGACTGTAATATTAAAATACTTTTACTGTTGTTTTTCTACAAGATAGATACCTAACTAGCCAATCAGAACGTTGCTATAAATTCTTAATTTTATGTTACTGCCCAACACCAGCGATAAATAATCTTGTTTTTTTATTTAATTGTTTATAATAAATGTACGATGGTTATGGCCGGCGAATGGCGACCAATACTAAACGTATGGGTACCTAGTCGTAAATCATTAGCCATTATTGTGCAGTTCGAACGTAAAAACTTCAAGCTTTTACATTATGTTATATCCTTTGAAGTCTTAAAACGGTCCTATTGTAAGGTAAGGTTTGCCTTTTACATTATTAATATCTTACTTAACATAATTTCCCCTTAGAAGACAAGCCAATAGCTTAATATATTAGTTATTAGTAAAATTGCATAATAATTTATAATTTCAAGTAGGTACAAATACTTCAGTTAGATATATATTTTGTATATGTATTATACCTAATATTTTCATTATCATCTGATTGATATTTTTTGTATCATTTAGTATGATTTGTATAATCTTTAAAAGACTAAATTGTTATATATAACAATAACATTCAATATATTTAACTTTTTAATATGCTTCAATGGCGCTAACGTAATATAAATGTATACAAATAATATCAATATCAATATTATCTATTTAATAAACAGATTTTGCATAAAAAAATCATCTAATCATAGAAATTTTAAATATCAGAAATTCATCAAACATGTATCCAGATTCAATAATCCTCCTCTTTCCCTAACTTAAAAATATAGTCTATAAGACTTCACACGCAATTAGGTTTGGATTTGTAAACTTTAAAATGTGTGTGATCTAAGTATATAGGTACTTCTTAAGAAATATGACATATTGTTTGTTTACGGTTTAATATAGAATTCGTATTAATGTTATGTTGCGTGGTTTTGTAGTATAAACTAGAAGCCCTCAAACCTACTTCTTTCAAACCCTTTTGCCGTATGCATTCATTTTGAACTATTATAACTCAACATCCATTAGGTACAAAGGAAAAGTTATGCTTCCTGTAGAAATAAACGTTGGTAAAATATAATGTACGAAACTTCTATTTGAAGCAAATACTTTGAAACTTAACATCAAGCATTCAAGCTGTTGTTTACTGGAGTGAACCCTTTTATAAAATACAGATAAAGCCCTTTACATTTTAAACAGTTTTTAATATTTTAAACTTCTTAATAACAATTTTATTGTTTTAATATATCTAAATTGCTTTAAACGATTGTAAACTTTCTGCTAAAGGCAAACACATAATAATTTCCATAGCCAAAATGTATCAGTAATTGTATAGGTGTTTTGGATTTATTTTCCTCTTTAAACTAAACTATGGGCGAAAATATTAATACCTATATTTTTATATTTAAAATACATAATACTTATATATTATTATATTACATTATATTACATACAACCTAATGTTTAAAATGTATTCTGAATATCGATACTTGACAAACAAATTCACTAACATTATTAAGATTAACCAACTAATATTTAGTGTACCTCATAATACATAGTATTTAATGTAAGTACCTATATTATTCTTATACCTGCCAAATTCGATTTTATTATTCACATACAATTTTACTTTGTTTTTACTTTGAATATCGTATATCCTTATATTCGTACAGGCAAAAGCTAAGGTCAGAAAGGGATAGAAAGAATGTGGTCAGTCGTAAAATCTCAACAAATATATTATTTCCTTGACCACATGGAGTGTATCCAGGGTTTTATTCCAGGGGAAAATAATAAATACATACCTATCTACATATCTAAATACCTACATACCTATACCACAAATATGAAAATATTGAATAAATCAGTGTTTCAAAAAATTATACATACACCCCATATGTCTAAAAAAAAATAGTACAACAAGGTTAGGTTAGGATACATAAGGGCATCGTAGAAAAGTTCCATTTTTTATTTTTTCTTATTACTAAAATATGATTATAATTTATAACGTAAAACTTATTACACCACGTTAACGTGCGTAAAATTCTAATATAAAATTATATTTCAAATCATTTTTTTTTTTTCGTTTTCTGCACTATACGGGGTTTAGTACCTATTTCTAATAATGCAAAAAATGGCGTCACACATAATTTTTAGTAAGGTATTTAACACAATCACGTATACCAATTAATTTCATTATATTTAGTTTTAAGTATAAAAAATATATTTAGATAATAATAGTTTTTTTAGATTATATTATTTTAGTAAAAACTTTATTTAATTTATTTATAAAATAATAAATTCCAAAAAATTTCTAATTAATTACAAAATGTATGGATATTATCCTACACTAGCTACACTGATAATAAATTAAATTAAGGTGCAATTCAAATAATATAAGCAAAATAGCATACATATCTAAGCCTATTTTTTCAAGCTCTAAGCTGAATACATATAAAGAATCAAATAACACCACACGAATAAGTTAAGAAAATTACCCAAAATTATGTGTCACTAAATTTTTTTAGCAAAATATTGGTTACACGTTACCAATACATTTAAATTTAATATAATATTATTGTCTACCTAGTCAGTGAAATTAAGTGATGATAATACATTTGATAATTAACAATATAAAGATAATAATAATAACAGAAATAAAATATTGTAATATCATTGCATAGGTATACAATACTGTTTACATTTTCCGAGAATTTTTTTTGGTGAGGTGCCTAGGGGCTGTTGGCTGTAGCCCTCTCAACAATACATGTATATAAGCCCCCTGATTCACCTCATATTATTTTTAATACCTGGAGACTTTTTAATATTTATGACTTTCATAAAACTTAATATAACAACGCTTTATTATATGTTGTTATTACAAGGACAACAAAATATATTATTCATTTATTAGGTTTTCATCGTTTAATAAAAAATTATGCAAATTCTTGAATTGTATAACCTTAAGTTTTAGTTAATTTATATTTATTATCACAAAGTTAATAGATTTAATAAGATTAAACATAAAACGCTTTTGTATAGCTAAAACGTATAGACTATAGAACCAACTCTATTTGAGGTACCTACATATTTGATTAGTCATAATAAATCATAATATATCATATTATAATAGTTACTAATGTAAATATTCTATACCTACAACTTGGATAATCTTATGAGATCATAACAAATAATACGGTCCTAAACACCTGTGGAACTATATTGTAATTTGTTTCTGTCTTGTTTATTTATATTTATTTACTATATTTTACTAATGGTGTTCTTTGCTGTTTGTCTTATAAAAAAGCGTCCACAACCCGTGACCGAATAAATTGCAAGTTTTATAAATATTAAACATCAGCTATAAAATCTTGTTCAAAAAAAATAATCATAACAATATTAAAAGTAACTTTTACGTTCAAATTGTCTACTACGTTGTTTTGTGTCAAATATAATAACATTACCTTGATTTACAGCGGTCGACAACTGTGTGGCACGTCGAGCGTGTTGAAAGGACGTAATACACACAAAAAAAAATGAAAATATTTTTTGTGTATTTACGACTGGATTTTGTGGGTGGTTCGCGGCGCGTGTGTCGCGGTAGACAGTCGACGGTGAACTGAATGTCCCGAACGTTACCGACTTGAACGACGACGTCACCGCACGCGAATAGAGCTGGGGGTGCAGGGAGGCACAAGGGGGATTGGCGATAGTGTGCGTCCCCGCCCCTTCCTTTCCTGGCGAAAACCGCACGAAAATTAGCCCTTCCGAAAGAAAGGATAAAAAAAAAAAAACAAAAATAAAAAAAGCAACTACTGTACCTCACGTATACGCTACTTGTTATAAATAAGCTCTCACCTGACTTCGTTTAGCACTCTTTATGTATTAAATTATAATTCATTGTACCTGTGTGCATGCTGCTCCGCCGAATCGATAGTCCGTGTGCGTAAAGGCACAAAAAATACCGAGGCCTGAGTGAACTGATGAATACCGTAAATACTAAGGGCCGAACTAAGGGAGGGGGTGCGAGAGCAATGGTCTAGTGCAGCAGGGGTCACCAAATGGCGGCCCGTGGACGAACTTTTTCAATAGTTCGCGGACGGTGAATTTATTTTTTTTTTATGATGAATTAAATGATGTTTTCATTGCTTAAATTTAATTTTTTGATTTTGCCTTTAGTATCTTTGAATAAACGGGTTAATTTAGATAATTCTATGGTTCTCAAAATGTTCTGCATTTTTAAAGGGGTCCTCCAAAATTATTAATTGATGATCCTTGAGTCTATATAGTGCGTCACATTCGGGCACTCGACGTTAATTTTAAATGGATGGCCAATCTCAACTAGCTCGCATGAGCAAATTAAATATTTTCACCTTATAACTAGCTATGTTTCTTAAGGCGAGTAATCTATTTGAATAAATAAAATAAATATCGACAGTTTTGCAAACGTAAATTTTTGTTATACAATACCTATACCTGCAGTACAATAAATAAATATAAAGAGGGCGGCAAAGTCTAAACACTGGCCTGCTGTTCAAACTGCTCGCGCACACACGGTGGATGCAAAATAAATAATATTTTACGTTTTGTTTATACGGATATATAGTTCAGAGCTGGGGGAGGAGGGGGGGGGTATATTTATTGTGTCGAAAGCTACTCGCGATGTTTTGAAAGTTCACTGGAACGCCGACCGCTTGAGTAACACGTATATATATATATATAATGGTATTATGGTATATAATATTATGTACGTATAGAGGTACACGTAGGACAGTAAATGATTTAGTGCGGCCAGTGATTGTATCACAATAATATATTATATTTGGTTCTCGTTAGTACAGTTTTTGGGGGTAAAATTATGGCTCAACAAATCGACGAGGTTTTCTTCAAAAATAACTATACATGCGTGCGTTATTGCACGGATTCAAATAATGCTATTCGCACGGTATTCTATTACTATTATGTGTATTTTTTTATCCGATATATAGCCGCAGAACATCCGATTCATCCAGTATTTTTGACCTATAAATATTCAAACTTTATTCGTTCACGTGCGTTAAATATAAATTTAAAACTTTATGCGATATATTATACACAGTGTATGTGTACGTGCCATATTATAATATATTATACATATTCTCTGAATAAGAATCGTAATTTTAAAAAAAGAGTGCGTACTTATTAATAATAATAATATTGTTTTGCAAAGGAAAAGCATACGTTTTATATTTTTCACTCATAGATATTCCTCTGTATATTGAAATACTCAATACAGTACTGCAGGTAACACTAAATCGGATTCCACATTTTGTATGGTTATAGTTTAAACTTTTAAGCAGGTACTCGTATAGTACACCTAAACGTTTATTACAAAAACCAATATAATGTACGATGACAATCAATTTCACACGCGAAATTATTTATAGTTATTGAATTTGTTGTAAACTTAAAATCTGTGGGCATTTATTTAAATTTAGAGAGGAGTGGGAATAAATAATATGATTTTTATAACAACCTATATATTTTTGTTGTTGTATTAAATTTTAGATTCTAAGCGGATCAAAATGTTGGTTTTACAATGGTGTACTTTTTTTTATGTGTCTTGACTTTTATATCTTATTTTGTAGCAATTTTTCAATCTTCAAACTCAGAAGGAAGGGTCAAAAGTATAAAATTATTTTCTTTTAATCAGGAAAAACTAAAGAAAAATTACGGAAAATCGAAGAATATTTATTTGTTATTGATTTTATTATGTAGTTGTAATTCAAAAATAAATGATCCATCGACAGATACTTTAAATGGTCGTCGTACCTATATTTACATAACGACATGATATAATTTCCAAAATATTTCTGTCCTTTTTGAGCTATTTATAGACATTAATTACATTTTCGTTTCCTTCTCGATTTACCGAGTAGAAAATGTTGAAAATTTACAATAAGGTTCTTTATAAGTTGTTGTTCCCGCAGCAATATTATAAAATATCAAAATACATACTGACAATTTTTTTATAATATTTGAATGTTAAAATTTGGGGCCACCAATAACAGACAACACATGAACATTGAACACGTATAGTAATAGTAGGGCTGAGAACACGAGCACACCCTTAAAGTTACTTGGTGGGACGGCTATGAGCATTATGAGTTATTTGATCATAATAATAGTCTATGTTCATTGGAAAAACTAGCCACCACCCTCACCCACCCCCCAAAAAAAAAATATATATATATAACGTTGATTACGAGAACAAAGACTCTGTAGTGTTTTATGATTTCCGTAGGTATGTCCACAACTGTAGTTTCTTTTAGTAGCCCATCGTGCTACACATCTATTATAACACCTTATCAACGACGAGGATTATGGCAGATGTTGTTAAGCACTGGCTGAGATTGACACTGGTAATATGGCCGTATCCGCTAAGAATCTTAATTCGTATTCAATGATTTAACATTTAATTCAAACTGAACACTTCCATTACAGTGATGAACTACACTCGAGGCCACTATTACTATACAATGAAGCGACTTCCCTTAAATTTCCTTAATTAGAATTGACATAATATCGGTATTATGGTAAACGGACACTTTGTATTATCTATTGTTTGAGTTGCATACCGCGGACATTTTGTATGGTGAAAATAAATCGATAAAAATCGATCGCGAACACTTTGTACGGTATAAATAAACCAGGAAATATAGATATTTATTACTTTAGTGTATTATAGTGTGTACCTAATATCTTATCTTTTATGTGTAGGTTTATACTGCACATTTTAATTATCATTGTTAACTGAAACAATTAACTCGTAAAATTGGACGCACTCTTCAATACAATGTTATTGTTTCTCTATTATAATTTATAATTGCATGTTGTGCATACGTTAAAAATTCACAAAGTATGTACATAGCACGAATTTATTATCATATAATTATTATTATTATTATTATTATTTATGTCTGTTAACTACATGTGTTTTATAATAACAAATTATGTGATATGTATTAATTTTTTTCTATCTCAAATAGTACCAACTGTCCGCGGTTTTAATTCTTTCTAGGTGACCGTACAAAGTGCCCTACAACCCAGAATTATATGGGTGCTATAAGGATCAGTATAAATTTTCCACTGATAAAGGTATAATCTATTTAATTTTTTATGGATAAAAAAAATACTCAAATCTCCTAGGAAATATTTTATATTTATACCGGCATTAAATTATACTTTATCGTTATAAAGATTTACGAGCAGAAATACATCACGTGCAATTTTAAGATTTTCCATCCATTATTCGATAAAAGAACCTTCTTATGGTCACAAAATGATTAGTTGGTATAATCTCTTTTTTTATAGACAGCAAACAATTATATTGTTGAGGAATGTTTAAATTATTTTCTGTACAGCAATTCGTACCAACTCATGACAATAAATATTCCTGCGGTTATTTCATCGTAATATAATAACACTTGAGTAGGTATTATTTTATTTTATTATTCTGAATAACGACTGGATGCGCATAGTTTTACATTGTTTTTCGTTGAATTTGAAAAATCGTGATTTACGCTTTCATTTCTAAAAAATCGTCAGCTCTCGTACAAAGACCGCTATTTATGGCAAACGACAATAATATTGCTTTTGCTTTTGCTCATCAATTGTTAAAATTATTATAATTTGGATTATTTCATTAAATTTGCAGTCCGAATTTCAATACCATATTACGTAATTTATCGTTAAACGGTTTTTTCGAAAAGTATTCTTCGGAATTCGCATATCACACACAATATACGCACGCATATTATTACAGCAATATAATATAATATATATATGTATATGTTATCAACACATATACAATGTGAAATATTTCCCATAAAGGTTGTAGTGTATTTAATGCCCTCCCGTCACTAGTATATAGTATAATATTATATCTATGGATCGGAACGTTCGCGTGTGTGTTTGTTCTGTATGTATTGTATATATTATTGTACACGTTACAAATAACAGAAATTATACCATTCCGTAGCGTAATAGTGCGTATAGAGTGTATAGACCGAATTCGTATATTGAATTGAAACGTCAAAGCTATTAATATTGATCGTGCGATAAATACGTTTGAACATTTCCTATATGGGGTGGCCAGATAAATGATTGAGTGTCGGGTTACTATGAAGTTGGATATTGCAGTGTACACATGGGTGTCATTATATTATTACAAATACGTCGAAATCGTGGCGCTGAAAAAAGCACACATCACTCACGGAAATCTTTCAATCCGGTGCAGGCGTCAACTAGAGGCGGGAGATCCTTGGGTTTTAGATCCTCCTGCTGCTCTCGGCTGTATTTAAGCATTATTATTACGTCAAGTGAAATTACACCATTCCGTAGCGTAATAGTGCGTATATAGTGTATAGATCGAATTCGTATATCGTATTGAAACGTCAAAGCTATTAATATTGATCGTGCGATAAATACATTTGAACATTTCCTACATGGGGTGGCCAGATAAGTGATTGAGTGTCGGGTTACTATGAAGTTGGATATTGCAGGGTACACACTACACATGGGTGTCAATATACTATTACAAAGACGTCGATATCGTAGCGTTTAAAAAAGCACACGTCACTCATGGAAATCTTTCAATCCAGTGCAGGCGTCAACCAGAGGCGGGAGATCCTTGGGTTTTAGATCCTCCTGCTGCTCTCGGCTGTATTTAAGCATTATTATTACGTCAAGTGAAATTATACCATTCCGTAGCGTAATAGTGCGTATAGAGTGTATAGACCGAATTCGTATATGTATTGGGAGTTGGAACGTCAAAGCTATTAATATTGATCGTGCGATAAATACATTTGAACATTTCCTGCATGGAGATGGCCAGGTAAATGATTGAGTGTCGGGTTACTAAAGTTGAATATTACAGGGTGCACACTACACATGGGTGTCATTATATATTACAAAGACGACGAAATCTTTCAATCCGGTGCAAGCGCCAACCAGAGGCGGGGATCCTTGGGTTGTAGATCCTCCTGCTGTTCTCGGCTGTATTTAAGAATTATTACGTCAAGTGAAATTAGTCATTTCGGTATAGATTTGTATTATGTTATTAATATTTATAATGTACAAGCTAAAAACTGCCAACATCTCAAATCGCTATTTCAGTGCAATTTTTTATCCGAGAGCCGGCACGCAGCGTTCATTTTCAATAGACTTACACTCAGGCCTGCATCGATCGACGTGAAATCGTAATCAGATCTATGCAGCTTCTATTACGCACTCGTCGTCACTGACCCTCTGGAGAAAAGCGAATACTTATTAACTATGTTAATATTATAATATGTAATCGTATTATTATTGAGTATAGACCATTGTTTTGGAAGTTATTATCGTGCACCAATAACCAAGTCACCGTCTCTTATTGCAATCTTTGGACACAATAAGATATAATAGTTATGTCTGCAGCTAACAATGCTTCTAAAATGTTCTGCACCGTGCCGCGCCTATCAAGATACACAATAGTTAAGAACAAAGCCATTAACAGTATGAACCAAAAATATAACAAACCACAATTCCAAATTGCAATCAGAAAACAGCAAATAATCTTTACCTTCTTTGATGGCCACCACTCAAAATACCATTTTTATCGCCTATTTTTTTTTTATCATTTATATAAATGCCTCAAATGCTAAGGTTATTGGCGTTTCTGAAATACATTTCAATTTAAATATTTACACAAAATATTTGAAGTATGATAACTATATGATACATGAAAGGCTGAAGGTTATTATAATTAGGTACATGTGATATAATCTATGTGTATATGTCAATATGTCATATTTTCTAGATCAGGTTCTTCTCTTTGAAGAGTTAAAGAAGAATCTCTGAATTGGGTGCTAGTATTTCACTTTACCATCTTTTCCACTGCAAAGAAATCAATACATTTTATTAACCACTACTCTGTACTTCAGTACTTGCTGAATCTATGTCCGACTTTATTAATGCAAACGATGACAATCAAATTTAATTTGAAACATTAAGTCAGTGCGGTCAATCTACTCTGCCACACATACAGAAAATAAAAAATAATTTCCGCCGCCAATATTCATAAAAAGCGTAGGCCAATTTTTCGAGTAAAGCATATTATTATAACGATGTCATTGGTCCTGACAGTTTCGACTGCAAATCGACCTTCGTTTTATAAGTTAGGTATTATTTTATCAACATATTAATGAAGGTACTGTGAAAACTATGTGATTAGGTAATTTGTCTTCATAATAATGTGAGTCTTTCATTTGTCAAATAAATCATTTCAATGACTTCTCCAACACCAACTTTTCAAAATATTCTATAAACATTAATTTAGGTTAATTGTTTTTTCATAATCACTGTGTATACCTACTAGATATGTATAAAATAAAAATATATTTATATAAATACCTATGTGCCTAGAGATTTTAATAAATACTTTATAGTAGGTATATAGTTTAATAAATGTGCACTTTTCTTTTCATATTATAACAATTTGTCATATCTTTAAACAATAAACTTGTACTTATATTGTATAATATACTCCATATTTATTTAATTACTACCCTGAAATGTATCGTGGACATTTTAATTATGAATAACACGCATTTCCAACATAATATAATACTTTTTTTAATAACTATTAACGTATAATATAATATAATATCATTACCATTTTGAACACAATGCCATACATTTTATGATGCTAAAATGTCATCTATAACATTTTTCTATAAATAATAATAATTCGAAATAAAGTTTTCAGCCGCTCAACCATGTGTTATACACCATAGAAAAATCGTTGTACCTCGTATATCATAAATCTTACTTAAAATATTTTTATTTTCCACTGGAGATTTTTAATTTTATTTATCACTCTTTTAGTTTTTGAATTTTGCATTCAATCCAAAATCAAATTCAAAATATTTTACGACTATAATTTAAATTAAGTTCTAATTATTTCTGATAAATAGTATAGTTATTAATAAACTTACATCACTATTTATTCATACATTCATATTTTGTCTGTATCATAGGAATTAGTGAGTTTAACTTCCAAGCTGCCCTTTTAAGTTGAACCTGATTGGTAAATCTAAAATACCATTTAGATTGAAACATGGATAAAAACATCAGCTCTTAAGGCGTAAAGCAACACGTCATATCGTCGTAATATAACTTTATCTTTTCGAGTAAAATGTAGAAAAAAAATATTAACACACGTTCATAAATAATAATATAAGGTAATACAAAATATTCTTACACAAATTATAATAAATTAATAAAATTAGTGTGACTCTGTATGTGATCCTGTCAGCAGTGAGTATCTGTTATAGTGTTATTCAATAATTTTATTATTTAATATCAAAAAAGTAGAATGAAAAGCTTACGGACCTCTCTTATAAAATTGTTTGTCAAAAAACAGGATATAAGTTACAAATTATGATGAAAACTAAAAATAAAACACAGCTATTTAGTATTAATAAATTTGATTTTTTTTTTATTATTATTGAGCCTGATAACTATGGCCAATAGCGGTTTTTGTTTGTAGGGAAGAGGAACGGTTAAAACGGTTGGTTGAAACATGTTTGTATGAGTGACAAGGATTTATGTAGCTAAAAATCCCGAGTGGTCACCCATCCGGTATCTAGCAACACCGGCACTAACCTAACCTAACGTACACTCAGAGCATTTCCGCAGTTGAGTGTACGGACCACGTCACTCAAAGTAACAAATTAAATTTTACAAATTTGAATATCATATTAATTATTTGAATAAAAACAAATACCAAACCAGCCAAAAATTTTGTTTTTTCTGTTCTCAATTTCTTTATTACGTATTTTATTTAAATAATTTATTTTAAACAAAACACCGTTGGATTAATTTAAATGTTTCAAACATCTCAACCCGGAATTATACGATTAATTATTATACAGCCTGCTACTTATTAGTAATGAGTAATGACTAATGATTTATTATCAGCTGTTCGATGTTACTGTCATTCATTAATTTAATAAACAATCCGACTTAATTTTAAATTAGTGAAATGAGAATAAAGAACATAACAATTTCACTAATTTTAGCTAATCTATTTTGATTGAAAAACAATTATTAAATTATATTCATGAATGAGAAACTTTATAATTTATGAATAATAAAATCAAAATTTATGTTCTTTCGATTTATAGATTTTGTTTTTATTTAATTTGTTAAAAAAAAAGTTAGAAGAATAAGAACATAATACTATATACATAGGGCCATTGACACCATAGATTTCTCTATAATAAGTGCTAAATAATATCAGAAAATCTTATTTTTTTTTTCTCGAAAGGGTGCAATAATATTAATCCTGTATTAAAGCTGATTCAGCCAATACGCAAATTCTAGCACCTTAACATCTAAGTAGGTATTCAGGGTATTTTAATACCTATGTACAATATATTATATTCAAAGCTATAAATCTCAGCATTTTCAACGTTAAATACTGTATTTAATCCTTTAAATAATTATTTCAAAGGAGAAAGCTTAAATTCATATTAGGATTTAATTAAATACCTATTGCTGTAGTGCTGTCTGCTACAATATGCAAACTGCAACATAAAAATAACAATTTTCTTGGTTTCAAAAGATTAAACAATTTAATGAATACACAAAATGTCAAAATGTAAACGGCAGTTTAAATGCAAGAGATATTAAGTCAAAGAATTATAAGAATATTTGTCAAAAACCATGACTTTACCAAGATTTTATTAATTCAGGACGTCTCGTGCGGAAAATATTGAATACATAAAAATGATTTCATAATTGAAAACTGCAGTGTCAAGGTGTAGGTTACTACTCTGAAATAAAAAAAAAAAAAAAAACATTATTGAATGTGAAAATCTTGTCTGATTAAAACACGACATTACGCCAAAAATAAAAAACTTTTAATAAAAATTAATGTTTGACCATATCGATAAACGATGAGTATAACCTATTATATATTTTGAACTAACTACAACTGCCCTGCTTTCTGTAGATTCATCTCTCAATTTTGATACGTAGATATCATGTTTCGTTAAACTATACGTCTAATCCAATGCATTATTGTTGTCTGTAACTATTATTATTATCATTTAACAATTTATTGGTCATTTATATATCAATCAAAAGCTCGTATTTATCAAAATACATTATTATTGCTTGTCATTGCATATATTTACATAAATACAAAATTGTTTTAGTTCGTTATTGATTTCGACATTGTCTTACTGCGAATGACATTATCATATTATTATTTAAATACCTACTTATTATTTGCAGATAATCCATTGAAAATGCTTTTAGCGGGACGGTTATACTTCATTCTTCTATATACAGTGTGTTTTCCGTAACATTTCTATTTTGATTTTTAAATAGTCGTCGATTTAGGTATATCGGATATTTTAATTTCGGTCTGTTTGAACACAAAAATAAATAGAAATAGGATATAACATTATTCCGTGCCGCGCGATATCGATTTCCTGACACACTGCTGTCACGCGCGCAACTCTGAATTGCATTTAGCACGATTTTCCAGTCACAATAGTAATGAAATAGAGTGGTCCTTCGTTTACGCTGTACACAGTATATATAATATATTATAGTATCCTGAATAGTAACAGCCAAAAGCAACAGTGACGTCACCGTTTGTAAACGTAAGCTTACTACGATTTTATTGTACGCACGCGATGGCGGCGACGGCGGCGGCGGAGGCTATTTAAATAATAATAATAAATAACGACCACCATATTTTTTGATGGATTCTGGTAAAGCTTTTTTCTGAATATTTTGACAGTAAAATGATCAATTTTGGTTCACTATGTTATTAACCATGGTCCTCTGAATTTTAGTATATTATGCATTAATTCTTTTAACTGAAATACCTAATTTACAAGTGCTAAATATTTTTTTTCTTATAACTACCTTTTTATACACTTAAATAATTAAATCGGTAATCTAAAATACTCAAAAAAAAAACAAATAAAATTGTTGGCAAACATAGTTCATTATTTATAGTAATTTGTCATGATATAAAATTGAGAACAATTTTATTTTATAATTATTAATAATAATTTACCCACATACCTACCTACTTACATAGTTTTTTTTTTAAACTGTATTGGACGCGTTAAAAAAATATATTTCGGGGATAAATTAGGGACCCTAAAATCAATAGGCCCCGGGACCGTGTCCCCCTTGCCCCCCCCCTTAATCCGGGTTGTATAATACGCATATACAATATTATCTGGACGTGAATCACGTGAGCGACTTAGCCAGGTAAACTATTGGGGGGGGGGGAATAATTTATTCACCGAAATCGAAACCATAATATTTGCTTAACTAGTTTGAAAAAAATAATGTCAAGATAATCCTGTAGGTGATCACAATTATTTATGAAATAATATTTTTGGGTTATTTTTTACCTAACCCAGATAATGCGACACGTCTACATATCATTATACAACGGGAGAAATGTGGAATAAATGTAGGTACTTTATGCGATTATAGTAATTTGAAAAAAATTATATTTTCACCTTATATTCTTATAATATTGCATGTTAAATGTATTGCATTCTTTCGTTATTTTAAGAGATTCAAAGATTTCTACTGTTAGTTTATCTCTGGGAGCAAAATAAATAAAATAATACCTTTGCCCCTCCCTCGAAAATTTCAAGGACTGGGCAGTGCCTGTTATTATCGGCCTGGACGTCATTGTTAAAACTTTTCCATGCATGCTCTTAATTTTTAGAAACAACAGTTTGCTGTGGTGGCCGGTTTACCAATTAGACGGGTTAGTCTGATGGTGGTGTGTGTATATTAGCTGCATATATTAAACTAAAAAGTACTAGTAATACCAAAGCATTTGTGTTTTTAACGTTGTAATCGTTTTTTTTCCGAGTGGAATTTGCTTTTGTAATAATTATTTTCACACAAAATCATTTAGTTTTTGAACTTTAATCCTACAATATAAAATACTATTCACATAAATTATCCAACCAACAGGAAATTACACTCTGCGGTCTGCACTCTTCAATAAATAAGTTTCAGAGTATTTTTATTTTTTACTATTGTAATAAACATTTTCCGAAAAAGAATACAATATCATTGTGAAAACAATTCAACTCCCTCGATCTGCTCAGAATCCAAGATAAATAACCCGCAGTTTTAAATAATAAATAATCAAATACATAGATTAAATATATTATATGATATAAATATAATGATTAAATATATTATGTGATATAAATATGACCCAAATTTACCAAATTAAATTAAATTTAGCAAAAAATAATAAGAAGTAAGATTAACTACCTATTATCAACCCTATATAATATTTTATACGTGAGTTATTCAGATGTTATGTGCGATGTGGCATAGACATACATTAACATTTATTAACAGTTATTTTTATACATATAGGGTAATGTAATATGTTTATTAATATCAATAAGATAGGAAAATTTCAAAAATAATAAATAATAATAACAATGGTACTTATTCATCTAGTTGTAAGTATTGATCCATCATCCATATTATAGAATATTAAGTTCTAAAATAATAATATTGTCTTAAAGACATAATGTTCATTATAGCCTACATACCATAGCAATCTAACAGTTATAACATTGGTTTTAGGTAAATATAAACGAATTCTTAGTGAAATAAATTTGAAAATGTACAATGTTAAGAAGTATTGTACAACCATTTATGGAATTACCTAGTTTTTGAAAAATGAAATACTACCGAGAAAAACTGAGATCTTAATTTATTTATTTTGGCAAATTTGTTGTTATTGTGTTATAATTATTGTGAAATAGTTTCATTTATGGCTATTGTTTATTAATTATTATTGGGTCAATTCCATATTATTATCTGTCAACTTATAACCGATATTAATAATAAAATTAATAAACAACCTGTGTAAGTTAAGAAGCGTATAATATTATATAAGGGGTAAATATTACATTACATTTTTAGAAAGATTTTGGTAATCATATTATAACAGAATTATATAATTATTTGTACCTATATTCTTTACTCTACGGTACCTAAACGGCTATACCTACTTACACATATGCTATTATAATATAATTGCATAACTATAAAAATCAAGTTATAACTAATATTGAAGCATGTCATCATAATAATATATAAAGTTAATGGCCATAGTTTCCACGGATTACTACTTAATAAGAAAATATAAACCAGTACCTAAGTCCTAAATTATATTAGTTGATATCCAATAGGTACATAAAATAAATAATGATTTGCATTGAATTTCCATACTTATTTATAATACGATTAGGTAACTTAAGTATTCAATATATAGACTGTGCAGTGCGACATTAGAATATTAAATTTTGTATTACTGAACAGAAAAATTAGCAGTAGGTACTACAGTGTCGCTGTCGTATTTCGTATTTGTATATTTCAAGTATTTCGCAAATTGTTTTCGACATTTTCCAACCGTGATAACTATATAACTATAGGAAATAGGCCGGATTTTACCACTAATCGTTGGCCGCCTACGCGTTAACCGACTATACAATAAAACTATTACCCATTTCAGTGGCACATCCAGGGGAGGGGGAAATTCCCCCCTCCCCCATCGCCGTAGTTTTCCTTTGTTTTACACTGTGTTTAGCCAATTTCGTAGCCAATTTGTGTGCTTTTCGTACTTCTTCCCCATCCATGCCACTCCCAAAATTAAGCCCTGGATCCGCCACTGACCCATTTACCCATACGTGTATTTTGTATTCTTCTTCGAATTATTTTTCATGCCGGAATAATAATAATAATCCCGATAAGCAGCCTATAAAAACACAAGCACGAAGAGTAAACACAGGTATATTTTTAGAAAATTGGTTATTGGTATATAAGAACATTACTGGTTATTGGTATATCGGGTAGGTAGATATCGTTTAACCGTGTCGGCCTTCGACGTGTCGCGACTTACAGAACTAAAGTTATTTGTAACCGTGAGGATACTTCAATATTTATATCATCCGTGAAATATAATATATAATATAATATATCCAATATAATAATGATCATTACCAGTAAGTTGTTCAGCATTTTCGAGTTCTGACTTTCTGCGGCATTGTTGGACATCGTTTGTTATACATTTTGTTTTATATTTTGATCAGTATATTTGTTTGTTTACGTCTTGTTAATTAATATTTTGTCTTGACGCACACAAACTTCAACATTCAACGAGTTTAAATGATTTAAAAAATAAACTATGTATACATTTACTGTCATTATGTTGTTTAATTTGTTCGGGGTTCACTATTTGGGAGTGATGTGGGGAGGGGGAGCAAAACTCCTCGCAGGTCTGTGTATTATTATTTATTTCATCTCTCCCCTAAATAAATTTATAAATATGCCACTCGTACTTGAAAAGTTATTTATTAAAAATATATTATTCAATCCACATTTCACACATTTGATATTTACATGAAAAATTACAACAGTTATAACATTGTCACTTGAAAAATAATATTATAATGAAATCAAAATTTATTTCCGTTTCATTTATATCATATGTATGTCCATTATTTTGTATATGTTAACACAAACATAGTAAACTTTTGTCAGTGGGTAAGCAGTCAGAATAAAAATTGTATCCTATTAAAAAAGGGAAAACATACTTATTTACAAATATTTCTAACTTTCAGTAAATGCATAAAACCTATTGCCTATTGATTTTGTATAAATTAAATTTACAAAAATTGTAGACAGCTTTTTTATTTTATTTATAATACTTTCAATTCAGTCTATAAGAGTAGATTTTATTTCCACATCGTGAACACACAATTTATCTGCTTTTAATGTTAATTCTTCGGGCATCGTAACTGAAAACAAAACAAGTAAAATAAAACTACTTGCGGTATATTCATGAAGTATAACAAACTAGAACTGTCAACCCATTTGTCCTGTTGATTGGATGGGGTTATGGCTATTGGCTTTATAAGTCTTTTTGAAAAATGGTTTTCCATCAATAATGTCGCATCCGGTTTAACTAAAAAAAAAATACGTAATAATTTACAGTTAAATAATATTGAGCCATGTATACATTTTATATTATTATTTAATTTAAATTTTTATTTGTGATATATTTTTTGTATTAAAAAAAATATCGTACGAAATAACGGGTAAAGTATTAGGCACAGCATAATATAATATTTAGAAATATTGTTCTTGGTTTGACGTTGTAACAAGTATAACTGCTATTTGTAATCGAATAATATAATTATTTTTTTCAACAGTTTGAACAAAAATATTATTTTACTATCGCAAATGTATATTTTTTAAATTATTTCAAACGGTCATAAATCATCATTATAAGAATAAAATATAATGAAAGATACAACAAATTTATTTTATTTTTATTGAAATGTTTATTTATTTATTTTAATTTTAAATTATTCAAAAATAATGTTTTAAAATAGTACCTACTTATTTTTATATTATTATGGTTTTAAATAAATTGTTAAATAAAAAATTACTATTATGATTCGAGATGTTGGCTTGATTATTTGCTGACAGACTTTGTGGCCCATTAATAGAACAAAGTGATTTCCTTAAAAAACAACACAGTTTTTTTTTAAATGTTTTCATATTTTAGAAAACTTTAATTGTTACATTGTTTTTATCTCGTGAATTGTCTTTACTTCTTTAAGAATTTGCTGGTGTAATATTTTCTCTTGATGGTTTTCAGTAGGTATAATATTTAAACCTTTTAATTCAGGACGATGGAGATTGAAAAATGAGTTTCTTTTCTGCTCAAAAGTTGTAATAAGCATTAATAACATATAATAAATTCAAATTTAGACAGTAATTCCTATAATACCTATATCTAATTATTATTATAAATATTAGTATAGTTATATACATATAGTAATTTATCTTAATGTTTAAATATAATATTTTATTATTGATCTTTTTCACTGTGATCAAAAATAATGTACTTAAATGATAAATTACAAAAATAAAGCAAATCCCGATAGTATTGGATAATTATCCACTCAATGCACGTTTCGCTAATCTCAGTACTAAATAATGTTGAAATTAAATCAACAGATAATATAATAAATTATCCAATTATTGTTAAGATATAGTATTATAAGGGGAGTTCAGACATTTAAAAAAAATTATTAGTTAGATAAATAATATTGAGAAAATTAAAACATTACCATTAAGTGGTACCTATTCAAAATACCATTTACATACAAGTTCAACCCCCCTGAAACGCCGTTTTTTGCATTTTAATACATGGGCCCGCACACGAACATGTTCAGTGGGGCCCATTGGCCATTATCTTCTTGAAGAATAAATTAAAATAAAATACAATAAGGTGTTTCTTAATTTACAATTTCAAAATTTGTTTGGTCTCCTCTAAATTAGTAAAATATTTAATAACTAAAATGGCATTGAGTTAGTCAGATAAGATTAAGCTGTTCCAAACTTGAACTTGAAATTTGAACATTATACATTTTTCAATATTTACAGAAAATACCCTTAAATATTTTGTAATCAATATAAATCTAAATATTAACGTTTTGTATAGGTAGAAATTAAAAATTAATTACATTTTATTATATTTCTTGTCTTAATATTCTATATTGTCTTTACTGTATAATAACACAATTTTATTCACAAATCATAATCATTAATGGGTTTACACGTGCATGTTTGTTGTGGCACCATCATCTACGAGCCAGCTCGCCAGTAATGTTGGAATATTCCAACTTTTATTTTCACTTGCGTGCCAGAACATGTTTACACCTCAGTGGCGCCTTAACTTGCATGGGTAAACATGCACGTGTAAACCTAGCTTAAATTATCTAATAGCTATTAAAATATAATATAGGCTATGGTTTTATATTAATATGATTTTTTTTTTACCAACACATTTAAATGCCTTTTATTGCATTAATATTTATTAATTTAAGTACATATTCACTTATGAAACATTGTAATGACATTTCTATACAAATTTTATAAAAAATATTTATTTATTTTTTGTATTCATATAATTATGAGGGCCACAGAATAACCAGCCCATCGGATAGATTCCCGATTTCCTAATTGGCCTATCCACCCCTGTGTGTACGCCACTGGAATATACGATATGCCATGTACAGATGTACTAATATTAGATAGGTAGGTATCAAAATAATTAACCTGTATTATTACATTGTTATTATTATTATTATTATTATTACAATATCTGTATCATTTTTTTTTTCAGAGCTTTCTGTATAATACAGTTAAACTTTAAAGCTCAAAAAATGTGCCGTTATATAAGTCTATAATTATTTTTAAAAAGCTATTAAAATAATATACGTAATAGAAATATTCTCATATCACATTAGTGAATATACATTTCTATTTTAGAATTAATATTATTCTATACGTTTTACATAAATAATTTAATCAACCATATATTGTAAAAGTGAATCGCGGATTTTAGTATAATCAAATACCGAATATGACGTAGCTAGGGATTTGAATCAAAAGATGTTCTATGTGAACATCAATCAACCTTTATTAAAGTACCTAGTGTATTATATAAGTCAATAGGGCACCGCACTGAAATGGGCGGACTCCATCCGATAAGTTAATAAAACATTTAAATACAATTTTACCAACCCTCGTAAATAGAAAATAATAATTAATAATATAGGTACGTAGTATTAACTATTAACATAATTCATATTATTATAATTTTTAATATTTAAATTTATGTTAGTAAAAAAAAAAGTGATTCTTGATTGGACCCCTCACTACAAAAAAAACAAATTGTCGTGTCGCTGATAAAAAGTATGCTTTTTGTAGTCTATTTAATAGCCGTTAAGTGCGGTAGGTTAGTAAGTAGTAAGTAGGTATTTATATCAAATGAAAAATGTACAGTTACAATTTCCTTTAGTGTAATACCTAATACTGTACCTAACTAATGATCTAATAAATTCAAAAGAAAAAAAATTGAACATTATGATTTATTAATATTAACTCTGTAAATATATGTCACCTCAAGTCAGTAACCTCATTTCTGTAATACCTCGCTGGTCTGACACCCGCTAGTGGTTAATCCGACAACCTCAGTAATCCAAGTACCCAACACTTTCCTTTCGCTTCCTCATTATCATATAGCCTATATAGTATATAAAATAAGTGCCATTTGTGAATTTGATTTTACAACATACTCAAACACCAAAAAACCTATATTCAGATATTCTAGTTTGGAAACAAAAATGACCAAAAAGTTACAAACTAAAAAAAAAAATCATACATTATTGCAGTTACATTTATAAATTATAACCTAAACAAACATAAGTAAGTACTTAGGGTAGGTAGACTAGCGAGGTCTTATGGTTACCTATATTTAATATGAATATCATAATGCATTATTCATAGTACAAAATAAAATAAAATATTATATATAATATATTATATGAGTGTACATTTATAATGGTGTACGTAAATTACTTTATTATGTTTATAATGATATAATAAATGGTAAAAAATACGAATATTAACGTTTAACAATATTATTTAATACATTTAATATTATTATCTTTGAATAATTAATTTAATGTAGATTATTAAATTTTACAAGGCTACAGTTATTTATATACTTTATTTGATCATAGTCACAAGACACAAATCACAATAACATAATAACAGAATATTATTTTTGCCGTGCTCATTCATTTATTGGTGTCATAAATAAACAACGATACGAAAATATAAAGTTATTTACTTCTTCTGCCCACCCTAATCTCGTGATCTTCCCCGGAAATATGCTCTCTGTGGGAACAATCATAAGCCAACTATATTGCACTAATGCACTGTGGGTATACACTGTAAGTATACTGTGCAGGGAACTTAAACAATGCAAGTAGGTACCCCGACTCAACAAGTAACTTATTGTCTAAAAAATAATAATCCTACTTCCAAGTATACAAATGTCACCCAACAACCTTCTCATAAAATAAAAACATGCCTATAATATACACTATACAGCCACTTATGATGGTCGTGCCAACCGAAATTACACTGTTTTCTCCAATCTGACATAAATAATTTTATAATGTCGAGCTTTCTAGAAAACTTCAAGTCTAGACGCTCCAGTTGCGTGCCTATGCCTTATTGGTGTGTGTGTGTGTGTGTGTGTGTGTGTTGGGGGGGGGGGGGGGGGGTGAAAAATAATTGATATGTTATTCATTGTTATTTATAAGTTATATAATTACTTTTAATACTTTATTTAAACGGATTTAGCATTAGATAATTTTGTAACTTCACATTTTATGTCTATATACATGTGTAATGTTTTAAAAGGACAAAAACTTTTATAAAATAAGAAATAATAACAATAAGAAGAAATTGAAGCATCTCTGTTGTAAGTAATTACCTATTATGTTAAATAATTTTCAGGACCCCTTCACATTTTATAAACCTGGGCACCCACTGCAAGTCTCTTATAAATCTTTTATTAGCTCTACTTGGAAAAACTTATTTCATTTAATTAATAAATAAAAAAAATATACCACCAAATTTTGTATTATTTTTACAATTTAATGCCAATGACATAAAACAAACCTTAATATAAATGAGCTCAAACGTACTGATAAAAACGTGTTGACAATGCATTTATCGCTGAAACACACTTCACAAAAAATTAAAATTTTTTTTTCCTGATTACAAATTAATGTAGGGACTACGATCTACGGTTTACGGAATGAAACAAATTTAATAAATTTACATTATGTATAAAATAATAAGTAATAATAATTAATATTATCAAACATAACAAATCTATATCATTATTTTTCCTTAGTGACATTTTAGCATATACCTACCAAGGTATCGAGTTTCAAAATATATTAATATTATTAAAATAACTTTACTTTGATAACATATTCTTTAGATCTCATATTTCGTACAGAGATAGTAGCTAGTCCATTCATTATTAAGTTTTGATTAATTTTTAGTTCTGTGCCATCATACAACGGCACAATTTTCGGAATTGATTCAGTTATCATTTCTTTCTGCTAACAAGTTAAGTAAATGAAATCAATTCAAAAACTTTAAAATAATAATTATATTAAATGTATAAGATAATGACATATTCATTGTCCTAAAATGCCTACTATACTTATAAATCAAAGATAATATATTATATATTTATATATATTATTACGGTTAAAAATCTAAATTGAAAATTGTAATGTTTTTTTTTTACTTATAAATTATTTCTACATTGAAAATTATACTTCACGATATTACTTGATTATGATAGTCAGTATTATATAAGTCATTTTCTGTAGATAAATTGCTTTTTCCTTTTTTAGCACGTAAGATCGTTCCCATAATTATAAATACCTATTTTGTTATAAAACAATTTGTGTTTGTGGTTTAAATTAGAAACAGTTGGTGACAACTGCAGATTTTAATATTTTATAAACAAATATTTTTCGTAACTAAAGAAATAAAAAATATAGAAAATGGCTAGGTAACCAGAATAATATTGTGTTTCATTAAAACTTAAAAAATTATTCAATACCTAATTTGTAAAACCAGTAAAAACGTCGGTACCATCGACCGATTATAATTTTAATTCATTATTTTTATTTAGTTTTCATATAGAATATAGATTCATCAAATAAATCAAAAATGCTTTGCCTACTAAAATATGTTCTAACTATCACCAGAAACAATAATGAAACTTTCTGCCACACTTGTTTTAGTGCCCGTACAACTAAAACTATATATTATAATATACAATACAATACCTATTACACTATACCTAGTCCCGAGGCTGGGCATTAACGAGTTAAAAAGTTAAAGTTAAGTTAAAAAGTTAATTTTATTTTAAATTTTTAACTTAACTAGTTACTTTTGGCTTTTCATTGACTTCACTGTTAATTTACTACATTTCTCTCTTAATTAACGTGAAATTAACGAGTTAATTTTTCATTTTAAGAAGTAAGTTAAGTTAATTTATTTTGTTTTTAATTTTATAATATTTCACTACTTCAGTCTATTTTGTTTTCATGTCAAAAATATGTATCGTAAATTGTTTAAAGTTAAGAATTTATATCATTCGAATCTAACTGATATGGAAATACTGTATGAAGTATTAACACTATATCCTATAATTTAGTTTTGGTTTGGAAAAAAATTAAGTACGCTAGTGTTGTATAAACAAATTAACTTTTTTCTAACTTAATAAAAAGTTAACAAAAAGTGTGTATTGACTTTTAACTTAACTGAGTTAACCTAGAATTAAATTAACTTTTAACTGTTAACTTTTTGTTATTGGTGAATATTAACTTCACTTAACTGAGTTAAAAATAATCATTAACTTGCCCAGTCTTGCTTAATCTATAATATTTGTTATTACTTATTAAAATCGAATTATTAACTAATTTGCTACTGCGCATTTCATATTTGCCACTGCACACAATTTTAGGCCCTGCAGTTATTAACTTATAATCAGTACGTTAGCTAAATATAATGATACATTTATACAGCATACATTTATTCATTAGCCATTACAAATATGTAGATATAATCGTATGTCAATATGCAAATATTTTTACACATTTTAAAAACAAAATATAGGTACAGATGTACAGTAATAATAGTTCATTATTAGGTACGCCATAGTATTAAATACTAACGTAAATTGACTCCTAAAATGTAAAACCTATAAATTATAAGTGGCGGAAATGAATATAGTTTTTTAGTTGGGTGGAAACCGGTGACGGCTACTATACTATTAGGGTACCTCCAGATTTTTAGAAATTATCCAGGAGTGTTGTAAATCAAAAAAGATTGAGAAGCTCCATTTGGCTCCATATATATATATATATTTATGGTACATTTTTACCTACCTATTGAAAAACTATATAATAATTTGTCTCTGGAAGTACGCACTACAATATGTACTTGCAGTGTAAGTATCATTGATTAAATATACTGTATCTACCACGTACTATTATTATACTACACAATTTATATTAAAAAAATTAAAAGTCGATACTTAATAATTAATTCTATGCTCTTGTCATTCCTTATAGATTACGGATAAAACAAGTATATAGGTACTTATCTATTAATAATTAGGTAACCTATAATATTTGGTACCTTTTACTTAACCTATCCGGACCCCCCCCCCCCCGAAAAAAATTCTGGATACGGCCTTGACCGTCTCAACCCGTTCAGACTCAGTGGTTTTCAAACGGCAGGGTGCCGCGGCACACTGGTGTGCTGCAAACATTCACTAAGTGTGCCACGGTCTTTCGGAAAGTTCAACTATTCGTCCGAGATAAAAAATTATAAAAATATAATTAATAAGTATTTCATCAAGCACACATTTCTAATTAAATGTACTTACATAATTATAGTTCAAAACAATTTTGTTCATCTAGTTATTTAGTGCAAATAAAAAAGTCACTGTGCCGTGAAAATTTCTTGAGGAGCACGATGTGCCGTGTTTAATAAAAGTTTGAAAACCACTGCAACCACTTAATGATTAAGTATTATAGGCAATAGTACATAATATAATACATAGATATAGGTACAGATATAGATAACGAGCGATTACAGCGCGCTACAATTATGTTACCAAATATATAGCTATATAGATAGTAGGTACATATTTGAGTGTGTCGTAAGAGCCTAATAATATTGTCTATAAAATCAAACTATTATAATCTATGAGGCATAATTGTATTTTTTTATTAAATATTCCAACTCGCCAACTCAAAATTTCCAACTTGTACGTTCACGGTTACGCATAACTACATAAGGTATAAACACGATTAAATAGATTGTTACCAATTAGTTATTATAAATATATTATTAGTTATTTTAGATACAATCTTTAATCGTAGCATTGTGCTCATAACCATATTGATAAAATATTTATATTTAATTAATAGCATAACATGACAACATTTAAAATTGATTTTAAACGTAGTACTTTGTAGTTTGTACCTATTAATTAATAAACCTACCGTATATTATATTTTATACTTTAACAAATACCATTATAATATCGAAATTAAACAATATTACGTTAATATTTGACCATCGAGGTATTTTAAATGTATATAACCGTATCATTCCATACAATTTACAAAGCACGTATCAAAATGACAAATTACTGCAAAAAATTGTTTGATCTAAATTATTTTGAAAAAAATATTATCCTCACATTCCAGTAATCGGTATTATTCTTACAAAGTCAAGTGAGGAATGCTGAATTATATTTCTTGCAAATTTTGAAATACGAAAGTAAATGCAAAATACTTAGAAAATACCTAAAAGATAAAAAAAAAAACTTCAGCCAAATATGAACTGTAAGACTATAACGCTTTCTTAAATTAATTTCTGAATATAAGCTTTTAGGTTTTAATATGCAACTTTGCTCGTGGCGACTGTTGACTGTGAAACATCATTCGCTACAATTTTGTTCCGTAATTTTCTTAAATAGGTACCTACTTATAAAATTGTTCACCAATTATTTCCATTTAAAAATATATTTCTCAAGAAAACAAAACTGTCTTCAAACAAACCAGGCACCACAACATTCAGCTGAAGCGGCTCCTGTCTTCAACTTTGGTAACATAAAAATAATTACTTAATTAAATCGTTATCTACGGCAACTCCGGTCCTTATCCACTTTGTGATTAATATGATTAACAAAATCAGCAGAGCACACCATGGCCGGCATTATACAATTTATTTACAGTAGACCTACTACAGTTCAGTTGCACTAAACTATCCACATTAACCAATGATACAGCAATAGCTTCATCTAACTCTGACATAAACTATGCGACAAAAAATTTCTTAGACCACATAACAAAACTAAAAAAATTGTTTGATTAGAAAATTAAAATAAATGAAAGGATATTGCCATCTACGCATATCACCTTCAGCCCTTGGTTGTTATTTACAATCTATATTAATAAATATAATAAGTAAATTTGACCATGAAGACAGAAAAAAAATACAAGAGAAGCGTGAGTAGAGGAAATATTCAGTGATATTACTCAAAAATATGTAAAAAAAAAAGTAGTGATAACATACCTATTACCTAATACCTAATCTAGTCTAAGTTAAAAACTTTATTTTTTTTTTTAACATAAATTAGATGTGAATAATAATTAGGTTAAAAGGTCCCTGGACCATTTTCTTTTTAGATAGACGTGTTGTATCGGGAAGGCCTAGTGAGGAAAAATTTGAATAATTTGATTATTAATGACAAAATAATCCTTACGGCCATGACAAAATATATCATTTGTCATACTTATGGCTACTTCTGTTAAGTACTTAGGTCTCCATCTAGACAAAAGAATTATCTGGGAACCCACATAAAAACAAATAGGAAATTCTTAATTTCAAACCTCTGCAAACTTTATAAATTAAGACAACTCTTCCAATAAAAAATCTCTTTTATCAAAATACTAATATATAACAATTAATACTACTTGCTATGACTTATACGGCATTCAACTCTACAGGGGAACCATAAACATTTCAAACCTAAACATATTTCAATCCTTTCAATCAGTAAATCTTCGACTCTTCACAATTATAAATGCCCCCTGGTAAGTCAGCAATAAAACCTTACACCATGACCTAAGGACGCTCATCAATCAGAACCTGGGAGGTGGCAATATCATACAAAAATAACTAAGAACCAACAAAATTGCTTTTATTAAATAACAGAAAATAGATATACAACTACAATACTACATAGATAAATGATGATGCACCTATGTAATATGTCATGTATTATAATATCATCAGTAAAAATACATAGTTTATTATTTACAATTGAAAAATTGGCATCATTTCACATTTATCTAGGGGAGTAACATGTTACCCCCTTGCACCCCCTAATGGACACTCTCGCGACATGACCTCGTCATTCCAACGATACCAACACTTGCATCCTAGTATTACATTAAACTCCATAAAATGTCTTAAGCCACCTAAACCCTCTAATTTCCAAGCTAACCTCTATCACAACTCATTATACCTGACAACCATCCACGTCACCTAAAACGAATGTAGCCATATAGTCTAATCAATATATTACCTAAAATATATACAAAATAACTTAAATTAAATTCAGTTCATATTTTAAAATAATGTCAGTGGAAGTTTCCTAATTTCTTCAATCACGCCATCACATTTAGAAAAAATTTTAATTTATTTACCAATTGTATTATTGTGTATTTTCTATTTTCTATCTTTTTTTAAAAAAAAAAAATTGAAATTGAAATGTATACAGTTCCACGTTAGATGTTGATCGATATACGTCATGAGATATACTGTTGACTCTCAATGTTAATCACCTTATGAAATTAAAATAAAATATAATACGTATTTTTGCTTATCAACAAATGACAACCACGTAGGTATGTAGATATAGACCACTTACGACATTTTATTATTTGTGACCTAGCGGCAGCCATCGGCGCCCGGCACCCTTGTTATATATTTTAATTAACGAATAAAAACAAAGCTATAACTTTCATTTTAGTTATCATTATTGTTGCCTATACTTATAAGTTATAAGTTATAAACTTGTTAAATATATACGTTTAAAATGTATAGCAAAAATAAACAAAACAATTAACACAATTAGGCACTTCAATCAAGATCGTTAACACAAAATATATAATGGTGTTCCATGTATTGTTTTAAAAAACAAACCATAGTGTATCAACACGCAGTCTGAGTAGAACTCGCTCAATTTTGGTTATAAAGTAAAAATATCCATAGAAAATTAAATTATGAAAATACGAGTATTTCCAAGTACAAGTCGTTGCGTTTTTTCCATTATACTCAATATAACGTTCATTATATCGTTTAGAAATATAAAAAATATCAAAATTTTTAAAATACCTCTAACATTTTTTAATTTCAATTTTATAAAAAAAAACTCAACGTCTTGCCCTCCAAAATATTGTCATCTTTCAATTTTATAACAGGTGTTTTTATTCTAACATCAAAATTGAGCGAGTTCTAATCAGACTGCGTAAACGTGTTAATTAACCTAACCTAACCGTCACCTTTAAACTATTAAACTATTAAAGTATTAAACATACAGTTTTATCATGGAGTAAATTACTCTACGAGTTATATCCTATTCCTATATCCAGTATAATGTATATAGATAATAGATATACTCTATCTATATATTAAGTTATTAAGATATATTATAATATTATACCAGTATATCACACTTCACATTAATATATCTTTATTCGGGTGTTTAATATAAGTGGCTGTAAGCGTAACATATAAGCAAAGACACTCAAGATTTTTAAGAAGAAAAATTCGATACGGAAAGTTAAGTACGGCGTACCGACTCGTATCGAGCTTCAAAGTCTGAACTCAGAGTCCGATATGGATCGGTACCTACGTATTCCACGTGTAACTTCTTGAACACTGAATAATGAACTAATACGTATTGCGTATCGATACACTCCAATTTGTTCCTTGAAAATCTTGCATATATACTTAATAATTAGATATAGGTATAAGGTATAATATCTTAGTAAATGGCATATGCACTGTGCTTCAGCACAGAATTTATTTAATTTATTTTGTGGTATGAGGTTAACGGCCAATGCATAATACAAGATAATAATATAATATATTATTTATAATCTAAATTCCAATCACTATAAAATGACTAAAATGTTCATGGTTTACTATTTACTCAGACTATACATAGGTATTAAGGTATTTATATCTTAGTCCGTATTGTTTACTTAACAGTTTGCTCCCAATAATAAGTAATAGCTAATAACCGACTACTATTAAATAATTTATAATACATTTTCGTTTTGGCGATGAACTCATGGTCCAAGGTAATTATAATACAATGTATCATAATTAACTTGTCATGGACTATGGATGAACTACAAGTCTGCAAACTTCGTGTTATGCATAGACAATATATAGAACAACTAGATAGTCGATTAATATACAACAGCCATGCAAATATGCAATGTTTTGAGCCTTTGAGGTTTTTCTGCCATTTGCCAAAACGAAAATGTTTACATTTTATCATATTTAAAGTACATAATATATATTTATCATTGTTATCACATAAAAGTGTAAACATTGCCGTTTAGGCATAGAGCCATATATAGAGCGGACGGGATGGGTACGCGGCTTCAATAACAAATTATTGTCGGCCATCTAGTAGTTTTCTATGCTGTTATTCCGTATCAGTAAACGGACAGCAGAGATATAGATATAGATATATATATTATCTATATATGTGGGCGTCAGCGGCCATACATAATGTAATATAATATTATCCACGGTTAGAAGATCTTCTAAGACCGTGTCTAAGGGCATAGAACAGCTAAGGGTTAGGTCTTCTAAGGGCCTGTTTTACAATCATAGTTTAAACCTCGGTTACGCCTGAAGTCCGTGCCAAGGTGTATTGATTGTAACACTTTAAAAGCTTTATGTATGATTCAATGTGGATTTATAGATATTTATTTATAAATCCACCTTGGTATTATAATTTAATGAATTAACTCTTACATTTTCTTTTGGAATAGGAAATTTAAACATGACAGCATTTAATAATATTAATAATTATATTTTAAAAAAAGGAAACATTTAAATACTTACATACACAAATAATTTAGAGCATAAATGCCACTAACATAATACAACATTTTGAATTTTATTCCTTAAATCATAATATATTTTCAATTTTGTATGGATTTAACGTGCAATAGTGTTCAATTATCGGCCTCCATATAGTGATGTAAGTCGGTAATATTACTTTGGTAAAGTATCTTAAAGTAAGTAATTTATCGGTAAAGTAATAAATATAAATTACTTTACCACTTTATAAGTATTTTATTTTTTTTTTAGTTTTATTTTTATGAATCATATTCATATAACATATACCATGTTACATTTAATAGGTTTATTAGGATCTTTGGAGACAGTGCCACGGCCCTACTGATTAGTGATTAGTGATTACTGATTAGGTACTTATAAAGAAAAATATAAGCATATTAATAATTATACATTTAAAATTATAGCAATTATCAATTATCATTTAGCACTTTGGCAGTATGCCAGACGCCAGTAAACTCTATTAAAGTCAAATTCGTTAAATGTCCTTTATGTTTACAAGTATATAAATATATAATAGAAATTGAAACTTGCTTAAACAAAAACACTGATTCATCGCTACGATAGAATACCAATCTTTTTTATCCGTCTAATTTTCTCAGGCAGTCAGACCTGAGTAAAACTTTAGGAACTTTACAATTCTACTGTAAAATGGGTCGTGGTCATTCCAAAATATGGTCAGAATTTGTAAAATGCACTGTCAACGGACGTTCTTAACATTAAAGTATTATAAATACCTATATTGATTATTACAATATTACCTATTGGCTATATTTGTATAGACAATATTTGAATGCTTCATATAAGGAGAAATAATATTTATATAGATTGTAGCCATTTAGGTATTTTATTGCTTTAATAATTAATATTACTTTTTTATTCAGTTGGGTGTTGAAAAAATAAATTTCCCAATATTACCATTAAAAAGTAATATTACCGGTAATTTACTCAAGTAAGTTACCCAAAAATAAATTACCGGTAATTTTACAACACTACCTCCATAGGACATATAGCGTTCCCGGTGGTGATGACTGCCTGTAGTAAAATTTTCAAACAAATGACGACATTACATTGCTTATCACTTATCAGTTATCAACAGCTACCGCCTATGGGGCGTCGGTTATCATTTAAATTTTTTCATGTTTTAAAATTTTAAGTAATACAACAAATTATATTTCATGATTTCATCTATTCTATGCTTCAACCAATATTGTTGCTCAACAAGATAAACATGAACTAGGTTGAAACTATAGTACCAGCTGTAAGTAGATAATTCAATATTATAGTAAACAACAGCTTAAAATCATTGTTGTCTCTGTAGATTTTACCAGTCAGGCGCAACACTTACATATTTACTGGCCCTTTTACAAAATCTTAAAAGTTAAAGTGTTGGTCCTTCCATATGGTTCCTGCTTTTTATATATATGCCTGTTTCATTGTACAAGCAATTGTCTTGTTATTTCTTGCCCGTATTGGCCAATATAATAGTACCTATATTGTCAATTAGAAATCTGTTCAACCATAATATAAAAACTAAAATTTCATTCCTCACTCAGAGTATAATATAACACCTTCAATACTTAAAATGACAGAATAATTTTGCTATTGTAGATATTAAAAATATTTTTAAAAATAGGTACCTATACAGTTTGTTTTTATGGTACCTACTTATTCGTTATATCAATAACCTAAATGATCAGCTGGTCAAATCAATCACGGTATTGCAACTACCACAAGTTAAAATTGCGTTATGACTTATATTATTTTAAGACTTCATTTTTATGTGATTTACATTTGTTAAGCAGACCTATTTATATTATTTTATTTTGCAGATTAAAAAATTGTCTTATAATAGTATAACGTCGTGTTAACTAGTGGTAGTTGACAGATATAGCAACAGAATTTAGTTTTCTGGAAAATCACATATGCAGTTGCAATAACCTTTAAGTACCATCTTAACCATAAAGGTACCATTTGTATTAGAATGTTTCTCTTAGGGAAAGATACAGTTGAACCTATTAATTACAACAATCACAAAAGATTAGCCCAGGGGCCAGGAGGCCATTTAAAATTATATGATGTGATATATCCCTTTTGTCCACCTATCAAATGACACCTCTGCTTTAAATGATTAATTTCTTAATCAATTATATTTAATATCACTAAAAGTTATAATTTTATCATATTTTAATGAAGGATATACATTTTTATCATTTATAGGAATTACAAACTTTTATTTACAATGAAATATGTTTAGGAAAATATTATATTTTATTAGATAATAACATTTTAGAAAAAGATAATTTTAAAAACTTTTATATACCACCATACAACATATTGATTCTAGAATTTATTATTCTACTGTAAAAAATGTAGTCACATATTGCCATTCGAGCCAGAAGGATACAGGGATATTTCCCAGTGGGGGGGGGAGGTTGCATTCCTTATTTTAAAATAACAATTTGAAATGTTTACAACAAATGAAAATATTATAAATATGTTTGTGATTTAATAAATAGTTTTACTGATTATAAAATTAGCCTCCTAAAACTCATGTAAACTCGCTAAATATGAAAATGGGCACTTGTATACTTGTAATATATTTATAATTTGTCATTGAATTTACAGTGACCCTCGATAACTCGAAGGAATATCTTCACCCCTGCATTTCAATAAGTAAACACAATTTTTTCGATAACTCAAATTTTTTTTCACCCCTAACCGATTTAAGTTATTGAGGTTTCAACCAAATTATCAAATTTAATATAGGTAATTAATAGTGATTCATCAAGGATGCTCACTTCTATATTTTCCTCTAATAATGAATTTATTCTCATTTTTGGACTTTGTTTTTATCTAATATATAAAATTCTCGTGTCACAATGTTAGTTACCATACTCCTCCGAAACGGTTTGACCGATTTCTATGAAATTTTATATACATATTCTGTAGGTCTGAAAAACGGCTACTATCTATTTTTCATACCCCTAAGTGATAAGGGTTGTCCAGAAAAAAATAAAAATATAAATAATAATAGTGTATTATATATTGGTTGCTATTGGTTAATCGGGCATGTTTGTTGATTTGTATTATTATTTTTTGTCAATATATAAATATAAATGAATGTTTGAGTGTATATTAGACCTCTGGGAATAAGATAGGCTAATTTAAAAAGGGTTTTTTTTTATTCATCGGATTTTAGTACGGTTAGGTTAGGTTAGAATTTTGTATTAATTGATTATATTAATCCACCGTAGGTGGAATTAAGTAAAAACGACAAACTTAGTATAACTTAGATACTTAAGAGTTAAATCATACACTTGCGTATAAACGACACGGGGTCCGCAATCTACCGCAGGTAGATTGCCTATCTGATAATATACTGCTGCGAAACAGAATTTTTATTCCAGGCAACAGAAAAGTTAAGATAAATTTTGAACACCATACACCGAATATTAAATAACGCATTGAACAAAGTTTGAGTCATATACAGTCTGTACATTTAACGGGTAACAGAGTGCACGGGATCAGCTAGTAATTTTATATAATCTAAGGATTAATTCTTTTTCAAAAAAACTACTCTATTACTGCAAATTGTTAATCTGATGATTTTTTTGAAATTTAAATGCATCCAAATCTAAGTTTGTACAAATAGTTTCAAAGTAATATAACTTTAAATAGTACAAATAATAGTTCTAAATAATGATTTTATATAAAATTTAAAATAGATGTAATCTTTAGTTTAGTACTTATTATACTTGAACATTTTTAGAAATTGTAAAAACTAAAATGTTAATAGGTCCATTTATATTAGTAATAGTAATAAGTAAATACTATAATTTTTATACTATCATAGTTCCTACATCTTCTTAACCTATTATGAATTACTATTATGGATTACTATTCTTAGTTCACAAATTAAATAACTCAGAAGTCTAATCCTGCTGGTTTGAATTTTAATTTGCATATTACATTGTGCTTAATAAAATATTAGTTTTTGATTCATTATGTTTAATTCAAAACATTTTTGAGAGGTTTTTGTATATTTTGAAGTATTATTTGTAATAATAAAATAAAAATATAAAATTTATATTAAACAAACCTTAGTTTAAATGACAATTGACAAGTAGAATGGTAGTAATCAATATACTCAGTTAACACATTTGAAGGGACATACCACATACAAATTTTAATTAACAATTAACATAATTTGATAACAATCAATGTAAAGAATGCTGATATTTGCTGAACTTATAACAACATCAACTAGTTGCATATACTAAAATTATTATAATTGTCTAATAATGTAAATACTAGAAAATTAAAAATGTTTTGTTGTAGGCTTGTAGCCAGTAAGTAAAAGAGTAAAATACAACTAACTTATATGAAAAGGGACATCTTCATACAATTGTATAATACTGAGTATAATATCTACCTGTAAAATGTGTCAGTGGCGTATTTGGGTTTTTGTAAAGGTGGTGATACAATTTTATCCTGTAACCCCGCTTTTAAAACTAGATACCTTAAGTATGACTCCGAAAAATGTTGCATATTATATACGGTCTATGGGGAGCGGGGATTGATTCCCCCCCCCCCGTAAATACACCACTGAAATGTGTAGTCTGAGGTATTATACTTGGTCCTCTATTTTTAATGGAATTTTAAATCTAGTATGGATGAACCTTACTGGCTACTTAACTGACCAAAAAAAGGCATTTCAGTTAAAATTGCAACTTATAAAAAATGTTGAGACTGTGTAAAGTGTTAAAAACAAGCCCAGGAAATTCCGAACCATTACCTTAATGTAAATCTGGTGCTTTTTAACAACAAACTATTCAAATATTTGTAAATTATTAATTAAATATTAACTCTTAAGGCGAAGGAATTCTTAAAATTGATAAGACGTATACCTATTCATTTTGTTGTTGATTTTAATCAAAATATCTGAATGTAGTATTTAGAATTACAAATCAACATAATAAAATATGGTTTATGCAGTTTGACAGTTATACTGGTATAGTATCGTCGTTCATTAAGTGTCATTGTATCAATAATCTAAAATGTTCTATATGTATTCAATGGAAATAATATAAATCACTGCGTGTACATATTGGTTATAGACAATATACATATATTGCATATTGTAGGCATATATAATATTACACATGGTCATGTTTGTATTTCTCAGAGTTCAGAGTTGCAACTTGTAATCATATTCCATCGTTTTTCTCAATAACTGGTTGTACCACTTGACTCTTTGACTTTGACTCTATATATGTATGATGTATATTGTGTACAGAATATAGATATAGGAATTCGAAATACTAAGTATAAAAAGAAAATACTTGTTTTAAATGTCGAGTATCTGGAATTCTTCAATATAAAATATAACTGCATTTAGGATGGTTACTATCTACTCAGGCTATCTTAACTAGAGAGTCTTGTGGGCCTCTAGTTTTTCCAACTATATTATAACACATCTTAGCAAATAATAGAAACTAGAAAGTACTTGGTACTATTCAAAATAATAATAGGTAATAAACTATCTTTATTTTTAAACTTTTCAAATAAATCTTATTCAAAATATTCAAAAAAATATCTAAATTTTAAAAATGCTACGTGTTCTTGCCTAACAATATTTTTTATTATTATTACAAATTCAAACCAGAATATAGATCTATCACCTATGGGGTGGTATCCGGGTATTGACTATATTGCTATATTAAAGGAACTATTACATTATAATTTTTTTTTCATAATATTCGTAATATTAATTTCCTAGATAATGTATTATTATTAAATTAAAAATATATCCTTTACTTAAAGTGCCTTTATTAAAATTTAAAAAAATATTTTTATAAACATTAGGTATACTGTGTTTATTTTGTATTATTTCACATGCTGTTGTATTGCGTCATTTTACTCGTGCATGATATTGTGCATTCAAGATACAATGAACCCTAAGCGGTCTAAACATTATATCACCCTACAGACTACCATACTATGCCGTAATGGATACCTACTTAGAAGTGATTACCAAAATATCTTTCATTAATACTTCAAATTATTTAAATTAAGTGTTTTTATTAGAATTATATTTTTCACTTTACTCTTAGAAGTTTAATTATAAATATTTTTAAGGTTTTTTTTTCCATAAAAATGTAACCAATTAAAAAAAAATCAAAGTTCTTAGAAGATATTAAAATGTTAAGTATATTCTTTTATTTATAATTATTATGTAATAGGTATAATTTTAGTAATATTACTTATTCTTCTATCGCAAATTGAGATTTAGTTAATAAGTTTGCGGTCGATAAAAAACATTTTGAGAACGCCTGGCTGCCGCATGTATAAAAATATACGTTGGGTACCATTCTACCATAGCGAACGTAGATTCCTGTCTCATCAACCAGGAGCGAGTTTAGTTACGTTTTGCTGTGTGATCAAGTAGCACGTGGTAGCATTTTCTTGTTTCAATGTCGGAAAGCATGTTAAAGAGTACATTTTATTCAGTATACAAAATAATATTTAAATAAGTGTTTAAAAGTAATAATTTTTATTATTTAATTATTAAAATAAAATAGTTAAGGCATATTATCTTTAACGGAAAAATACAACATATAAAGTATACACGTGAGTACTCGAGATTCATTATTAATATTATAGAATATTGACTGTAAGCATAATAATAATAATAATATTTGATTAATTCTAAATCCTATTTATAGGACTCTATCGTAATTAATCGTACTTGGACAATTTTTTACATACCGTAACGAAACGTTCAAATCAATGTACCTTTCAAAAATAATAATATATATTATTTTCAATTTCAATTAATTGTAGCACAGTTTTTAGTTAATATTTACTAAATTGTATTAATTACCTATTTGTATTATTTGTAAAGAACATTTAAATAGTTTTTATTTAATATACTTAAGGTCATATTCGTATACTTTTAAACTTTTGTATAAAATTCTTTTATAATCCAAAAATATTCGAACCACAGCTTTGATTTAAAATACTGATATCGTATCTATTTTTTTCTACAAATACATATAAAATAATAAACCACTATTAAACTGTTTTAATTTTAATTTAATATTAAATTGATTAATGGTATTTTTAAAATATCTACATTCTCCGAAAATCGTCATCCATACATAGGGTTAATAAATGCAAAAAATAGTGCAAAAGTTTCAATGTAAATGTACAATATAAATTTAATACAAACACTGTATTTACGGTGCATATTATTCTGTATCGTTCAAACGAATTATTATTTTAAGTGCAGAAATCCCGTGACACTAACAGAGCGGTTTAAATGTAATTTTATTTTTCTAATACATCCATCATGACTTTAATAAATACCTATTTTTGAAATTATATTTTCTTGGTTTATCATACAAAGTTCTTCGTATACGTAATGGTTAACCTACTATGGTCCATGGTAAATAATATATAGTTATATTTAAAATATAGAACGTCCTGTTTTTAGTCAATCAATAGATAATATATAAATAATGTGGCGTAACAATAAAGGATTTAAATTTTAGATTCTGAGCTTGGTTTTTCAGTGTATTTATTTGTTTGTTAGTTTGTCATCGCGTAATGGAACAGTAAAAATGCTTTACTCTTTAACTTTGATATAGTTGGTACTTTTTAAAATAATTGGCAAAATCTAACAGAGAACACTAAAAACGGGAATATTTAAGCATACCAATTATTTTTTTGTTATCTAAAAATTAATAATCATACCTAAAACGAAATTTTTTTCACAATTTACCTTATAAACAAAAAATAATACTTTCAATATTGTAAAATTGTATTTATGTTTACTATAATTTTATACAGATTAATTTTCAAGTTTTTTATTGTCTTACTTGTATTATATTTTCGAATGGACATTGAACAATTTTTCCATTCACTAAAAAAAATATTACCGTAAATTTTAGAACAAACATTTCCAGTTTAATTTTTAATTTTTTTGTTTAAATTTGCGTGTACTAAAAATCCGCATAAAAATGTGTTTAAATTTGTATAAATGAATTATATCACTTAAGGTTGTAGGAAATTAAACCTTTATAGTTTATATAGGTAAAATTAATTTGATCAAAATTGTATATTGTAATTATGCTATACGTTTTATCCACCGGCCACCTATGTGGCTATGTCCTATATTTAGGTCTTTAGTTTTCGTAAATAATCAATATTTTCCACTGCGAAAAATAATGAGTTCATTATTATCACATAATTTAGACTCTTGTTAGTTTGTAGCTTTGTACGTGTTAGTTGAGCATTTTTCGATATTGATCTTTTTGATTCTTGTCATTGGTACATATTGTTGATGAATTAATTATCATTTGTAAATAATCTTTTAGATATATAAAAATAAAATTATGTTATGAATTTTAATTATAATTTATTTTATTTATTAAATTAATACAGATAAAGAAATTTAACATTTAACAATTAATGAATAAATTAATAAAAAGATTTATTAAAATTAAAATTAAATAAATCGATTTGAGCATTATTAGCTAACCCCATGATTCTCTATTTGCAGGAGCATTTATTAAATAATTGATTTTCTGTAATTGTTTATAAAAAGAATTATGAATTAGTCATTATTATAAGTACATTAAAAATCTTTACTTTAGAATATAATTTTAATTTGGTTTGATGACTTTTAGATGTAAATTAGCAGAAATTTTTCGTTAAAATTAAATTCTTTCGATATTCAATCAACGCTATTGTTATTTATTCAACTCTTATTCATAAAGAGGTAATCAGCGTTAAATCTGTCGTTTCCCTCATTTTTCTTACACTATACCAAAACTGTTTTACAAATTTCCCTTTTTGCATCATTGTAAAAATTATAGGCAATTATAAAAGCAACTATGCGTGCTACCTTTTTTATAAAATTTTTTTAATTTATCAACCCATTTCCTAATTCATCAAACTTCACCACTTTAATACGTTAAGAAAGCTGTTGTCCTTATTTATTTACAGTTGATTCATAGAACCATGAGTACACTTAAAACTGTATGCAAACAATATTATTTCAACTTCGTAATATTTTTGATAAGATATTAATACTTTAAATATAAATTATAACGGACATTTTTAATTACCGTATAATACGCATAGTGGCATGTTTAAATGATTTACGAATATTATAATATGTGTTACTAACAAAAATGAAATAATGACAGTGAACTTGATTAATTACACAAAGATAGATATAAGAGTTCAACAACACTAGTTTATAATATTATTTTATTGATTAAAAATAAATTATATCATACAATTTATTGAATTCAATGTCATCATTATCATCACTGCATCATACTTTGTCAATATTAAGTTATGCTTTAGTTATTGTATTAGGAGTTATGTTTGAATTTTGAATAATAATCATTTATAAATATTAATATATTTTCACGATTTCAAAAGAATAATTTTAAAAGTTTATACCATAACGTATATATTTTATTTTAAACAATTTAGTCAAAGAACATTAATTGTAATTTATTAGTTTTTACTTAGTATTTATACTCTTAAAATACATACTACATATATTTTATAATAGTATTTAGGCGTGATTGTGTTAATCAATAGGTATAACAAGCCCCTTCACTTAAAATTTTGGGCTATATTATACTAAACTGGCCCCTATAAGTTACTAGATTATATTATTATCCTTCGACAATTGTATTGTATACATTTGTTGTTCTAATTTCTATCCGTGTACAGTAATGTTCAAAATGGGAAATATATTATTATGAAATTGTTTTTTTTCTGTGTTAAATGAAATAGACACAGTTCACAAATGTTGCTCTGACATCCTCTTAATGAAACTTGATTGATTATGTCACAAACTGACAAAGCAAGTATTGATCAATATTCAATTGTTATATATTACTATATTACATATTACATGTTCTCTAACAAAAAAAATGAAAATAAAAAAAATAATTTTTTAGATTAAGTCACTAAAAACGTATAGATACAATACTTACTACCTATTCAAAAGTTTTAATTTAAGTTTTTCATGTATGTATTATATTATAACCTAACATACAATTTAACTTATTACATTCCATGGTAAAAGGTAAAGATAGTTCTCTAAAATAATATAATAATCCTAATACAATGTCCATTACCTAAATATGGTTTAACTGGTTTGCTTTATAAAAAAATCTTAAGTATTTTACTGCATTCCACAATTTCTTATGTCTATTGTTTACACTTCTGTAAATTATTAAACATTTTTTTAGATTTTTACCTTTGTATTTGTACTATTTACCTATTTACATTGTTATGTAAACTAATCAGATAAAAATGTTTTTACCACCAGAATTCCAATCTATAAATTATAATATCCTTTTATACGTGGCTTATATATTAATATATAAATATATAGGTAACTGTAACGAGGTCGTTTTTTTTTAAATTTATCAAATTTTAATGTTAAACCTTTACCTATCTTAATATTTTAATCTGTGTCATTTTTAATACAGTTTCGAAACAATATTTTGATTCAATTATAACACATTATTTTTTGGCTAGTCTATAATATATTATAATTATGATTGTAAACACAACATACGATTAACGAATGTTCTTGTGTGGCGTTTGTTTGTTTTTATTTTAATCAATGTATGAATCTTTTGTCATAAAATATATTATTAAATGGGAGTACCGTAACTGTTTACAAATCGCCGCCATTTTATAAAATAACACTGTAACTCCATAAGATATTTTTTAACTTTGTACCTCGTGTTTTTTTTTATGTGTATTATTTAAAAATACTAAAAATATTACATAAGTAAATTTAATATATAATGTTAAAATAATAATAAATAACATAAACAATATTAAAAATGCATTCGTAAGTATGAATTCGTCTGCATAGATAATAGTTAATACATTTTTAATAAAAACAAATAATAAAACATGCTTGTCATATTAAAATACACAGATAGATAAAATAATCATTTCAAAATTAAGTTATCTTTTATTAAATGAAGCTATAGGTACATTTTACAAAGTCATCCCTATCAATTTAATTTTTTTAATATTGATTTTTTAAATTGATATTTAATTATCTTGCATTCTTTCAGCAGAGTTAATTGATATGTAAGAATTCGTCTAACTAATACATTTTTAATGAAAATCCCAATATTGAGTTGTGTCGGAGTAGCCAATTCACCAAATTTGGCATAATAAAAACTCAGTCATTAGCCGTTCTCTTCAATGTTGCTTTTCTTTTAGCTCAAAAACATGGTAAAATGTTGCATCATTTTTTATGCATGTATTTTCTTAATAATTATCAAGTTTTGTAATTCGTGTATTATTATAAGTTCACAATTTTTCAAATTGTATTCTAAGTTTAATTCGACGTAATGTGGATGTACAATATATGTAAACTCAAACAATAAATTCTCCACGCCATTTTCCTATGTTAGATTCTTTATTTTTGTACTAGCGGTATATCAGGATTGATAGTATGACTTTAAAATATTAATTTACTACAAAATAATTCTTGTATTATCGTAGTTTTTAAAATTATTAAGCCATTTTAATATTGGTCAATCGTTTTATAACTTGTGTTCAATATCTGATATTTAAGGTACTACAAGGTTCAATACAGTATTATATAAAAAAAAAAACCGTATTTTATATGACTATTTTCAGATTATGATTTAATTTCATCATAATTTTACACCAATCGCACTATGGCGATATCTTAACAGTTAATATGTATTTCTGCTTATAAATGATAAGTTGTTTAGCCATTTATGTATTATAATCATTGTGTACCAAATACCGATTGCATGCGGACTTCAGGTTTATTGGTAAATGTGGAGCTCCCTCCGGTGTTTAAGTTTTTTTCAATCGTGTGGACTGTGGAGATACCTACAGTTTGTCAGTTTATGCGTAACTGTGGTCGTTCGAAAAATGTAGATTCATGTGGACCTGCAGTGCGTCCTATATTAACTAGGTAGTTTGTTTGGTTGTTCATTATTACTTATTACTACTTTTATTCAGTTAACCATGTGGGTTGTATGGCGATGTGCGTTTTTTCATTGTTAAATCCGTATTGTGTTAATATTATAAACATGTCCCTTAAATTGTAACGTTTATTTTTAAATTAAAAGTGTATTGACTTCTACAACTTGTATAATATGCACATACTATGTACCTACACGTGTAATCTATTAATGTACACAAACGTCACAAACACAGTTCTAAGTTCTATAATAATATTGTAGTGTCTTCGATTATACGAATTTGTGTGTATTGTATACTTATGGTATGAGCAATAAATAATATTATGGAATATGGATACAAAAGAGCGTAGGTAGACAGTTCATGTTCTCGCACTTCAAAATCTGACCTTTTTCTATTTGAATTCTTAAATTTTACCACCTGTTCAACATAACCTAACATGACCACCTGTTCAAATGTTAACTGCATTATGAAAATATTTAGAATTTGTATATTTTTTTTATCGTACAGTTAATATTATTAAAAGAAATTACAAATTTAAATCATGAAAAACCAATAATATTACTATTAACGAGATTCTAATATAGATATTATTATTTTATCCATCACAAATAAGGTATATTAGTATATTACCTATATTGAATAAAAAACTGTTGAATATTACAAAAGTATAAAATTTGTAAATAATGATACAATAAACACAATATAAAACGAGTATTTTTTTTAAACGTTGCTCTAACCGTTAACAAATTTAATTCATTTACAGCAGTTCCAAATAATTATTTAATACAGCAATATGTTATATTATACCGTTTTTCCTTTTTATCTACGGTAAGCTACCGTTGAATATTGATTTTAGTCTTTAGATAGATCTAATAATCCCTAAATTTAATTAAAATGTAAAATGAATCACTTATTCGGTTTTATAAAAATATTTTAATTTAGTGGTATCATTACTCATATTATGACTATGTCGCCGTGCAAGAAAATGTTAACTTCGCCAGTGTTATGTATAATGTCTATAAAGTAGTGATGTCACATGTAAAGCAAAATAAAATATGTGTCTACAATGATAAAAATTAACCCATTGAATGAAAATCGCACGCGGTTGTGTATATTATTTAACTACTGTACCTATGCATGGCGATCCTATATATAATATGAATAATAAATAATAATATAACTGACTGGCATCGTCTGACTAATTCCTCATATTAATTGTTTGATATATAAATAGAATAAACAAATCTTGATGTTGTTATATTTTTAATTAAATCATTAACGTAACAACTATTGCATTATTGGATAATAGATTCTTTAAAGTTGTATGCTAAATTAAATGCAATTATTTATATCTATAAACGCGAATGTCGTGCCAAATTTGTTTAAACTGCGATAAAAAGTTAAATTGTAATTTGAATAATTTATTATATATAGAGTATAGTCAATGTAGTATCTGTGAAATTGTATAAATTGTACCTATTATTCGTGTAATTGTGTACTTGTACTACCAAACACAATTATTTGATAAATAGCTGATATACACTCTGTTGTAAAAAATGCATTTTTTTTAAGAAAAGCATTAAAATAACGTTCAAAATATAATTTTTGCTTGACTAGTAAAACCAAAACACGCAAATATTAAAAATTAAAAATTACCTTCTATCTATACTATATTATAATATTATATCTATAGTATTTTGTAATTTTTTATCTAGTTATCAGTTAAAAAAAATAAATTAAACACTTTAAAGAGAGGACGAGTTACTAATACTATCAGTTTACTCTCACTGTCTATGTTTCATCTATAATTCATCTATAAGTAATTCCGTTTTCTTCAGTATTTTTCACATTTACATAATTATTTTATAAAAAAAAAACATTGAGGTCGCTCTGATGTAAAGGTATGATAGGTTTTGAGTGTACATCGCCATTGAATAGTCAATAGATCGTTAAAATTTTTGCAATTACGTCTGCAGGATAAAATCCTGCTCGGGGCAACTATTTAATACTATATACAATTTTTTATTAACAAAACTGAAAAATTATTATTACACTTGTTTATTAACAATTAAAATATACCTAACATGAGTATAAATATTTTTAATGTGTTTCAAAATCAAAAAAATGTAAAATTTATTTTCTAATTGAAAATTTATAAAATTTTTAATTTTCATACCTAAGACTTGGAACTTTTCACAATTACGTGTATATTATTGTGTTCTATATAATATATATAATGGAATTATCAAAATTATTTTTACTCATTTTAAGCTTATCACAAACCTATTCACAGTTCACATTATTCTATTTGTACGTGATTTTGACTTACCACTTTACAAGTTATATGCGATCGATTATACGCAAATACCCCGAAATATTATTTATATTATTACTATTACATTAATAAAATTTAATAAATAAATAAAAGAAAATATGGATATTAGATAAATAATTTTTTTTATTACTGAGCAGGCATAATATTATGGTTTTCAATCGATTTGATTTATCTTTTTAGAATATAATATAATGGCACAGAGTTTAAAAAAAAAAAACTATGATATTATCACTGGGGATACGTGCAGTGAATTAAGTTAACAGATTTTGGGAACCAAAGAACAACGAAAGAGTTTTGAGGCCGGTCGTGCAAATACATGCAAATAAAATATTGGTCTAAAGAGGGAGAAGGTTCGGAAACACGTGTATCTACATAATAAAGACGATAGTATTATGATTTATGATAACAATAAATAAGTTTCAAAAATTACTTTGAGAAATGTATCCATCATTATCAAATACTTAGTATCTAATAGGTACTATAGTTATTATAATAATGACGAATCCATTTGTAAAGAATAACTAGGTACTAATAACGATTTTCTTTAGAAAATAATTAATTTTTTCTTTTATTTCTAATAAACATAATTTTACTAAACAAATATTTATATTCGTGAAAAGTTAAATGAACCCAAAAATGTATAATATTGTCCTTTATACTGTGTAATAATTAATAATAAACAAATATTATTTAAATTATATTTATATTCATTAAATTTGTTTGAAAAAGAAAATTGTTATGAAATATGAATAGTATATAGTTTTTTTATACTACCTATAATATTCAATGAATTTTGACATTGTTACTTTATTTTGATTCTTTTTAAAGCTGTTTAAATATAGTAAAATACTAAATATATTTCACGATATGAATATATTATTCAGTATAACACAATTATGAAATTTAATTATGATTTATGAGCTTTAGAACTCACAGTAATTAGTACATTTAATGTTTGTATACACAAAATGTTTAACGTTATTAAAGTATAACATTTATTGAAATTTAAATTAATTAATGTGTTTCATTACAATGATTATTGATATGACAAAAATAAAAATATAGTTGGAAATTAGTTTAAATTACTAAAATAAGTAGGTAATCTACTGTTGTTAATGTATAGACTTTTACTAATTTTAACTCGTATAATAAAATAACTTTATGAAATAAAATATTTGTTTAGTTCTAGAATATCAAAAAATAAAATGTATAGATTTATGTATATTCATTCATAAGACCTAATTATACCTAAATTATCTATGATAACTTACCAAAATATTTTTAAAAATAAAGAATCCCTAAATGTTTTCAATTATTTTAAAAACGAGCAAGTTATAATTTATATAACCTCAATCTTGATTTTTAAATAATTTTAAAGATATATAGATATTAATATACTTGTAATTTGCTATACGCTGCACTATTTTGATGAATAAAAATACTTTTACAGAAAAAACTCACGCTTCGTTGATATGTTGGAGTTTGGTCATTTTTTATCTAAAAGATGAGAAGTTTTTGCAGGTCGGATCAAAGCTCGAATTTTTATTTTACTTTAAATAGTAGTAGAAAAATACGTTTGAAAAAGAACAAATATTGTGCATTTTTCAAATGCATATTCCAGCTTCTATAAATATAATTTTCAAAATCGGGCTTTGTTCCAACCTACAAAATATTCTGTACTTTTAAATGAAAAATAAAATTAACGAAATCCAACTATTCCACAGGGCGTGAGAGTTTTTTCTGTAAGACATGTTTTTGTACCAAAAAACACACCGGCTCCGACCCCCTTAAAGTATTTTCATTGTTTATTTTTCACATCCAGTGTGTTTATATTGTTTACGAACATTCGTTTTATTTATTACATTTATATTTATGTTTTTTTAGGTTGATATTTCCAACAGTACATCCATAAACATTTTGGAAAATGAACAACCAAGAAAGGATATTACCTGAAGCTAACATACGGTCGTGTATCGTAGTGTTAGCCAGTTTCTTGGTCAATGGTCTTGTTTTTAGTTTTATCAATTCCTATTCAGTGACTTATGTATATCTCTTGAAAAGACTGGAGGATGCTGGTGTCAGTGAAGCATCGTCAAAAGCGTGTAAGTAATTTATTTGATTCACAACCCATATGGACTACATTACATTCCAAGTTCGAACATTGTTAAATTCCCCAACATAACAGTAGTTACCCATTCTTCTTTTCAAACGAAATACAATGCTATCATAATACATTATTATATTCATATTAGTCTAACAACGTCTTCTTACTACACAATTTAGTCATATAAACGATTTGTGTGAAAAGGTTATTTGTCAATTCAAAAAATACTGGTATCAACCGTATAAAAAGTTATAGACATGTGTTTAACCAGCAGATTATATGTTAACTAATGTGAATATAATATTTTATTTACATTTTCTTTCATCACTACATAACTTGATAATTCAATGACAAAATAATTATTCTAATATTATTATTAATTGATATTTATTCTTTTCGTATTTATTATATCACATTAATAAATAAATAAAGGTCGGAAGTAGGTCCTCTTTTGCTTAAAAGCCACTTTTTATAAAATTAAGTCAGTATTGATAACTTATTTAAAAAATGGTCACTATTATTAGTTATTTCAAACTATTATGTAAATTGAAGGGGCCCGTGCTAAAACCAGATAATTTTAATTTTCAAAACTTTTCAGGAAACAAAAATTTTCATAAAAATCAATCAAGTAGTTTTTGAGTATATAAGCTCTTACAAACATACATTAGGTCTTAAAACATATAGTTTCTTTAATCGAGGCCATTGTAAATGCGACGATTTAATGCATGATTTTACATCATATGTCCGAGTAACCAATGGCAACCATTTATATACAAAAAAAAATACATTTATACTATTATCTACATCATAAAATGAAACTACTGATCAAATATCATACTTGTAAGTTATAGCGTCGGCGGTTATGTTAGGCGATGATGAATCTGTCAGTCTGGACACGTTATTTTATATATATAATTAAAGCCTCAAGGGTGGTCAACATTTTTTTGATGAAGATCTATTAAGGCATAGGTATATTTTTCCTTTGAGAATCGACTAACGTAAACAAAATATTTTTGTATTTTTTAGTCTTTATCACTTATATTAATAATAAACATACTTGTATAAATAGTAAAAATGAAGTGTTAAGTTTTCTAAAAATGAGTTCTTCTCATTAATTTTCTAAACGATTTAAAAATCAATTAGCATTACTGTGGATGTTGAATCGTGTCATTGCATATAGCTAGTCAGTTAATTATAATCCATGGAATAGTTTAGATTATTATATACTATGGAGCATATTAAATAAATACAAAAATATTTGCCGATATCAGCGAAGAGTTACCAGATTATATTGAAGTTTTAACAAATAGGGAGATCGACTTTGAAATCGTCCGAGATCGACCCGTCCCTTTTCGGCAAAACAAAAAGTTTAATAATAATAATAATGTATTATATAATTAAGGTCTTTATGTTATATTTATAGAAAATTATTAAATATATATTATACATAAGTTGTATAAAAAAAATATATAAATAATAAAATAATTGTTTAATTATTGCAAATATATTTTTGAAAATTATTAAAAGTATAAGTTGCATAAAATGTGTAAAATATATTATATAACTATTCACAAATTCTAACTTATACTTTTTATAACATATTACTAAGTATTATATTCAATAATTGTTGACAACAATGTTATATTATTCAAATTATTATTATTTATTTCTAAATTTTTTCTACTGTTATTATATAACTGTTTTGGCCCAAAAGGGAAGCGTACGTTTTTGGTCAAAAACGGTTTCGCCCGTTGAAATTGTATCGTTCTTATTCACAGGTATACTAGTAATTTTTCCGTAATCAAATGACTGATTTTCGATTAAAAAATTGGTTTGTCTGGTTTTTGCACGAACCCCTTCAATTTGACTTATATTAATATTTTTTTTACTTTAAGTAAAGTTTTTTTATGGACTAATAATTATTAATTATTATTATTGTTTTGTTATTTAATATAAATTAGTGTAATAGCCAATAGTTAATAGTTAATCATAGTATTATGAAAGAATATTTTATATCAAGTTATAAGAAAATCTTTAAAAATGTTCTTAAAGTATACCTAACTTACATAACCTCTGATTATATTTATGCCTTATAATTATATAAATAATGTATCCTTCTTAAAATATGTGTATTGCTTATGTACTGTTTTCCTTATAGGTATACATTTTATACTTGTAATAAAAGTATATAATATAATAATATGATCCTCATTCCTCATAACTAATAACTCGACCATCAAAAAATTATTGGTTTCTACAACTTTATAACCATTGTATGTTATAACCACGGTATATTATAATATAATAATATACCTTGGTTGTAACAGATATATTTTTACCTAAAATGTACTCGTTCAACACATTTTAAATTGCGTTTGATTTACAATATTTTGTTGATTTTAGCATTGGTTGGCTCTTTGACAGTGGGAACAACATTTCTAATGTCACCTATCGCTGGAGTTCTCGTTGATCGTATAGGAATTAGGACAACTACGTTTATAGGTGGTTTTATTGCTACTAATAGTTTATTAATATCATCATATTTCACGCATCAGGTAAGTTATAATATAATATTATTAAACTTAAAGTGTCTTAAATTCAAACAATAATCTATTTAAAATCGATTTAATCTATTTTTAATCAATAATTTTATTATAACAGTATATTGTACATTAACATTTTACAAATAGTTGTACGCGTATAAATATTATAGCTACATTTGTATTAAACTAAATGATTATTGTATGTTAATCAAGAACATAAACCAACGTCACGCATCACGAGACATACGCATAACTGCATAAGTGTATCGAGTATAATATAGCGATCTATTCATAAAATAAAGAATAACATAATGTAACACTATGCTTCACCTATTTTCTCACTGATTTTTACATTTTGAGAGCATTATTTTTAAACCTTTCTGACAACTAACCATTTACAATTTTAAGAAATCAGCAACGTAGTAACGTAGGTTCCTAATACCTATATGTACTACATGTTGAAAGTGATTCTTTAAAAGGTTTCTAATGTTTAAACCCTTCAATTTATGGTGATTTTGAATTTCGTTATTTTAAGTAACATTAAATGTCAATACTTTAAGAATGAAAAATAAAATATATGTATATAAATATTATACATTTAATCGAAATTAAACCAAAAATAAATAAATTTTATTCAACATGTTTGCATACCTACATTTTATTTTAAAGAATATTTTAGGTTTCCAATGATTTTTTTTACTTGTGAATTTCGTTGGCATTTTTAACAATCCCAATAAATGATTTTTTATTTGAAACTTCTAGACATTGTTACTAACAATATTGTATTAAAATCTATTTTGTTTTTATGTTATAACTCAAATATGAATAACTGTAGAAACTTGAAATGAAAATTACGTATAGGTAAAGTATTTATTTTTTTATTGTCGAATTTTTAAATTAGGTATATTGTAAACATATTATCATTAATCATCAAAAATTAGAAATATACTCTTATAAAACTAAAAAACCACTAAATATACAAAAATATGCACTATATACTTAATATTTTTTCCGTAGTGTCATGAAATTAATTTTAAGCTTACTTAGCAATAAATCTAATAGCCCATAATAAACATGCAAATACAACAACTTCCAAGCCCTATATTATAAATAATATTTGATATTTCCAATTATAAATATTATTTTTTTTTAAATTCCAAAACAATATATATTTTAAATCCGCGGGGTTTTATATTAGGAATAACAATTAACTTAACCGAGACAATAAAATTAATTAACTCATAACTCATAGTTTACTGCATAACATGGAAAAAAATTAATTTGGTTAAAAATAACTTAACTTTTTAACTCTTTAATGCCTAGCCTGGCCTATATGGTTATTGGTTATATTATATAATTTATCGAACATTATCTTTTTTACTAAAAACAACACCAATAGGTACACCATTTTTAGTTTTTTTTTTATTTTACTTACAAAGCCTTGATTACAAAAGTCATTGGCCGCATTTTTAGTTTTTAAACTTTGATATTGAATAAATAGAATATTTATTCTTTTTCAATTAATTTCTATTTTATTTATTATTATTAAAACTTTAATAACATAATACATATTTTTAAGCTTAAAGAGTCAGATATTCTTTATACTTGTATAAATTAATTTTGTTTTTTGACATAATTATAATATTTTAGGTGGAAGTATTATACGTAACTTACGGCCTATTATATGGTATTGGCGCATCATTAGCTTATACGCCTTCATTGGCTATTCTTGGTCATTACTTCAAAAAATACCTTGGTCTGGTAAACGGTATAGTTACTGCTGGAAGCTCATGTTTCACTATGTTCATGCCATACATCGTAGATCATTTACTTGTTAAATTTGGTCTAGATAACTGTTTAAGGTTAGTTTAAAGTATAACAATATCATATATTATACCTAAATTGTTTAACTTTTTTAGAAATAAGCATTTATTATATCGTAATTTATCATTTGAAATTGAATATTTTGTGCAGTAAAAACGTAGTTTTTTCCAAATAATACAATTTCATTATCAAAAGTTAACTGCCCAACGCTCCTACCAACAACCGATTTCACTGATCTTGCCACGAACACCTTGATAGTGTCATGTATGCAATCGGTAGTATTATTAACTTGGCCTGGGTCATCACATACATTCAGGTGTTATATGAGTTTATAGCATGGGAAATTCCCTAGATATAAATAAATAATTAATTACTTGATATGACGCGCAGATTTTTTTTCAGTATTTGAGGTGTATTATTGTTGAGGGTGCTGTTTTATTTCGTTTCTCGGTAAAATAAGAATACTGGGCCCTACTGAGACTCTCGTGTGGGGGCTGTTGTTTTCTTATTTGTTGTAGTTTTTGAACGATTGTACATCCTCGGTAGTTTGTGCATTTAGCTGGAAATCCTAGAGTTTTTGAGCTGGCTCGGACGTATGATTCTCACCGCACTTTACACAGTGGGGTTTATTTTGGGAGTAGGAAAGTGTGTGACTATAGTTCTAACTGTTTAAGCAACGAAGAATTTGTATTAGGTATAATGATTTAAGTTTGAAAATATCTGTATTATTTTGATTAGGTTCTAAATCGACAAAAAATAGTAGGGGTTCTGCTGGTTAGTCTGTGTAATGCGTTTAAAATGTTTCAAGCTAAACATCAATTTGGTCGTAATTTTTTTTTTAATCGATTAATGTATAAAAAAAATAGTTGGGTGTGTAAATGATTTGAGTTTGGAGTTTATTAGTGTACAAAATCTGCTTTGCAATTACGACTCCGTAATAGTTTATTGTGTACCTAAGTGTTTATAATTTTTAAATTGTTGGCCGTACTTATTTTGCACGAAAATTCTGGATTTGATTCAATGGTTATTTTAATATTTTCAATAAACGAGTTGACGTTTTTGATTGTAGATTTAATAAAAATTAGTGGTGATATTTGCGTTATCGTCTATATAAAAAAAAAAAGGTTAGGTTAGGATTTTCGTCACTCATCAATTTGCAGATAAGTGAAATGTTTTTCTTGTCGAATGCGTGCATTTATCGTGATCTCGTCTTGGAGATTTTTACTTCGTTCAATTCGATTTCGGATATTATTCCAACGTTGTCGTGATTATTATCTCGTTGAGTTTTTATTTTATATTTAATAACGGTTTGTTTATATTTTATTATTATAACCGGTGATAGATACCAGTACGTGATTATTATTATTATTACCACTCAAACGAAGAAGTAGATTGCGCGTGTGTCTTATCTAGACCCGAAGGTCAGATATAGCGAGGAGTTGCAGTGTTGCTTAACGAGTTTCAATTGCAGTTATGATTTATTTAATTTTTAAAACCTAGGACATGTCCCTTTGAGACACTTTTAAATTTTAAATCAGTAGCAAAAAAATATTTAAAGTGATACAAAACGTGAAAAAAAGAAAAAGAATTGTTGGCACTTTTGATTATAACTTATAAGTAACGGAGAATAAATTATCGGCTATGCACATGGCCAACGACACGAGGACTCGTTTAGTGTCTATTTACAATTTGGGTTGTCAATATTAATACTAGAGTGATTTGCCTAGGTATTATCAAACTTTGAGTGTATTACATACACATTAGGCGATTCGAACGCATAACACTTACGCATTAAGAACATTAGGTATCGGTATTTTTTGATATTTTAATTTTAATGTGATAATATATCACAATTTAAAAAATGTTCATATCTTACTTTAAAAATAAAATATCAAAAAAACAGAAAAATAAATGATTAATTAATTAATTCACTCTTATATAAAAATTAACAACACCAAATTGGAATAGCTGAACAAAAATTTGACATATTTAGTCGGTTGCAATTTCGGGTTTTTTTCGTTTTGGAAAATACTAGGTATAGGTTCATTTAAACCGCTTGGTTAAGGGTTGTGTGCCAAAAAATGTTGGTGTTCCGCAGAAAAATCTGGAAATTATTTACATTTTTATTAGTCGATGTCGAAAATGTTATTAATGAAAAAATATTAAAAATGTATACGTACGCGGATGTAATAAAGGGCGATTGTCGTTAGCACATAAACACACAACTATGCAACCATCATCACCAAGTGTTATAATATACTTATTAGTTATAACTTATATACCTATAATGTGGAACAGCGCTTTACAGATAAATACAATCTTCTTAAAAAAGTAATATTTAAGTGGTCGGCATATCGGAATTAAAAGTGAGTTAACTATTTAATTGTTTTTAAAGTGGCAAATTTGATCAAGCCTCGTATAAACCTACATTTAACTTTTTACATCACTGACACACTAATAAACATAGTTTTTCCAATTATGAAAAACTCAAATTCTCCTTGAAATTAAGAATTAATTGATAAGTCACATGAAAATGTATGTTTTTAAAATAGGTTCATATTATGAGCTAAAACTATTTAAAACTAAAATTAAATTCTGCTTTTACGTTATAAATGCAAAGCCTTGATTAACACTTTTTTATCTTCCAATACATACCTATACTGACTAAATAGGCAGTGGTGCATGGTGGAGGGTTACCTACCCCTCCCCAAAAATTTTGTAAGTGGTCATGTTTTTGGAAGTCTTTTTTTGGTCAGCTAAATTCATCCAATTCTATATTTAACTCGATCAGTACTTTTGAAATCAGATTATTTTCGTTTATTTTATTTTGTTGGCTACAATGAATTTATTGGTTAAAATGTTAAATTATTAAAAAATCTATACATGTATAATACCTTTAATCTTTATAAGTACCTATTCAATAAATAAATATTAGTATATAATTGCTGAATAGTAAATACATCATTAACATGTCAATGAAAGAATTTGTATTTTTAAATGAATAATAGTAATTTGAAGAATAAAAAAGGTACTTTATTCAAAAACCTATGGAGAGTTAAAAATTATAAAGTAATGGTTAATTATTGTAATTGAAAATTAATCAAAAATTTAATCATGAAGTAATTAATAAGCTAATAGCTATGACTTATAAGTATATAAAAATTTAGATGAGTGGTATGACTGGACCGTCATTTTGAAGTGTACACCTGTGCCACTACATTCCGCCAAACGTTAAAATCGGAAGAGTTAAGTTATAACCTACTGATTAACTATACTCGTTTAAATTTATATTCGAATGTAAAAAACTGCTAAAAAAATATTCTGCTTCGAAATATGAAATTAAAAGAATATGTTAAGAACTTAAAATATTACAATTTTACTCATTTATTGTTGAAAATATACCTATTTAAAATGTTTAATTCTTTTCGAAATAATGAGTGTTAACTGTTAAAACTTTAAAAGAATCATCCTATTTAATTTTTATTACAATTTGTTTACATATTAACTATCGTAACTGTGGGTATAATTTAAATTTTAAACATTTATCAAATATTTATTTGACTTACTTTAATGAATTTGTTTTTTATCAGTAATTATACAATGTCTAAAAAATATATTTGGTGCTCATTTTATGCTTAAAAAAATATATTTCAAATTACCATTAAAAACCATAGACATACCTAATAACTAGATAACTAGCTAATATGTCAATGTTAAAAACTATTACCTAATCGTATTATTTGTACAGAATTTTCCTGGGATTTAAATTTTAAATTGTTACGCAATATAGAAACGTTTATTTATAAATAAATAAGTTTGATAAAAGTTTAAAAAGCGCTTAGCTTTTATATAAGTATACTATATTTGTTTTTCTGGAATAATCCGTAACCTTTTTTATTTTAATTTTATATCAGGCCACTGCACCGTAGTGTAGCGGTCATTTACACTGAATTCTAATGATATAATTATTTTTTTCTATCGATAAAATAATTCGTATGCAATCATTGATAGTCAAATTCATTTTCAATAATTAGATGCATTTAATAAATAATATAACATTCGCAAATCATTTAGCTAGAGTTATAGTGATTAAAGTTATCCGTTATTATTAATGTGTTCGATCTTTCAAAGTAATTTATCTTATCGAAAATATTATAATGTTAATTGATGCCTATTGCCTACAGTTTGTAGAAATGCAGAATAATAATTAAACTTTGTTTCTATGAACCGTATTACTCGTATTAGTACATAATAATATAACTAATAGAAACATAATATATCTTAATATCATAATATTTCTTATTTCAAAAGAACTATACTCTCGCCTACGCTGTAATTTAAATAGTTGATAGCTTCCTTCCTCCTCGCGTAGTCGCGTGTTTAATATAATATTATCTTTTATGGATCATATTATTAAAACTGGTGGATTCAGGGCTTAATTTAAGGAGCGGGGGGCAAAAGTATAAAAAGTTCCAAAGTTGGCTAAACACAGTGTAAAACATAAATAAATCTACGGTGATTTAGGGGGGGGGGGCAAATTCCTCCTTTATAACCTAAAATATTAGGTATGGTTTATTATTATAAAAATTACTCGGGGAAACCGAATCAATCGCTTTTCATGTACGATATACACGTTCTTTTTCAATACCTAAGTATATAAGTTTATAACGAAACGTATTTAACCTCGGAAAATACTAGGTACTATGTTTAATAATATTGCCTGTTTATAGTCAATTTTTTAATTTTCTATCATATTTTTAAACAAAATATTCGAGCTACATATTCCTATATTTCAAATAGATAGATTTTATAATAGCCAGATTGTATCGTTCTGTATTTTGATTGCAATGTGTATAATATTTACTTTGAAATATAACTATTTAGATATATACCTATGTAGATAAGTATAAGATATATTATAAAATATCCAATAATTATATAATTTAATTAGGAAGATATATATATCAAATTCAAGTAGGTACTCGTAATTAATTTTTGCTTTTATGTTTGTTGATATTTTAATAATGTATTTCAACAATTTTTTTTATACAAACTCTATATTATAGATGGGAAGCAGCGATGTCAGCCCTGCTAATGGTATGCGCTATGGCATTCAAGCCTACAATCAAAGTGGACAAATCGGATATGCATAAATCCCTGTCTGAAGAACTGCGATCATTGGTCAATATTGACATTTGGAAGAATCCTAAATATGTTATTTGGGCCACAATGATTCCTCTTGCTCTCTTCGGATACTTTGTCCCTTATGTCCATTTGGTAAGACTTTAATTTTTTTTTGCAGCCAATTCCAATTTTATAGTATTTATTTTTTAATTTTTATTAATGGTGTTTTTTATGCAGGTGAAATTTGTTGATGACCGTTTTCCACAAAACGATGGTAAAATATTAGTCACGTGTATAGGCATTTCCTCGGGAATCGGTAGATTAATTTCAGGACCAATATCTGATTATAAAGGAGTTAATAGAATCGTTATGCAACAGGTACTAATATTGAATTATTAATTTAAATAAAGTATCCTTGATTGTATTAATATTGTCAAAATAATAACATTTTTACTGATAAATTTGTTGAAAGTTATAATGTATAAAAAGTATCTTATTTTAAGTTATGATCGGAATGATGAATACATTAATTTTCAATGTGTGTTGTTTTTTTTTTTTTTTGTGTGTGTATGGATACGATAACGGATAAGTAATCGAAATAGTGTTTCACTTTTCAACATCAAACTGGTACTAATTAAATTTCTTATACATAATGTTATATGTATTTCTGTAAAACTACATTGTTGAAAATTTGAAATTATACGGATATAATTCTCATTTATTTCATGTGATAATTTGTGGTTTCATAATTTCTTGTATACGTAGTTATTGCTTGCTTCCCACGCCAACCATAATTATATGGTAAAAGTTTCTATCTAGTTTGCTACAGTCAATAGAGATAGGACAACTAATATGAGATTGTTTATACATTTTTAAATATTAATTTAATTTGTTATTTTTAAAAACCGTTCATATAATATTATAATCCCTTTTCTACCCTCCTAATAACAAAAGTAGTATAAAATACAACAAATATTATATTTATTGCCTATTAACCTAATTAATTCTCTATCATGGAACTAGGAACTAACACAGATGTTTAATTTCAAGCACAAATTCCAAATTTATTTATTTGTTTTAGAATAAAAGCAATGATTTAAAATGTATTTTCTGAGTTTGTATGCAAATAATATATATGTTAAAATTTCAAATATATTAAGTCAGCGACAGACCAAATTAATATTGTTTTTTTTTTTTTTAAGACAACTATATAATTTATATTACTCAATATACATCCTATAATTTACCTGCAGAAGTTAAATTTAGTATAATATGGATTATGTTACAACAAATTGCACTATCAAGCATGATTTAAAACTAGTGCAATTTCATCTTTGATTTGATTTAATTTTTTTTTTTAGATGTCTCTGTTTGTTATTGGCTTGATGACTATGTTTATCATTACTGTACCATACTTTTCCATACTATTGATTATTACATTAATAATGGGACTTGCTGATGGATGTTTTGTTAGTGTCATGGGTCCAATCGCTTTTGATTTAGTTGGTCAAAAAGGCGCTGCACAAGCCATCGGATGCATTCTTGGTCTATGTTCTATACCACTGACAGTTGGCCCACCTGTCGCTGGTAAATAACCTATTGAATATGGAATCATCTTACCAAAAATTAAACTAACTTGATTATTTTATTACAATCAACATACACTGTTTCACTTGTCCATATTCAGGTTGGATGTACGATAAGTATAAATCTTATACTGCTGCATTTTTAATTGCTGGACTACCACCCATGATTTTTGGAATACTATTAACTACTACACGGTGTGTAAGGAAAAGGAATATGGAAATGGCATTAGAAGATAAGGATCCAAATGAACCAAAACTTCTTGACCCAATGCCTGAGTCCTATAGAAAAGAAGGTAAGCATTCAACTATTATTCCCACTGCTGCACATCCATTACTACTATCAAACACTATTAATCCAAATTACACACGTTAGAGTTGTGTTTTTTACATAGTTTATGTACCTACTGTACATTATTAATAATTAGTAAAAGTACTAGAACAAAAGTATGTAAGTAATTAATTAAATTTTATGGTTTAAGTCAAACAATATTGTTGATTATTATTTATTACTGTATGATATATATATCACATGAATTAATATTTAATACTTAAAATAATACCTATTTAATAATAACTAAAAGATTTAATTTACTTACTACTATTGATAATCCACTAAGTTGAATAATACCTATTTATTGTAATTTTTTATATTACTTAGGACTTAATAATCTATATTATTATATTATTTAATATTATAATTGTTTCCTTTAGACTTTAAAATTATGCAGTCATAGTACTTACGCTATTTTTTAAGTTTTGTTATTAATTTTATGTTTCAAATGTTTAGTTGTGATGTTATTAATAAAATTAAAATATATAATATAAAACATGTTTAGAAATTAAACTAAAATATTTACATACACTTAATTAAAGAATATAAAAAAAATAATCTATCAGGCAATATTTTTAATAATTTTGAAATGAGAATACCTACCCATACATAACATTTTTCCAAATATGATTTGCTAAACTCTATTTTTTTATTAATTCAGCATTTCAGCATTCATTAGATAATTATGAAATATACATATGTAGAGAAAATAATTCTATAAATGTATAAGAAGAATCAAAACATACATCGACCTGACTATGACCCTAAACAGATTCTATGACCTGGTTATAATAAATATTGAAAGAGAATTATTCAATAAGGTTATTGATAATAATATTTTATATATATTTGCATCTATATAATATTATAGGCATATATAGCTATAAAATATAAATTATACTTATTTTATTGTTTACATTTTATTTTAATGGCGTGGGGAGAGGGACGCTTTTACTCTATGGTTTTATTTTTTTCAACTTTAATCTAACAAGACTCCCTGTGACTACTCAATTCAAGTATTCAAATGGAGCTCATGATGGGGAGTGTGAACGGAGCTTTACCCCCTACCATTGGTTATGAACTTTGGTTTTTTAGTACTCTAGCTAGCCCCTTTAACTATTTAAATTATTAAAAACTCTATCACTAAATATTTTTTATATTTGAATAAACCTATTGTGTATTAAATTCTGTATACTAAGTTAAATATAATAATAATTACTACAGTAATACTATCTTAATACAATACCTAACCATTAAAAACATTAAATTAAACAAAATTAATTACAATATGTATATTGCATTATTGTTAAAAAATCAGACAAGGGCTGTAAGAACTAAGAATGCTTGAGTACTACAAGGAAGGCAAGAATAGTGCTTAGCTTCTTAATTTAAAATACACGTTTCTTCAATATTTTATAAGTTAATAACATGATATGGTATAATATTTCTATGCGTATACAGTGGCAAAACAAACCTAAAATTGACTCACCACCCACCCACCAACCAGGGTATTTTTTTAATATTATTTCAATGTTATTTATGTTAATGTAAATTTAAAAAAAAAAAGCAAATGAACAATTCCAAGGATCTAGGAATTTGTTGTACCAAACAGAATCGTATTTTAATAATTTGTATTATATATTATATCAGCCTAAGTGCTAACACAGTAATACATTTTTTTTTATTTTACTACTGTAATGATTGTTTACTAAAATGTACTGGATTGATACTTACAAAAAAAATGATTACCCTTAAAACAATAAATGTTGTCTTGCTTCCTTATTTTTTCTCTACCCAAACAATTAATCAATAATATACACATGTAAACTATTCTTATGGTAAATGTATATGACATATGCTTATAAGTACATATCATATTTATTATGTACTCTATGGTGATGAATAAGTGCACAATGTCGGAACCCTATTATAGCAAGTAAGTTACACATGCTAAGAATATGAATTATGGGCCTCGTGAATGAAATGCTATTGATTGATCTTAATATTTTCCATTACAAAATGTCTTAATTACTTGAAAAACTGGTTTAAAACATATTAACAACAAATAACATGAAAATATCATAAAACATCATAATAATACCTGTATAATTTATATTGTTCATAAGCTATTATTCATCTGCCATTATCATCGCTTGTATGGTTATATAATACAGTTTTATTTGAAACATAAATTAATTGCATGATAGAAAATATGATTGAAACTTATAATGAATGCCTGATTAGTATATGAGTTATTAGGAAATGATAATTAGGGCAAGCAGCATGGCACAAAGTAATTGTAGTAATTATTGTGATAATATAAAACATAGTACATACATGTACTAGTGAAATACAATATTAATATCATTGTTTGATTCCAAAATATGTTCCCATACTAGGAAGTTTTATTTTTTTGATCTAGGTATTGGGTGTATCAATAATTGTTTTTTAAATTTATCATTTGTTTAGTTTATTATTTCATAGGAGTATATTTATAAATCGTAACTTGTATATTATACTACTTACATGTAGATGTTACCCATAGACCTAATGACTTCTCTCAAATATTACAGAATTACAACTAATTTCATATAATAACAGATTTCATATTATTTACCAGTGGAACGGGGGTAGATTAATATTGTACAACAATAAAGGTTATAGTAGAAGCTTAACTCTATTGGTATAGTTTTAGATATTTATACATTTTAATAAAATATATTTGTACTGTGTCAATGAACTTAATCAATTTCTTATCTACATTTTATTGTTTATTATTGTGAAATATACATATGAGTTTTGCATAATGTTAATAGGTTAAAAATATTAAAAACGATTAACAGGTACCTTAGGTACATCATTCAATTTATCATTTACTGACTTATATACAATTCACCACACATCGTTGGTGATTAAAATTAGATTTTATACTCATTATAGTCCATTACTAATTTATTATACGAAAGATTTAAAATGCTACCTAATATATATAAGAGATTGTCCTATTATTATATATAGGATTATTAATATTTTACACTTTTCTGAAATAAAAAATTTATACTATGTAGATAACTACCATAAAGTCAAATTTGTATTATATTTAAAATTGTGCATCTAAGTAGTTTTTTTAATTGGACTGAGTTCATTTATATTATTTGTATCATTAGAATTCATCATTTTTGCTTTTTCTGTGTTGTTATTATTATGCAAATTGTTTATTTTTGTATAATAAGTCATTATTAATTTCAATGCATATAATTTATATGTATTCAAGTATGATATATTTCAGAGTTACATAATGTTAAGACTCTATAACATGCACATTTTAATAATTTTATTGGATGTTAATATAATAATATGCGTAATGCGTTTACTAACATTATAGATAGTACTATCTATCTTTTTAAAATATTTAATGTTGAATATATTAGTGTTTAATTCAAAAATTAAATTAATTTTGTAACTCTGTAATAAATTAAGAACTATTATTCTTTTAAATAATATACATGCATATAATTATAAATTTTATTTTTTTTAGACCCCGAAGAAGTTTGTTGATCACACATTATTTTGCAGACAAGTACATACCATATAATGCCGCAACCATCTCTCTTTTGTCCGCAAATATATTTGAACATAAAGTATTTACAAAACAAAACAAAACAAATTGACTTAATTTATTTTTTAAATTGGTGAAATTCCATAGCTAATAAATATTACCTACTTAATTGTATATAATATGATCATAATATTGTGTATCACTTCTTACAATAATAACTACCAATATTATAATATTAAAGTACTGTAACATTATCATTTTTTTATAAATATACAAATTTAAAGTTAACATGTCATATAATTATATTTTTGTAAATAATTTAGAAGTACATTTTTATACTGTACATTTTTTTTTTTTTTTGTATCACGTAATAAAAAACCTTTGACTAATAATTTAATTTTGTATGTATTTATTGTTTATTTTCTATAACTGTTTGTAATTTTAAAACCAAATTGAAATTTAATACAACAAATTGAAAAACACAATAAACTTTTATAATACAAATTGTACCAAGATATATTTTATTTTAACTGTATTTTAATTATTTTAACAGGTGAGGAAAAACAATAATTGACAATAAAATAAAACATTATGTTCCATAAATATATTTTATATTAACCTTTCAACTTCAGCGAATTCTCTCTCAAATTGTTCAATATATATTATATTATGAAAGCAAAGAAACTCGCGCTTCATGAACAGTCATATGAATCCACCATCTGTCAATATAGAAAATATATTTTTTTCCTTATCTTCCAAATTTCCAAATAAGAACTACAAGACATGTCTTACTCTATGATAAAAAAATATTCGCAGAATAACTCAAGGCAAATTTTGGTAATTATATTAGGGTATATCCCGACAGATCAGTTTCTCTCCTCGGCAAGTTATTAATATTAAATCCCTGAATTGTACATCTCATTCTAAAACAATTTACCCCCTTCTTCTTCCTTCACCGCAGAGTGGTGTTATGCCATCATAAAAGCTCTAACACCTATCTCAAACATTGCTCCAAACAATTACCTAATAGCCTCCGACTACATGTCTTGCCTATTCTCAAATTATAAAGCTATTTCAAATATTTGCGTATTAAAGCAGGGCTCAAAACCGATTTCAGAAACTGGTATAAACCGTTATAAAGCCAAAACCCGAAAAAATTGGATAACGTTATTATAATTAAAATCCTAAACCGAAAATAAATTAAAAAACTATTTTTTTAACAATCTTTGGATCTTGACGTTTTTAAAAGTTTACTTCACACAAAAGGCGATTCGAATGCTCGATCCAGCGATTCAAAAAAATTAATAAACTAAGAATGAACGTGGCCTCAAAACAGATTTTAGAGACCGGTATAAACCGTTTAAAAACTGAAACCGAAAATAAATTCAAAAACGAAATCCGAAAAAATTGGAAACCGGTATTAAACCCAAAACCAAAACCGAAAAAAATTTGAAACTGGTATACAAAATCGAAATTTCCTAACACCGGTATTGAAAAATTGAAACCAAAATCGAAAAAAAATAAAAACCGGTAAACAAAGTCGAAACGAAACCGAAATTTTTTCAATCAGTTTCAAATCCTATATTAAAGTAACTCAAAGTTGATTTTTTTTTCGTTCGGTGTGTAATAACATAAAGAAGTTTTTTTTTTGTGGAATCAGAACTAACTTATATTTCCTTGGTTTGGAAGAAATAGGTTAAAATAATAAACCATAAGTGGCTCGGCGTGGTGCAGTGGCTGAAATAAGCAACGGCCGCTGCCACTAATTCTAGGATGGGTGACCACCCGGGTTCGTAGTGCGCAAAAACCTTGCCACATATGCACGTGTTCCTAACCGACCGTACCAACCGTTCCAACGCCACCAACCTTACAGGCTAATGACCTCAGTCGTCGAAGCCTTAAAACCTAATAAAATAAAAAATAAACCATAAAAAAATCAAAATGTACAGATATAACCTCACCTACGCAGAGAACACAGCTCAATGCTCATTAAAGAATAAGGGCCCTGACAATAGCCTATACACGATTATTCAATATTTATAGTTTTTTTGTGACCAACAGTCAACTGAATCGCAGAAGTTTCGTCCCCGTAAAAAAAATGAGTCCACGGACGTTTTCTCCGCGTCTATTATTAAGATAGGACATTTGGCCCCGGGGAGTTAATATTATCGGCTTTGTCGCCGAACAGCTCAAACAAAATTGGTAATTTCACATGTTCGAATAATATTTTGAAAAAAGTTATTAGTTTTAATAATAATAATATAATATTTATTAAATAAATAAATATATGTAAAACCCCAAAGGGTAAGAGTACAGTGTTAAAAGACTAAAATTATGATTAATTTAACACATGAAGACAGTAGTTGAATTAACTGAGAATAAATTAAACATCAATATTCGAATTATAAATACAAATTTTTAGCTAAGAGCAGGAATCGAAAAAAAAAATCAATATTAGAAATTTTATTACAAGTTGTAGGTAGGCCATCCCCACATATTATAAAAAACTATATAGAAATTGTACGTTTTTTAAAAATAATTGAAATTTTAAATTAAAAAAGGCGGGTAAGTGGAAGTCGCTCTGCTGTACAGTAGGTTACGAGTGGGTCACTGTAATGGATGGTGTTAAATTTGAATTCAATGATATATCATTGTATAAGAAAAACGATTCTGAGCGAAAACGGTCAGTCAGCCTATGATATTACCAAGTATATTTGATGGTATTATTGTGAATAAAGTAATTTATATATAACCTATTTACGTGGAGCCTTGTTTTAAATTTTCAATCTTCAGCTATAAAAGTTGAACATTTAACATTTAAATTTTTAACTACAAAATAATTATTACATTTTAAATTTGATAAATTTTGTCAAAATTTGAACTTTAAATGTCAATGTCTCTGAGAGGTGGTATACGGGCGACACGGGTGTGCGGCGTAAACACATACAATAACAATATTGTAAATGGCGCATGCGCAAAACGCCAGCCAAGGCAGTCAAATATACTGCCCCGGGCCGCCGGGTACATGGTAATCATGGTATATAGCCGCTGTACTATATAGCTAGCTGATGGGGGACAGCTCGCACAGTGCTTGGCAAGTAAAATATTATTTGATATTAACTAGAATGATCCGCCACAATAAGCGTGCGCGGCCACCAAACTATAGTCTATTCTTAGAATATTGGAATTAATTCTGAAAATCGGATGTCTTGATAGAGTAATTATTATTAATAGACATTGCGACGCTGGCACTGTCGCCCGTCTCCTGCATAGTGCATACTGCTCAGAAATCTGCTAATCGATTACGATTATAATATAGACTAGAGTGCTCACCACTTTAATCACTACCTACCTGATACAATATTAAAGATTAAACATGGGAGCACGCCAATGTACGGGGCTTGTGTTGTAGTGCCTAGGGGCGGAAAAATGGTAAGTCCACCCCTGCGTATCACCCTTAGTATCTCCGTGGAAAATCAATATGTTTAAATGCAGTTTTTTTACAGTAATAAGTATGGAAATTCTGATTCAATAACATTCGATTTTTATTTCAAAAATTCAATGGCGATCAAACATTTTTTAATAAGTTTTTTTAAATTTCCAAGATAGCCATTTTGTTGATCGTATTTTTTATAACAGTTCAGTAAAAAAAAATATTAAAATTTAATGAAAATCGCCCAAGTTAGAGCTGATCATTATTTTTAATTTTAGCCGAAAAATCAGCGTGATTGTAATAATTAACATAGAAATCGTATTTTGTTAATGGGTATGCATAGGTAACATAGCTATTATTCTTAGAAATTCAAAATAATATATTGATTTCCCATGGGATTTCTGGGACATACTGTATACCATTGATCTATAAACTAATGGACAGCGCCCTGCAGTGGCGGCGCCAGAATTTCAGCGGGCCAGGCTGAGACCAAAAATTTTTAGAGAGGGCCAAATTGTTGACTTGATATATTCATGTATATATAATCAATAGTGATGAAATTTTCAACAAAATTATTAATAACATTATTCTAATATGATTATATTAAATTTTTGAGATGGGCCACCGGGGGGGGGGGGGCGAGAATTTTTAAGGGGGGCCCGGGCCCACCCCTGCCGCCCTGCCATCAATGCACGGGAATCATATAAGAGAAAGAAAGAAGAAAGAACGAAGAGAGAAAAGAGAGAAAGAGCATAAAGGGGTAGTCATTGACGTATGAAATTAATACTATATTTCCCCCACGTTCTCTTTTCTCTTTTAAGCCGGGTCCACACAATGATAGATACACTGACAGGAGAAAACATGATAGTAGGGACCAAGATATCTTAGTTTATGGTAGGGACGTAGTTAAAAAAGTTAAAAATTAGTGACAACATTTTGAATATTGAGTATATACTTTCATTTTTTACAAATATTCATTAAAAATGTCAAATGAAATTACTATTGCCATGCTACGTGTAGTAGAAGAAATAATCAAATTAAAAAGATCAACATCCAAGAATAAAAAAACGTATATGAATGAAAAAATACTCTATACCGTACCCCTGACCTCTCTCTCAAAGCGCTGTACATTAGTTTACAGGTCTAGAAATTTAAATGGCCGAATTTCAACGGTTATAAAATCTGTTATCAGCTGATTAAGCGTAATCGAAGTGTAACCGCCACGGTCTTCTAGTGGTTTTACCGTGGTAACCGCACATACATCTATACACAGATATATATAATATATCTGTGCATCTTTATAGTATATAGATATCTGTGTGTAACCGTAGACGGCACAACTACAGAATATAACAACAGAATAATGATAATAATAATTATTGTTATTAAACATTATTATTTATTATGTGGTACAACTATTTACTGGCCTTAACTGTAATTCTTGAAATTACTTCAAATGTACTCCTGTTGTAGACCCTTGTATTGACGAATTTATAGCAGTAGAGTGGTTATTCAGATTACAAACTCTAGAGCACACTGAGCACATTTCCGGTTCTTTCTATTGTTTAACCCTGATTGTCATATATGACAGTGTCTATAACGGAATTATCAACACACTGTGAGTACTGACAACTATTTGTAATTTGTATTGCCTGTAAACGTTGTAATATTATGAACATTTTTTTGGAGACTAAGATTTAAGTATAATATTTAGATTAGATACGTCTCAAACGCTCATTTTAAAGGGTGTTTACCTACAACCTACTTGATATTAGTAAAAAAAAATAATTATGAGTTTCATTTCACATTTTTTCTGTATAGACGCATTTGTGGAAAATTTAATTCAAATGAGGCGATCAGAGCAGCCCAATTTCTTGTAAAATTTCTAACGATTAATCTATGACATTTTTAAAATGAAACTATATAAAATCGACCAGTTTTTATTTGGTGGTTGTTCGGTAATACCTGTCTGTTCTACCAAGAAGTGAACGATCTGTATAGTAAAGCCAAGGTTACTTCTTATATTGATCTGAGTGTAATAAAAATGAACAGAAACCCAAAAATTATCTAGGATTATGGGAAATATGTATAGTAAATATTTTATTCAAATGTTTATATTTTTTTATCATTTAGACAATTTATTGATTTAAATCTGTTTTTACAGGTTAGCAAAATGTGGTTAACAATGAAAACATATTACATACTGAATGAAGAAGATATTGGTGAAATATTATTGAATAAGATGAATGAATTTAACAACGTTTTTGAGTTGAATAAGAAAAATATTCTACTATCTAAGAAGAAAACTATACCTGGTATGGATTTGATTTTGCTCAAAGCTAACCTAACTTCATTACAAATTAAAAAAACAAACTCTTCAAAATCTCTATTAAGAAAAAACAGTAAAATGTATTATGTAAGTTGTATAAACATCAAAAACAAAAAGGGTGAATGTTTCAGTTCATTAATAGATACTTTATTTGATAATGATAGAATAGTTATAATTAACGGAGTTGTACTCAAACAGTTTACTATTTGCAATACTAACAAATTAACTGTTTTAGTTAGATCACAAGACAACTCTTCAGTTATCTTATTTAAATATAGAAATTTGTTAGAAAAATCAATTTCAGTATTTGAAAATAATTTTTCCTCTTTAACTGGTTCTGGTGTTTATTCGATATATGGAATTGTAAAAAAAATCATAAGATATTATGATGAAGAGTTAATATCATTAAGATTGCTGAGTAGTGATAAATCAAACTTAAAATCTCTCAAATATTTTCATTTTAATATTGGATATAATAATATTATAAATAATAAAACAGCATCTGATTTGAAATATGATTTTTTTTCAAACAAAATTGATATTTTAGTTAAAGCCCCGAGTAAAGATTTTACGTCATTGTCACTTAATCAACGAATATGTTTAAACAATGTAACAGTGGAAAATATAAATGATTCAGACATATTTTTACTGCATATGAACGGAAATGGTCGTAATATAAAAACTATTCCAATAGAAACTGGTATTGTAAAATCTCTTAAACGTATAAGACATTTAATACCTGATGATTTAAAACCTGCAACTCAACATAAATTCAAAAAATTATCTGATGATGCCCAATTGGTTTTAAACGATAATATTCGGGAGTTAAATACAAATATTACTCCATCGGAGAAACCTTTAAATGTTCAACAAAGTAAACATAGTAAAACAAAATTCATAAATTTATCTGATGATGATGATGATATTGTTAATTTATCACCATGTCGAGACTTTTCAACATCTACACAGATTATTAAAAAGGACAATTATGTTCACAACAATGCAAGTAAATTTGGCAAAAATAGAATTAATATTATTGATGATAATTCATTACCTATCAAAAATTTAAGATCAGATGACAATGTCCAAAAATATAATGACAACTCATCACTTACTCCATCAAATGATACCTCTTTGCCTAAAAGTAAAATATGTTCTCAAAGAGATATTTCACCAAGCTCATCTTCTGATGGCTCATGTTCACCTTCTTTCTTTAAGAGTCAACCAAAATCATTAATATTGAACCAAGATGACAAAGTCCAAAAATATAATGATATCTTATCACTTACTCCATCAAATAAAGATACCTCTTTGCCTAAAAGTAAAATATGTTCTCAAAGAGATATTTCACCAAGCTCATCTTCTAATAGCTCATGTTCATCTAGTTACATTAACAGTCAACCAGAATCATTAATATTGAACCAAGATACTCGATCAAATAGTTTTAAATCTAGTATTGTTAGCCAACCTACGCAGTGTATAGGTCCTTGTAGACTTGTTCATACTGTACCAAACGTATTTGATAATAGTGAAATTGTAAGTGGATACTGCACGAAATGCAACGCATTTGTTCAAAAATGTTACCTCATATTGACACCTCAATCTTCAAATATGGAGTACAAGTGTCCTAAATGTTCTTCCATTGTACACCTTACATTTTTTTTCATTATGAATTTTCTTTATGGAAAAAATGAATCGCAAGCTATAGAAGTATGCTGTTACGATAAAAAAGCTGAAAGTGTTGTCAGGAAAATTTCGAAGAAGAAAATAAAACTTGAAGATTATTTATCAAACCAAAATAATAAACAACTAGTTATAAGTTCCATGAAATCACTTATAAATAATAGAACAAAAGTAAACATAGTTGTTTGTTTTTCACCAGAAGATAACAAAAACATACTTCTAGGAATAGATACAAAATATGTTGTTACACCCACATCATGATAAACAAAATTATTATTGTATATTTTAACTTGTTTATTTTATACTATTGTAATTTGTAAGTAAGCCTATATAATTGTTAACTATGTTAAATGTATTATATTAAGTTTTTTCCTGTAATTCTCGTAAAGTTAGAAATTATTAAATATTAAAAATTCATTATTTGTATTTTATGTGATTCCAGTCAATAAATTTATAAATTATTTTGTTACAGATAGTATAAACCAAAAATAAAATTCCAAATTTTCCATAATATAGTAATGTTAAAATAAGTTTGTTTGGTTAATTTAAATAATAACTACATATAATACTCCCAATCATATAAACAATTATATATTTTCAGAAGTACTAATTGTACTGACGAGTTAGTACTCAAACGGTAGCTGGTGTTCTTCATAAAATCAAGTTTTTTTTTGAAAATTAAATCCTATATCTAAATTCCACTTATAGGCTACAGCTTACAGGATCTTAGCTAAAAAATTTAAAACATTTGTTTTAAATGTTTTGTTTATTGTTTCAAACAGTGTAAAATCCAAGTGAATATTATTTGTTTTGAACATAAAATAGTTTTTTCAAAAATTATAAAATAAAACAACTCAGCTATAACCATTCCTAAATGCACCATTTAAAGATATAAGCACTCTAATATTTAAGTATATAAACCATAGGTGCAATTTGGGAGGGGGAAAAGCCCCCCTAAACTTAGCCGTAGCCCCCTCAAAAAACCTAGGACATACAATTTTAAAATCCTATATTGCAATTGTCTGCTTGCATTTAATATATTTAGCCCCCCCCCCCCCTTCCAAGTCAAAAGTTGAAATTGCACCTATGATTTAAACAGTAATAGACCTGATAAATACATACCATCGACAAATTACAAAAAACCGCTAAAAATGGTATTTTAATTTCCAACGCTTTGTTATCACCATAGAAACGAATAAAAATAACGATTTTAGTTATTTTTTTGTAGTTTATAATATTAAATCAACATATAGGCTATAATAAAATATAATAACAATATAAAATATCCAGACCGATGAACCGTCCCCGCTCAGAATAGTTTTTTGTATACAATGATATGATATCATTGAATTCAAATTTAATACATTTCATTATACACAGACCTACTAGTAATTTACTGTACAGTAGAGCGACATCCACTTACCCGCTTTTTAATTTTAATAACCCTCATATTTTTAAATGATATTAAAATTACTGCAGACTGTAAAATTTATTATATATGACTGCAACAATTTAATTGTCGATGTCACATACAACATACCTAATATTTGATATTACTATAATATCATCACAAACAAATTGTTTCTGTAAAAAAAGAAAACTGATTTTTTAATTGGTTGTGTTTTTGAACTGGGGGTGCTAAATTAAAGTCTGAGGGTTCTGATTTATCCCCTAGTTGCGCCATGTGTCTGCTCCATATTAAGAATTTAATTTTTACTTGCTAAAAAAAATGTTGAGATGTAATTATACAATTTACATAGAACGTGGGCACATGGAAGTAGACATTAGTGAATAAGAACCACAGATTGCCTTTTGGCTCACCCCTGTGTATATATAAACATTTATTTAACACCATGACTATAATTTATGGTTTATTAACAAAATTAATAGATTATGCTAATCTAACATGAAGCACAAGTATGACGATGACAAACACATGCAAGTATAAGTGTATAACTATATAAGGTTAAGAAATTAGATGGGCTATGCCGCTCCTATGTTAAAATTCATAAGGTATACAGTACATTTTTGCAGTGCTTGGAAAGTTCCTTTATAAAAGGAATTAGTTATTTTATTAAAAAGAAACTAAATCATTTCTTGTTCGTGGCTTAAATAAAGGAACTAGTTCCATTTCACATTCCTAAATAAAGAACATTTTTTGTTCCTGAAAGTTTTAATATAATTTGTAAATAAATTGTTTAATTATGTAGTTATTTTGTTTTTAAAGTGTTTAAAATGTTTAATTTTAGATTCTGAGTGGAACGATGAATGTATTGATTTTACAATGATGTGTGTTTTTTTTATTTTTTTATTTTTTTTTGTGTCTGTCATCACCTTTTAGGACAGTAAAAGTGCTTGGATTTTCTTCAACAGTAACTTTTCAAATAGGAAAGTGAATCTAGTTGGTTCCTTTGGGGGTCAAAAGTAAAAATTTCATAGTAGTTTTCAAAAGCGACGTGAAAAACAAAAGAAAAATTAAGGAAAAACAGGAATTTTTACGCAAAATCTATTTTCGAAAAAATCGATTTTGATTTTTGGTGTAACTCTAAAACAAATGACCGTAATTGACATGAAATTTTGACTGAATGTTTATAATTACATTTCCTATACACTATAACATTTTCCAAATATTTTGATTTATTTTGAGCTGTTTACAGACATTGTCAATTTCCATTTTTTTTAGTTTTTTTTTCTATAAATATCAATAAAATTTTATCTGTTGAGTAAAAAAGCTTGAAAATTTAATAGAAGTCTCCTAGGTTATTATTTCAAAGGCAGATGAAAAAAATTCAAAATCCTTAGTCACAGTTTTTATTTATAATTATTTAAAGTTCAAATCTTGACAAAATACGGAAAAATCACGAAAATTAGCAATTATTTTGAGTTCAGAATTCATAAAAATTTTTCTTTTTAAATCTAAGATTTGAAAATGTAATACAAGATTACCCATAAGTTTGTCTACCTTTATCAAAAAAAAAATGTCTACAAGCAAATCAAATTAAATTTTTATGAGCATTTGAAATTCATATTTTTACAACATTTGATATTCACTCGATTTCTCATGTAACGATTTTCTTATTTTATTGTAATTAAAAAACGAATGACTGTAGATACTTGAAAATTTTAATGAATGTTTATATTAGCATTTTTTATACACGATAAAATTTTGAAAATAATTAGACTCTTTTTGAGCTGTTTACGGACATTGTCAGTTAATAATTTTTTTAGTTCTTTTTTCTATAAATATCAATAAAATTTTATTTGTTGGGTTAAAAAGCGTGAACGTTTAATACAAGGCTCCTGATATATTTTTACAATAGCATTTGAAAAATATTAAAAATACATAGGCAAAATTTTTTTTTATAAGCATTTATAGTTCAAATTTTGACAAGATTTATCAAATTTATAATTTAATAATTATTTTGTAGTTAAAAATTTATAAAATGTTCAACTTCTATAGCTAAGGATTAAAAATTGAAAACAAGGCTCCACGTAAATAGGTTATATATAAATTACTTTATGCACAATAATATCAAATATACTTAGTAACATCACAGTCTGACTGACCGTTTTCGCTCAGAATCGTTTTTCTTATACAATGATATTATATCATTGAATTCAAATTTAACACCATCCATTACAGTGACCCACTTGTAACCTACTGTACAGCAGAGCGACATCCACTTACCCACCTTTTTTTATTTCATAATATAAGTTAAGTCTAATAAAACCACCGTGATTGACTTGACATTTTATAAACATTGTAAATATTATCATTATTTAACCCATTATTTTGACTAAAGTTCTAAAAAAAATTATTTAAATTCCCTACATTTAAGAATAAATGAACAAGAAAAAGAACAAATATAACTGTTCATATTTTTCAAAAATTAACAAAATTCCAACAGGTATGTTCCTTAACATTGCTGGAACTAGTTCTTTTGAATATGTTCCTTCCAAGCACTACATTTCTGTAAGGTTATGAAAACATTTTTTGAAGCAAGATAACCATTAAGGCATTATTCCTCCCCCTCAATTCTTCACACATCATAATTCATTACCCGATAGTTACTCCATTCGCTAATTATTGACAATATTTGTTTTTATACAGAAATGGTTAAATGAAATAAAATAAAAACAAATTATTCAAAATTACATTTTTATTTAGAATTATAATATATTTTTTATCAATATAATATTATTTCAATAATTTCACCGGTATTCAATAACTGTACAAAACAATTTATGGTAGCTGGAAACATAAATCATAATTTTAAAATAATAAGACCATTATTATACTATGTGTCTATGTGGTGACTAGTTATTGTAATATTTGAAAAGCAGTGTTTGAATAGTAATAGAAATATTAAATTTAATCAGGCAACACATTATCTATAATTAATCTGTTTTAAATTAAATTGTATAAAACGTTTTGTTTAATGTAAATGGTAGATCACTATTCACTATATTACTTAGTATCATTGTCAATCATCAGTAGTATAAACAAGAGCGAAAATCCATTAAGATTTCTGGGCAGAGTGGAGGACTAACATTTTTAACATCAATGTACCTCCACCCCCCCCCCCCCATGTTGGATTCCCCTCAACTAAACAACTGTCAGTTTTTGGGAGGTTTATCCCCTTCCCCATTTCTCCCCTGATTATAAAAAAAAATTGTGAATTAAATTGTTTTGTATTCTCACACCTTTCATGACATGCACATAGATTAGAAATATTGTTAATATGTTTATCTTTACTGATTGTTAATTTACTGTTGTAATAATACAAAGAAAATGGTGTTGCAAACCGCTTGTCTGTAAATATATAATAATAATATTAAAAAGAAATAGTGGGTAATCTATTATAAACTTATAAATATAATTATATAGTATGTATATTGTATAATTATTTTACACCAAAGTACCTCCCTCCTCTGGAATGTGGAAGGTCTCTTCATTATGTATTTCTTGTCATTATTGTATATAATATTATAAAATAAAGAATATTATTGTTCAACATAAATAACACTCTGATTTCTAGTCTAAATAAAAATTATAAATATATATTACAATAAATTGTATATTATAAATTGAGAGAGAGATTCAGTTAGTACCACAGATATAAAACGTGTTTTATGTCTGTGATTACTAGTTAGTATCCATCCATCTTTGAAGGATCAAAGTATAAAAATTTAGCAGGAAAAATTAAATTCATTTTTTGTTAGCAAATAAGTTAGTTTTAAAGATGTTGCATAAGATATTGTGTAATTCATATTTATGTTGCTAGTTAAAATTGAATCACTACTATTTTAATTTTAAATTTTATATTACACAACCTGTTACATGTATATCAGAACAATAAGTGATAGCCAATTATTACAATTTTAAAAAGACAAGTTTCCCAGAATAAAAAATCCTCCCACTGGAGTAACTTTGACATGGTATTACAATTAAATCACAAACATATTTAAATATCAGTCATAATTATGTCTTTTCTGCTTGGTAAAAATTATTTAATATAGTTAATATAATATTATAAATTAATAAATAAATAATACATTTCCTAACCAATATATTTGTTACTTGTTTTACTATTACACAATTAGTTAATAAATAAATAATATTAATAGTTTGAATGGATCTATTCTTTCTAGTATTTTATTTATTTCAATTTTGAATTAAATGCAAATGTGGATTTGTTTTAACTTAAAATAATACTATTGTTGAACATTTTAGGTTTTGCATTTTTTCTATTCTAAATGTTTTTTTGAATGCATTCAACTAGATGGATATTAATTAATTAATTTTATTGATGAATATAAAATTAAGATTTGATTTAAATGTAATCCGGTTTGGTCTGACCTTAATATGACAATAAAATTAATAATTAAGGAATCAAAGAAGCAATTCCTAAAAATAAATATAATGACTGAAATTTAAAATATAAAATACTTGAATAAAGTCAATAAGTAAGTTAGGTAACATTTACTGTTTAGTGGATTAAGTAATTTCTCAGCTCAATAAATCATTTATATCAGATAAAGACAACTGTTTAACTTGTGGCTGAGTTTCTTCTTGTTTTATCCATAAATCATTCCAGTTATTTGCTGAATTATGGAGGGACATTGGTTTAGTTTGTGGGTTAACTGAATTGTTTTCAAATCCTGAAAGTCTACCTTGAAGACTCATTGATTTATTTTCAAATCCCAATGATTTTGATTGAGATAATGAACTTGTGGTAGGTTTCATCTGATTTAACCAACTTATTTGATTTATATTTGAATCAATTAGAGATGAAGTGAGATCCTTGGGTACTGGATTATTTTTATTGAGTTTTTCTACACTTGGAGTAAGGGTAATGTCTTGCTGAAACGTACGGAATGGTACATCTTGTGATTTGTTTGTCCTAGAATGAATTAAATAGCAAAAAAATAAATTATGGTAATCCTTTGCCTGTTGAACAGGCCTATACTTTTGGTAAACAATTTTTCAATGTAAATTTTTAATTTTTAATTATTTTTTTTTTTTTTTAATTAACTTCCGAAAATCTAAAATCTTAAAAAATTTAGACCTAATTTTAAATTCTTATGATCTCCTCTCAATTTTAGTTATGGTTGAAGGTTTATATGGAAAATGAGTAATGGTGTACAAACCCTAATTTCGAAGACAAAAAACGTTAAGCAATTTTTTATTTGGATTCAAATCCAGCAAAAGCGAAACTATTCAAATTGTATATCAAACTAAACCTAACTCTTAAAACATATTAGTTGGATAAAATAATGACGGAAAATAGAAAAAAATATTATATTCACCCTAACAATAGTTCTATTTAATTGATATGAAGTTCTTCATCAAATTTGATAGAAATTTTGATTTTATCGGTTAAATGTTCAAACCAATATTAAACATTTGGTATGAAAATTAAACAGTTTATAACATAACTAATGGCAAACTGAATAAGTTATTTTTTTGTTAATTTAACTGTTTGTTGAAAATATTATAATAAAATTGTAATTTTTGTAAATTGTATTAAACTGTATCTATTACTAAATAAGCTATTAATATTTTTTAATCAATGTATGTGACACTTTGAAATACACCAAAAATAACTACAAACTTTACCTAAACAAAATAAAAAATATTATTACCAAATCAATAGTTTCTTTCTCTAAATCTGTTTATAGATTATGTAAAAAAGGTAAAATTATTAATAAAATTAAATATAAAATGTAAATATACTTTGATTTGTCATCGTTGGAAGATATATTTTTTGTTATTTCATTGGAACCAGATATTTGAATTGAAGATTTTTCAACATAACTTTCAAATTGAAATTCATTTGTCATACCATTTGGCTTTGTTGTTCCATTTTCTAAAGTTAAACTATTTGAAATTGATCTGCAAAATGTGATGGGTTATTAATATTTATTGATAATACACAATATAAATATGTATTAAAAAAAAAAAAAACAATATAGTTTAAATTTATATATATACCTGTGCTGTTCATTTAGTTGTTGTAATTTAGCACGATGATCAGTTTCAACGCTAGTAATCATTTCTTTCACAATTGATATTAAAACATTGAACTGATTCAGCGTTAGTGTATTTTCAATACACATTGGTATTAAAAAAGGTAAAATACTAAGGGCCATAGTTTCTTTAGTAATATACATTTTTTTGTGAGAAAGAATAATCCTATATACACCTAAGTATGCCAAAATTAAATTATTATTTAATAGAACAAAATAATAATAATAATAATTACCTAAGATGCCCATAATCACAGCTGGGTCCTTGGAAGGTATTTGAGGTAAAAATGGAATAATATCGTCAAGTACTAACCATCTATCCAAATATTCAATTAATTTACCAATGCAAACAAGGCATTTTACACGAACCTAAACAGTTAAATAATATTGTATAATATGTATATTATACATTTAATAATAATATATTTAACTCATCATTAAAGCACTCTCAATTTGTTTCATACTAACACTTTAAAAGCTATTCGGATAATTATTAATTGTTAGTTTTAATAGTTTTTTTCACGTAACATATTTTCTTAAGGGGGCAGTACACCTGCATGGCCGCATGTGTTCTCTCTGTCTTACAAAAACATAACATAGCAAATTGTACGCTCAGTAGATCATGTTCAAATTGTTTAGTTTAAAAATTAGAGTGAATTGACCTCTTATAAAATGTAAAGGTAAGATTATTATCTAGTGAACCTCATAAACCTCGTAGGGTTATTTTTATATTTTAATTTTAAAGTAAGTCGTGAGTATTTTATAATGTACAAACAATTTACAATTTTAAATTCCTAATTACTTGCTTTAAAATTAAAATATAAAAAAAACCTTAAAAGGTTCACTAGATAATATTATTACTTCTAAATTTTATAAGAGGTCAATTCACTCTAATTTTTGAACTAACAGAGCTAAATGTGATCTGCTGAGCGTACAATTCGCTATGTTATGCGTTTGTAAAACAGAAAGAACGCGTGTGGGTGTAGCGCATCTTAATATTATATGAGAATAATCAAACTAAGTAAACAAAATAAATAAAAGAATTTATTGTTGTTTTTTCTTTAATGTATATGAAATTATGAAATTCTATGATTAGAATTGTAATTATTTGGAAATATGCATATATTGAATGTGCTCTATCCAGTCTAAATGTATGGTTTATAAATACATTAGCCTGAATTGAACACAGAACAGCACATGAGGGATAATATGCATCAGGCAGTATTATTTTTCAGAAGCAGTGTTGTGCATCTCTTACGGCTAAGAACCATGCCCTATTATATGTAAATTATTATATTTATGCTTCCTATCAAAGTTAAAAAAATACTAGATTTATTTAATATTTCAATTAACTCGTTCAACGCCGCTTGTGATTTTAGAAGCGACGGAGACACAAAAACCATAACTTTGAATTTAGAGTTCATTATCAATGGCCTATCTAAGTTTCAGAGTTTATTAAAAAAAATCCGATTTAATTAAAGCGTATATAAATGTATACGTTTTTGACGCGTTAACGCATCACTGACCTGTTGGAATAAACTGTTGACGCGTTTACGTGTCAGCGGCGTTGAAAGTGTTAATAAAATAATATTCCCAAATTTTATCAAAAATAAAATTCCCAATTAATATAAAATATTGGGCATTTTATTTAAATTTTTTATAAGACATATTAAAATGCTATTAAGTAATAAGTAATTAGCAGGACTATGGACCTATATCATTTGTTTGAGTTTTGAGTGTTTTATGTACAAACACCAGAATAAATAGTTTAAACAAATGTTTGAGCATTAATAACCGTTACTATTCAGATTAATATGGGTTAATACAGGTGTCTAGAAGTATGTATTAAAAGAGCGATCAGATACATGATGTAAATATAAACCAGCATAATTGAGCCGTTATTAAATAATTAATTACAAATTTGTAAAATAAAAATTATTCGGGTAACTACAGTAATTACAGTTAATTCTGGTTTTGGAAAAAAAAATCATTTTGGGTTAATGGGTTTTGAACGTTAACCTAATTTATTGTTTAAAGGATTTTAGTGGTACTACATATTAGGTAGACCCTATAGCTAACACCATAAACATTGATTTAGCATAAGAATGTACACATTTATTGAATTTTTGCAACAAGTGTCATAAATTCAATGAATCACATTGTACTATGATTAATTTAACTTACTGAAAGATCAGAAGTTGACAAACATAATCTTTTTATCCTCGGTAATAAGGCATTTTTCATTGAAGGGCCATCTACGAGAGTAGCTAATGATGGAATCACTGATAGACAAGTTTCTTGAACTGGTTTTGAATCCAATTCCAATGTTTTATATAACATTGGTAATATATCAGATTTGAGATCTTCCAGTGGTGCTAATTTTAATAATAATTCCATTTTTTGGAGGAATATGAAAGGAACCTTTAAAATTATAGCATAAATAATAAATACTGAATTAGTAATTATGAAAAAATACATACTTGAACTGGTTCATGCACTTTCATTATAGGTTTTAAGCATGGTAAAATATGGTTAACAAACTCATCTTTAGTACAATTTTCACAGACATAAAAAATATTTGGCAAAACAAAGGGGATCATAACAGGATTAACACAATCTTTTACAAGACACGGAAGAATCCTAAAAAATGTCATATTAATAATAAATGTTATATTGTTTCATTATTATTAAATATAAATTGTAGTTACCGGTTTAGACAAATTCTATGAGGTAATTTTTCCATTATCTGAGGTAAACCTTTATAAAATTGGGATTTCTGTAAATTATCCCATTGGAAAAGTGAATCCAAATAATTTAATGTTTTAACTCCAACATCATTAAAAAATTCAATCTGTAAAAATAAAATAGTTAAAATAGTTGACTTCCTGCTTCAATTAAAAATAAATATCTTACTTTTAAAAATTCATGTTCATCAGGTCTATCTTCAGGTCTAAAACTTAATAGTAATTTTACTGGATCTCGGAGACCAGCATCAACAATTGATATTTTTGGTGTATTATGTTTCATCTATTAAAATTAATAAATAATTAGCAAAGAATTTAAAAAGAAACAACTAATTTCATACTTCTTGTAAATTCCGTTTATAAATAGACCATTCATGATTTGACTGTAATGGTGCATTCCCTTTATTATAGATGGCAAAAATTAAAACTCCCAAAGAATACATATCATTGGCTTTAATTTGGATGTGATCACAACCCGATTCAGGGGCTAAATAATCTAAAGTTGGTTGTGCCCATGGATGGACATCTACTTTATACTCCCAGCTTGGCCAAGTGGGCTGTTGAATAAACAAAATATCTATACATAAAAAAAATATTATCAACCAACCAAATTGTTTAGTCCTTACATTTGGATCTACTGGATTGATACTTTGAGAACAGAAATCAAATCCAAATATTTTCCATGCTCCTTGTTCATTAATTACAACATTTTCTGGGCACAAATTATGGTGGAGTAGCTTAGCATCATTATGTAAAAATGCAAGACCTTGACCAAGTTGCATTAAGCCATACTTGATATCAATATCAAATAGATTGTAATCCTGTAGATTTTTTGACACTGGCTGAGGTGTGTTTTCCATCTTACCAAGGACATTAGCCAGACTACAAAACACAGGTTCCGTAGCAAATGCCAAACTTTCTCTGAAAATGTTGGACTATATAAATAAATAACTTAACATTCAATACATTGTAATCGTATGAACCTAGACTCTTCTAAAGTATGTTGAACAGTTAATACTTGAGGATGTTTGAGTCTGGCTAGTTGGGCAACACCTTTTTTGACAACCTCTATTATGTGTTCTCGTTCAGTTTTCGACCATTTATCTAATAGTCTCTTTTCTAATACAAAAATAGATGCAGGTTGCTGTGTTGACTTTTTATAACCACTGTATATTTTCCAAAGTAATCCTAATTTAATAAAAAAGAGTTAAATATTACTTATTACCTAACATTATAGTAAGTAAAAAAATATGTAACAAGTCCACAATGATATTGATGAAAGAAACAAATAATACATACCAACACCAGCACTTGCAATATGTTTGGTAGCTTCATACTCCCTAGTAACTGGATTGCCCGGTAGAACTGTAGACAGTTGTGACATAGTACTCGTAACTGTAGAGCGAAATTTATTGAGTACATCCATTTTATGGTGTTTGAGAAACAGAATTGAAAATAATAATTTAAACTTGAGTTTTCATAGCATTGGGAATCTTTAAAAAATCATTACACTGAAAACTGATAAAAATATTGATAAAATGTTTTGTGATAATAAAAGTAAATAACAGGGTGTATCCACCATATACGTATAATCACAGAACAATAGTGGTGTAATACTGTAATTACGAGGGGGGTTGGGTCTTGGGTTTCGTATCCCGGCCCCAAGACTTTTTTTTTAAACTGACGAAACATGTTTATGCACTTACTTGTACTTACATGTACTATTGTATAGTATATTTTATAAAATAACAAATAATAACCCAAATCCTCTCTGGTAACTAAGATATGTTACTTGTTTATTTATTACTTGTTTATAAACACTACTATTCTTTAATCTATGCTAATCACTATTGCACGGCTAAAATGCACTTTACCACGCCCCTCACGAATTTCAAAATTTTTTTTTAAAAGACGTATTTTTCGACGCTGACTTTGAAACTGTTTGAATTTTTTTTTTTTTGGAAGTTTAGCCATCCAAAGTTTGCGGTTTTATGTTTATACGCATGCGCGCAACATTCCTTTAATGCCGCGCGGAGAAACTCAAGTTTGGCGACCGGAGCCGGCAGGCGACGGGAGGTCCCTCGAGTTTAAAGACCAGAGTCACTTGTGTTACTTTAAAGTTTAACCACAGATTATAGATCTGTGGTTTAACTAACAAGGCTCAGTTTACTTGTTAGGTTATCCGTCTACAGTCCACTGCGGTCTGCCCGTAGTTTCAAAATCAGCGTTGAAAAACGAGTCTTTTTAAAAAAAAAAATTGAAATTCGTGAGGGGCATAGGCGGCAGGCGCAAATTGACTACATTTTTTGGGGAGACTCAAGCCCCCTCCTATTTTCGCCAATGGTGAGGGGGCGTGGTAAAGTGCATTTGTTCCAAAATTGAAAATATCCCTCGACTTGCATGCAACACCACCTCAAGTTGGTCACAGCCTTCAGGGTAACCGCCGCGGCGCATACTAGTTGGGTCCCAGAAAAAATATTTTCCTTCCCATTTCTTCAGACTTAGGACTGTCTAATAACATCCATTATTATAGGTATGGTTAAAAATATTTTTTTTCTAATGTTTACTATTTTATTTTCGTTATTTACAATCGTCGTCTAGTTTTTAATTGTTAATAACTAATGAGTGGGCTGAAATTTATAAGATACAGATTTAATAAATTCGTAGCAATTAATTTTTCCCAATATTTTTTCTGTCATTTTTCCCTTAACGAAATCTTTCTATAGATATTATACAGTTCCTTTTTCTTCCCTCTGAACTTCTCATTTAAATATAAACGTTTATAAATTGAAATATATTTGAGTGAGCAGAATAAAACATAGAATTGAAGTGTGAATGAAAGGATTCACATTCTAGTAGTTCAACGACTTCAACGCATTTTATTACTATACGATAAGATAATATTACTATTATTATATTATCTAATCAGTGCATTTCGATTTTCACCGGAAAGTACGTGATCTACATTATATTCGTTCATTGCATTACTACGATTCGATAAATAATTATAAACGGACCCAATTCGAAAACATAATATTTTACATGCCCGGGCCCAATGCATACGAAATATTATATTCACACAGACCAAATTCGTACAAAATGTAAAACTTTTATTATTTTCGGACCCAACTAGGATGCACCCAACAGCCGTATATCCACTCTTAATAACGACTATTCAATATAAAAAGTGGTATAACACGTATATTACGTATTAAGAGTGGATATCCCGCGGTTACCCCCGTGACCAACTTGTGGTGGTGTTGCATAGCAAGTCGAGGAATATTTTCGATTTTTATATCCGAGCGCAGTGCCCGCCATCATTGACGTCACTCCAAAAGTGGTGTCCCGTAAGGTGGTAATATACCGACATCTTTAATCGTGGATGGAAGCCATAGATCATGGACATAAGAGGATGTATTATAATGTCCTCTATGTTCTCTAATGTTCACGTCACAGACATATAGGAACAACAGCTGAACCCCTAGATAGCCGACCATTGACCTATTATTTAAAATTTATAATAGGTCAATGAAGGCTACAGCCGACTTTATACGACAAACTAAGATATACAGGACTGGAAACGAATGTTGATACGAGTACACCTTAATATTATGATTGTGCGGGGGACGAGGGAATTTCGGTTCTAATCAACACTAGCGCTCAATTCTTGGCCGGCGTTTATAGTTCATGATTTTGATATTTCTCAGTTATGCATTTAAACCAAAAAGTTTTGAAAAATAGATTCGTTTAAGGTCAAAAAATTATTATGGCAACTGGCAAGTAGCAACCCAAACACAATATAATATAAAAAATACATAATATATTAGGTGTAACGTTTAAAAAAATAATTAAATATTTTAGCGGTTCTTTTTTAAATTTTTGAATGTAGGACGTAGGTATCATGATTTCAAAATATTATTATAGAGTTATATAATTTTTAATAATTTATTGTATGATTGTATTTGGTTGATAACATAATATCGTGAAAATAAGACAGAGGTACAGGTACCTATTATAAAAGTAGCATTTATGAAATAAAAAATAGGTAGAATCTATTACCTATAATATAAATATTTTTAAGTACCACAAACTAATAACTATATAAGAACAATATAAGTATTTAATTTAAACTTACTTGGTTTCTACTGCTTCAGTTGACTCTAGAGTGGTTTTAGAATTGGTACTGGTCCAACACGAATATGTCCGAGATATATCACATGGATTGAAATGTAACTCGCACACAAGGGCGTCCGCAGGGGAGGGCAAGTAGGGGCAGTTGCCCCTCCCTTGGCTTTTTCTGGGTTAATTATCATATATTATTATTGAAGATTTTAATGTTTTAAAAAAACCTAAAAAATACCCTAACAATTCTAAATAGTGCACAAAATTATTTTTATTTTTATTACTTAAGATAAAAATTCTAATATACATTTTAAACTTTTAAATGATTGTAGAAAAGTTTAACAGACAGAACTTATCATTTAGACTACTTATTTAATCTGAAAATTAACTATTTTTTTTCTGTAACTATAGGTTTATACTTTAGATCATATATTTATTATAAAAATCAAATAAAAACATGTAAAAATTTAAATTTAGAAAAAACTTCAAAATGGTCTAAAGATCTTTAAATTTAAAAAATGACCTTAAATTTAAAATCGTCTAAAAATTCAATGTAGGTATGGTATAAAACGAGTATCGCGTAGATTTGGAAAACAATGCAAAATGCATTATAACCCCAACCTAAATCATTACCGTTGTAATATAAAATATCGCAAAATAAACTTTTTTTAAATTAAAAATAAAAACATTTTTTTTTTTTTTCACAGAGTGATTTTTATTACTCTCGATTCAGAGTCAGAACTAAGAACGTTGCTTTTATAGATTATGAGATGTAGTAGTGGGACCAAATTCAATATTGAAGTGTAAACCAAGTTTTTACTTTTTTGATAAAAAAAATTAAATGTTCATAGATGGTATACCTACAATAGATACAACTTTTCAAGTTAGTGGTATCGATGACTGAATAAGCTAGAAATATTTCATTCTATAAATTACCTAAAATTATTAAACAAACGGTAACATTTTATCTATTAAAAAATAATGTATTTGATAATTTAAAATTGCATAATAATTAATTAAAATTAATGCTGCAAGATTAAGCTTTAACCAACTATGTAAGTACAATTCATAAATATTTTTATACTCCTTGTCTATATGAAATAAAATATGTCACAAAAATACTTTTTAACTAATAGGATAGTGAGACAAAAAATGTAAAAAGGAAAATATCTTGCCCTCCCCTCGAAAAATTACAGCACACTCGTTATGTTGATAATATATCTTTGCCATTAACTTCAGATAGGACGTTGGTCCATTCTTTGCAAATATTTGGATTTTTTGGTTAAGTAAATAATGAATTTTTTTTATTTTTTTCATTATGTGAAAGACAATTTATTACACAACACCTCAGATAAACAAATTAAATTAAAATTTAAAAGAATATTCAGAATGAATCTTTCTTAAAAAAGTTGAACATCAGGTCACTAAAGTCAAGATCAAACAGACAGTATTATTATGAATTATAATTATACTATGTTATATAGGTAGGTATAAAATGTATAATAATATATTATAATATTGTATAATTATGTATTTTACGAAGCATGAAAAAAGCGGGAAATCAAGCTCCTGTTAATGTTGATTAGCATACCGATTTATTAATTTCTTGTTTTGGATACCTAGATAGCGCAAGTGTTGTCAAGAACTCGAAGCCCCCGTACCCCGCTCATTGTATACAATAAGGAGGATTTACCTCTCAGTTCTCACACCCTACAGCCTTAACGTTTCCAGTCCTGTATATCTTAGTTTGTGCTTTATACCATAGATTAGTATATAATCACAGATATTATATACACTATAGCCGACTACCTATATAATATTTGTTATTGAAGCCGCGTCCCCACCCCGACCGTTTTATTGATATTATTTTATAGTTCCTAAACACGGACTAAGATATAATGGACTGGAAACGACATGGTCGGCGGGAGTCGGGGGACGGCCACGAAAAGGTGTCACTTAGCTGATAAGAATACTGTTCTTGAAGTTTTCAGCGCTACCGGTGGTTTTATTTGGCTGCACAATTTGTATCTTAGTCCGTGTTCCTAAATGAAGCATTGTTACTATCACCGAAATATGTTTATCAATATCAGGATACGATCAAGATCTGTTATGGAAAGTTAACGAGCGATCGTGTCGATCATAACGACAAAATTGAGTAACTAAAATTTAGTCACTGTATAATACATAAACATATTCATTTATTTATTATAATAAATATGTCTATGGTATAACGGTGTAGGAAGCTGGTGAAAAAGATAGATACAGGAGATGGCGCTACAATCGCTCGTTGACTTTCGATGTACAGCATAGAATGTTGCTCTATGTTATTACTCTATGTGTTATACAGTGCACTATCATATGCTTTTTATCTATTCTATGGCACTATTGCCACTATTTTTCGTTTCCAGTCCTGTTAATCATAGTCCGTAATCTGGGCCAATCACAACATAGGACGCTAAAATCGGTAGATCGCGTCGCCGCGTCGGACGCTGAAATCATTGTTAAATTCTGTTTCTGTAATCTGTGAAAAAAAGGATAATAGCCGGTGCAGCGGTGTCCAGTAAGTAAGCCACTTTTGTGTATTGAAATTTATCTTAATAACCGTCTTGGATATGATCTAAAATTTAGTTTTAAATTTTAAAGTTTAAACACAATCAAAATACTATAGATAGTGCGCATCGTAAAGCAGTTAACGGTAATACGGTAGGTAGTCAAAATTAATTTTTTAGTATTATTTTTTTAATGATAAATATTATAATATTGATAATGACTTTTTACCGCTAAAAAATAGCCATTGGTTAAAATAAAATTATAAAATAGGTACTATATTCATAAACACTTTTAATAACAAGTTATCAGAAGTTAATTTATTGTTTATTATGTTGCTATAATTCTACCTACTCTGAAAATACATACTTCAATAACAATACTGTGTAAGTACCTCTACTAATATTTTAATATATTACTTACACTTGACAGTGTTAATTAATTCTAAATAATTTGACTACCTAAATTATGTTTTGACAAATATTATGATATTAATTTTAATGTCCTTGCTTTGCTTAAAAATTCAGTCATTGATACATAACATCCACCAAAAATCCGTTTCCCTGTAAAAGATGTTCTGCCGTGTAACACCCTCCAATTGTTATAAATCATCACAGTTCCCGGCTGCAAACAATGCTTCCAATACATCTCTTCTCTCTCTAATATTTCTACAAAATGAGCATAACTTTCGTAAAACTCATTAACTCGTGATGGTGGTTGAGCACTGCGGTCGTATATATTGAACCTGATTTTTCAAAACCACCATCATTATTGTTGCTCAAGTTTGCGATATTAAATAACAAAAATAAAAATAGAATATTCACCTTATTTGATATACTTCTTTTGTAGTAGGATCAATTTTTATAACTGGTCCTGTACATTTATAGTGAAAACCGGGTTCTATGTATTCAGATTCTATTTCAATTTCAGTAAGATTTTTAAAATGTAATGGATTTTCTTTTTTTAATATTTCTGCTACTTTAAACCCATCAACTATAGTACTTAAACCTCCTTTACAGTTGATGTCCCTTTCCAACATATGAAATACTTGAAGACTGAAATATGAAATTATGTTAGCCACTTAGATATTGTATTATATAAATTAAAAAATTTAAGTCATCAATATTATGATTATTCATTCTATATTTTTACCCAGTACTTTCGTTGAAATATGTGCTATCATTGTGTACTATTAATGGACCATTTAAATATGCCGGATCTTTATGATTTTCATTAATTCCAACTGTCCACATTGTTCCAAATATGGTTTCTTGTGGTTGTGCTATGAACCTTATTAATTTTTCTGTAGCTTCCAATGTTGGTTCTACCTATATTAATATAATAAATTTAAAAATTGTAGTGTGTATATAAATGTTCAAGTAATCAAAAGTCATGATAATTAGTACTCATGGGGGAGGGGAGGGGGGGTTAATGGATTTTGTTAACATTTTTTTTTAATTTAAAAGAAGAGAACATTTTGCAGGATTGATTAAACCTCAATTTTAAAAATTATAATTATAGAAGCTAAAATATGGATATATTTTGAACGATTCAGAATATTTTGTTATAAAAGTACTCATCTTTTAAATAAAAAAAGTCATCAATATTCGACTTATCAATGAGGCGTAAGAGTTTTTCCTGTGAAGTCATTGTTGTTGATATAATACACCATTTCATTATTTTGTTCATAAATAATTCAAGTTGACAATTTAATATTATTAAAATAAAACTTTATAATAATATTATAATATTTACTTGCATTTGTTACAATTCCTACACCATATTTTAAAATTGATTTTATCAATTTTTTCTGACCTTCTTTTAGAGATAGATCATTATAAGATACTTTTGAAGGTAGTTTCTCAAGTTCTTCGCCGAAACAAGAATTAGCTTCAATTTTTATTCTATTTCCTGCCCATGTGTCAATCACCCACTTAGTATTGTATGCAGATTTATGACCATCAGACCCTGTGATTAAAAAAATATATACATTTTAAATATGGTTTAAACTTTATCTAGATACTTTTTAAAATAATTCATATATATATATATAAGAATCTAACACCCAATGGAGAAATTATTATCTCCCTGTATATAATCTTGGATTTTAATATTAATTGATTTAAGGAATTGTTGAGTAGTTGTTTTTCTATTATGATTATTATGATCATAACATTCCGAACACCTGAAAAAACATGACATAAGTAGATTTATTAAATGTATAAGAATTGTTTTTTTTTTTATTTAAAACTAATACAATTATTCAGCGCTTATGATTATTTTTACCTGCAATTGTCTCGTAACCATATTATGTTGATTGGAATATTTTCTTTGCCAATTTTTAGTTGAACAGTCATTTTTTATATTACTTAAAATTTGTTTTAATTCTTAACTAAATGTATTAGTAATATTTTCTTTATTTAGTCTTAATATATTATAGTTCAAGTTGTATATATAAGTATATAACAGTAATAGTAATCTTATTAATATAATCTCTGTAAAACTGTATGAAGTGTATTACATCAGTGGTTCCCAAAGTGGGTGCCGTAGCGCCCTGCTGAGTAAAACTGTCTTTGAATTTTATATAGTCCAGAAAAGTAAATTTTAAAACCTAATTAAGGTGACTACGGAAATTATTACGATTATGTAAATAAAAATGTATAAATTATGTATGGTTTTAATTAAATAAATATTTCCATATTATCCAGTAAAATTTTTTAGGTTGATTTATTTTTTAAATTTTTTATGACTAATTATGCTATGACTTGGGGAAGCGCGCCCTGAAAAAAAACCTTACTTAAAAAGCGGCACAACAAACCAATAAAATTTGGGAACTGCTGGTATACGTAATATTTTTTGTATACTGTAAGTTATCGATGTCCATGCCTATTCGAGTTTATCATTAGTTCAGTATGTAGTAATAGTAGTTACAATGAACAATAAAGAAAAATATGGTCCTACTTAAGAGTTAATTTAAACATATGATAAGTAATAATGTACAATAAATAATTTAATTAGGTTCCAAGGTTAAAATATTTTGTAACAAATAAAATACAATTATAGATAAAATACATGATTTAATTTATTTTAATTCCATTCTTTCATAATTTTGAACCATAGTTTCAATACCTAAACTATTAATCTATATAAAGATTAAAATTCAGTTAATAACTTAGTTTTAATCACATTGGCTAACTTTAATATTTTATATTACATGTGTTTTTGCATTTTTCAAAATGCACATATTTTATTCCACAGCTATTAAAAACTAATATACAACGACTGAATGACATGTAGTCATATAGATGAGATTTTAAGAAAGTTATCATCTGCATTTTATTGTACTTACCTGAGTTCCCTTAAGTATTTATTTTAAGAAAATAATAAGACTCATAATTTCTATATATTATAGTATTTATATTCTTATATATGCTAAAATAAATAAACCAATAAATTCCAACATGAGATATTTGTTTTTATTGTTACTAGAAGAAAAGCAAATGCTCGCCAAAATCATGTTCCACTATAAATGTAGAAACAACATTTATCCTAAAACAGATGGCAAAATTGTTCGATTTCATGTACCAGATGATAAAGTTAGTTGGAATTCCCCATATCCCATGTATAATCCAACATTGTTTACATCAACATGTATTGTTGGTCAACCATGGGCTGATCTAGATTTGAATATATCTGACTTCCAACCCAGTTGGAATTCAATTGATGGTTATGTTAATAGAATTAGTTTGACTGGAAAGTATGAAATTAAAAATGGGTATCCCCTGAATCCTTGTGGCCGAACTGGTGTAACTGGCCGTGGAGTTCTTGGTCGTTGGGGCCCAAATCATGCCGCTGATCCAATTGTTACTCGTTGGAAAAAATCTAAAAATGAACGTGTATTTAATGAAAACAGTGATAAACCTATTCTTCAGTTTGTTGCTATTCAAAGAAAAGATTCCGGTGAGTGGGCATTACCTGGTGGTATGGTTGATTCTGGAGAAGTAATTTCTTCTACTCTGAAGAGAGAATTTATGGAAGAAGCTATGGACTTGCTGCAAAAATCTAAAGAAGATGCTGTAAAAATAGAAAAAGAAATAACGAAAATATTTAATGAAGGCATAGAAGTTTTTTGTGGATATGTTGATGATCCTAGAAACACGGATAATGCTTGGATGGAAACCATTGCAACTCTTTTTCATGATGAGAAAGGAGATCATGTAGGAATGTTAAAACTCCAGGCAGGAGATGATGCAGTTGGAGTGAAATGGGTAGATTTAGATAGAAATCTGAAATTATATGCCAATCATATATCATTTTTAGAGGAAATTGCTACCAGATTAAAATGTCATTGGTGATTTAATTTAATTCATGTTCTTATATTATTAATGCATAGTTAATAATTTCATTGGTTTGATAATATTTTTTGTACAATTTAAGATATAGTAATTAATTTTATTAAATAAATAAACTTATATAATATACAACTTGAATGATTCTATTTCTTTTATTTTATTTTTCAATACTAAACAAACAGTCTTTACTTTAAATTTACAATTGTTATTATTAATGCTCGGAAATTAAGTTTTTTAAGTTAAAATTTATAAAATATGCAAATATAAATATTAAACTTGAACATTTTTTTTAAGAAAAGCATATTAATTATTGGTTACATAATGGTGTATTAGTATAAATATAATAGATATACATTTTTTTTAAAAACAATCACATATCTACATATGATATTAATGAAATGTGGTTGGAAACTGGTGAAGGTCGTCATTAAATCAATTTGTAGGGAGGTAAAAACTTAAGGTATATAGTCAGTTTTTGCTTATTACAGTTTTCAATTGCGTATTATTAAATATTTATTTTTTAAAAATATTTTAGGAAGTTACCGTACACACTTATGTTGTCTCTGACTGGAATTATCATAAGTGTTTTACCATCTTAGGCATGATATAGTTTAAACAAATTGACCGATTATAGAATTTTGTATTATTATTAAATTTGAAAACATTCTATAAACTAGTAAATAGAGCTATTTTTCAAAAAAGTTTTAGAATGTTTTATCTTTCAAAGTAAAAATAATACAATATTGACAGAAGCCGGATGAGTAATGTGAGATGCCTATCCAGTGTTTGTATAATATTATTTTTTAATTTATAACTAAGGTTTCTATAAAAAAAACTAATTACTAATAATATTTTAAATTTCAGAATTTGTACTATTTATATTTTTGTCCTTCAAGATAACATATACAATATATCACAATGTTGGACATTTCAAAAAATGAATCAATTGGTACTTTTATAAAATATTAAATTTAAGTTAATAAAACCATAAATGTAAATATCATATATATTTTTATTTCCAGCAGAAACATCTGTACGTAAATATCAAAATGATAGCGATTTTGCTGTTGCGTTTAAAAATTTACTACGGCCTATCGAAACACTTGCAAAAAAAAAACAATGTGAACCTCTTCAATATGATCTTATCAAGGTAATTCTTAACCTCAATACAAAAAAAATAATATTTCACATATAGGTATTTGTGATGCGTTTTTTATTTCAGGAACTGGATTCGTTTTTGATTCACTTGAGAGTAGATACTGATCTAGGAGGTTCCTTAGTATTTGTAGAAGCTGCATTAATGATTCAAAATGTCATACTTATTTATCAAAAAAGAGTTGATGAATTAATTGATGTCATGATGAAACTTATTGGGAAATTCCGAGCTTAGTGAGTTTTAATCTCACTTAATAACTTTGTATCATAGGTATATTTTCCCTCCAAACCCTGATTGGCCGATCCTGGGAATTATATATTATAATACATTATAATTTACTTTTGTTGAAACCTTAAACTATTATATAACTATTCTCCAAATAGAAGTAAAAATATGATTTTTGAAATTTTATTTTATTGTATCGAATATGATATTTAACTGTCCGTTTCTTTTGATGGAAGTTTTTACTTTATTGTACTGTCTTTTTAAGGACACCCAAGTGAACTTAGCACCCAGCAGAATTACAACTATTTTTCAATACTTGATCAATATTAGACAGTGGTTAATTTCTCCTTATTACTATTTTTTAAAAAATAGATTTTTTTTTTTGGAAAATAATTTCTAGTTAGTAAAATTTAGTTGGTGTAAATAATAATATATTAACCATTATTATGATTTGATTATAAATGTAAATAATACTAAATATTGATTTGTTATAACAGCCGAATAAATGACAATATTGATGTAGATTTTGATGCAGAGAACGAAGTAGGAAATAAAAAAAAAAAAAAAGAAAAAAAGGTAAAATTTTATTCTTCTTTTGAACCAATAAAAGGGCACACCATTGGAACACGTAAGTACATTTAGTATAAGTATGACCTTGAGTGTAACTGTTGTCTAATTGTCAATAAATAATATAAACTTGTACATTCTTTTATAGTGAAAACTTATGACTGCAAAGTAATAAATTTGAGTAAAAAACCACCAGTACAAAGAATTGTACTCAATGCTAATATAAAAGTAGATAACAAGTACAGTAAAATATTGCCTTATATCTGTATTGGAAATGGAGATAATATTGGAAAGAAATATGACTATATGTAAGAATATAAAAGAAAATAATAAAGTATGTGGATTGTATTTTTTTAATTATATTATTTTTTAAGGTTAAATTTTCCTCTAAATCGTGATTTGGCTGTAAATGAGGAATTTGATTGTCCCACTATTGAAGATCCAAAATCTGCAACTCCTCTCAATTATCGAAAAAGCACTGACCCAGTATATTATTATTATTATTAATATAAATTCTAGCTTAACCATGGTTTTTTTTTTAACTGGATAATTTTAATTATTTAGTTACCACCATTACATTTAATGGAAGTTGATGAAATCGATGAAAGTTTTCCAAATACTCCCGATCCAGTAGTTTTTGATCAGACAGTTACTGATGAAGTTTGTGTCGCTAATGCAATGTTACCAAAGTAAATAAAATACTTTTGAGTATAAACTTGCACTTTTATAATGATGTTAATATTATTTTACAGTCCAGAAAATATATTGAATGTTAGCCAAATACCTCAAAATACTGATGATGTATGGGATTCAGTTTTAAATGCTAAGGATAATAATTTTGCAGATAAACCTTGTGTAAAGAAAAAAGTATCTAAAAAAGAAGTTAGTAAACATAATCATACAAATAATTTTTGTAGTATATAGTTAATTTGTTCATTTTACTCTTAAAAAGTAACTAATGCATAGATGTTTGATGAAGATTTTCTCCCTATTTGTATGATAATTTATTATTGTTATTTGGATAAGAAGTCAATTAAGGTGTTAGGCCTCCAATTTTTCAATATTTATAAATAATCATTGGTGTAGTTGTACATATTTTTTTTAAATACATTTTCATTACTTACTTAAATCTGATAAAACCTATCAACAGAATTATATAATTATTTTTATTAACACATTTGCTGCTAAAGGCCACCTCAAGACAATGGCTTATTCAAAGTAGATCTGATTTAAATCCATTTTTAAAATATTTTTTTGTATGTGAAATATTTCTAGGATAGTGGAATGTGGTTACCAACATATACTGTAGCAGAATTAACATGTCAAATGTTTAGATTAAAATCTGGTTTATACGCTGATACTGTATTTCGACAACTTATCCATGATGCACTGGAAGTTCAAAGATCCGAAATAGCTAAACTTAAAAAAAAACGCATTATAGGTAAATGTTTCACTAATATTCTTTCTTAAAATGTATTATATTAATACAAATTTTTTCATTGGTTTTTCAGAGGAAGAAAAAGAACGATTTGACTGTAAGTTTTTAAAATTTTATTTTAAGCTTGACCAGTTTTTATCAGAATTAATATTAATCATATTTTAAATTATTCTTAGATCATGATAAGGAAATTGAAGAAAAATTGAAAAATGGTGGTATGTTTAATTTGGTTATCTTATTGTAATTAAAAATGTTTATCAAACATTTATATTAGCAATGCATAATTTACAAAATATTTTTGCTCCTTGATAATTTTTTTTGTTTCTTGGTTAACATGTTGATAAAAAAAATTCTGTTTGGCCAATAAGCTTGAAAATATAATACAAGGTTCCGTATTAGTTATTCTTACTGGAATAAAAAAATATTGCATATTATGCACAATATTTTGTTTATAGAAATCCTAAGTTTGTATACTTACGTTACTGGGATATTTAAATGAAAAATAATATTTTTAGTTATTGCATTTCAAATAATATTTTTTGTAAGGAATTGAAACCTTTTTCTTTCTTATTTATTACTATTTACTATTTAGTGTACATAATTCAATTTTCAAAATTTATAGATTAATTTTAAGCTATTTATACAATGAACCTATTCTCACTGGTTATAAGTTAATAACAATGGTAAATTATATAATATTAAAATAATTATAATATAATATGCATCGTTTTAACGGAATCAGTTCAAGCTGAGTTGGTACAATAAATTACTTATATATATAAATAAATAATTTGTAAAATATTTTTAGAAATATAAACTGACGCACAGTCTGCATAAAATCATTTTTCATATGCAATGTTTTTTCAAATTTAAGACATCTTCTACAGTGACATACTTAATGATGAGGTTCATGAATCTACAGCAGAGTGACTTCCTGGTTTTTGTTCTTTGTTATTGGTGTATTTAAGATTATATTCTTCTATTAGCTTGAACCTCTCTTGCTGTGTCATTCACAATTTTGATTGAATTTATGATTATTATTTTGATACTAGTTTTATATTCTGACTATTTCAATGAACGGGATCGGTAATCAAAAATTGTAGATATTTCAACAGATTTAAAGCTAAATATCAAGATATTTTTCCATGAAATGTTATACATTAATTAATTTAAGACCAGGGGCCTATCAATACCTTGAAACAAATAAACTACCAAGACCCAGTGAAATTACATAATGGCTTCCCGCTTCAATCTATTTTGGTGGAAGCCTGGTCTAAGAGCTATTTTTCTCAGTACAGTTTTGTACTTATTGTTATTTATGCTAAAATCTTGCTAATCAAAATTAGTTCAGTGCCACGTGTTTCCTATTGTTGTCTATATAATTAGCAAATAACAAAAATATATCACACTGGATTTGATATTAGTATTTCACTAATGATTTATTGTTTTAATGTTAAATTTGCTATTTTCTTATTATAACATTGATACTCTCTAATTTTCTTTTTTGTATTAAGTACCTATTTATATTTTAGCCAATATATCTCTTTTATATTAATAGTTTTTAGTAATTATTAAAATAACTTTTTGGTAAACATGGGTAGTATTTAGGATTTTCTTAAAATTGAATGTCTGTACACAAAAAAAATTATTTAACCAATATATTTATTGCTCAGCTCAGACATTTTATAAATTTAAACTATATAGCAGCAGTGCCCAACCTTTTTACCCAGTGGAACCCTTCTGTGAATTCTATAAGAACCATGATAAAAATGAACCCTAATTCTCATTAATAAGCAATTTACATAAATGTATTGAACATATTATAAACGAATAATAAAATTTTAGTTGAAGATAAGAAATTTTGATTGAATGTTTATATTAGCATTTTCAATACTCTAACATTTTAAAAATATTTTGACTTATTTTGAACTGTTTACAGACATTTTCAGTTTCCAATTTTAGATTCTGAGCGAAGCGATAAATGTATTGATGTGTTTTTTTTTTTTTATGTCCGTCATAATCTTTTAGGACAGTAAAAGTGCTTGGATTTTCTTCAACTGTTACTTTTCTGATAGGAAAGTGAATCTAGTTGGTACTTTGGGCGGTTTTTATTTGTTGGGTAAAAAAGCTTAAAAATTTAATAAAAGGCTCCTACTATATTGTTACAATGACATTTGAAAAATATTAAAAATCCTTAGTCATAGTTTTTATTTATAAGCATTTAAATTTCAAATATTGACAAAATACGAAAAAATCACGAAAATTAGCAAATTAGCAAATTATTTTGAGCTGAGAATTCATAAAAAAATTTTTTTTCAATCTAAGAAAATGTAATACAAGATAAGTTTGTCTACCTTAATCAAAAAAAAAATGTCTACAAGCAAATCAAATTAAATTTTTATGAGCGTTTGAAATTCATATTTTTACAACATTTGATATTCACTCAATTTCTCATGTAGCGATTTCTTTAGTTTGTTGTAATTCAAAAACAAATAACTGTAGATACATGAAAATTTCACTGAATGTTTATCTAGCATTTCCTATACACCATACAATTTTGAAAATAATTTGACTTTTTTTGAGCTGTTTACGGACATTGTCAATTTTCAATTTTTTTAGTTTTATTTTCTATAAATATCAATAATATTTTATTTGTCGGGCAGAAAAACATGAAAATGTAATGTGAGGCTCCTGATATATTGTTACAATAGCAATTGAAAAATATTAAAAATACATGGGCACAATTTTTTTTTATAAGCATTTAAAGTTCAAATTTTGACAGTTTATCAAATTTAAAATGTAATAATTATTTTGTAGTTAAAAATTTAAATGTTAAATGTTCAACTTTTGTAGCTAAGGATTGAAAATTTAAAACAAGGTTCCACGTAAATAAGTAAATATATAAATTACTTTATTCACAATAATATAATCAAATATCATAGGCTGACTAACCGTTTTCACTCAGAATCGTTTTTCTTATACAATGATATAATATCATTGAATTCAAATTTAACACCATCCATCTTCAACCATATTTCCAGAGTTAGGTTTTATGTATTAAATCCCAATAATTCAATATAGAATATATTTTTAATTTCTTAGTCAAATTAACATTTGTTTGTTAAATTGATGCAGATGAACCAGGATTTATAGGCTTTGACAGTCCAATTCATGATGACAATGATTTATTTGGAGATGTTGACCAACCGGAAAATGAAGAACCGATGGAGGACGCCAATATTGAAAATTTTCAATCATATCAGAAAAATGCACTAGATATGCAGAAACATGAACAAAATCAAATTGAAATGGTAAGTTGAATTTTTCACCTAACAAAATAAATGTTATTATATTCTTTATTACTTTAGATGAATGAACAACTAAAAATGCGACAACGAGTACAGGAATGGCATAATAACCTGCGTCCAATTTTAGAAGAAGAAGAAAAAAGAACAGAGTTTGATGTACATGAATATGGAACACATATATTGAACTGCTTTGAATTTATTGGAGAAAAAAAATTATTTGGAGAATTAGTTGGAGGACTAGACAAAGAAGAAGTTGCTCGATATTTTTTGTCTTTATTAATGATGGTACTTATATTGATATTTTCTTAATTTTTTTTTTAAAATTAATTCATAAAATTCTTTTAAATTAGGTTAACACATATAATTTGGAAATATCAAATGACATTGCCGAGAACGATATATCAATTACACTTTTAAAGAAGGAAAGGCATCATGAAGAACTTCAAGTTAATATTGGTAATCAAGTGAATCAAGAACAAAATTGATCATAAAAATTATTTTATGATTGTGCCTTTTAAATATTTATACTTTACGAAAATACTTTTGCATACTTGTCTTTACTGATACTGATAGTGCATTTTTGTCCGTATTCTGTTTAAGATATTTGAAAACTTAGTTAAATTATTATTATTTTTGAAAATTCATTTTTTAGTGTATTTACCTTTAAAATATAATTCATAATATTATAATATTTTATATACAGATCAAGTATAAAACAAATTGCAGTTCAATATAAGTAATAATTATACATGTCGTCAAATAATAATTAATTTATATTTAAATTTTGTTAGTGTATATATTTTTAATAGTTTTAGAGAATAATTAAATGTAACATTCAAATAATCAATATTATTGGTTGGATCATGACTAAAAAAATAGGTATTATTACAAAAAAACAGTTTTTGTCTGGTTTGCACATCTCCCCACTATTCTACATTCAAAACCATCAGAAATATCAATAGGATATTATAGAAGTGGAGAACTATGTGATAGACATGGCAAGGGTGGTATATGTATCACAAAGTTGTGATCATATCTATTTATTAAGTCATGAGTTGGATGAAGTTTACAATTAAAAATTTTATTTTGAAATTTTTATCAATCAAAAATTATTATTTTGAATAAAGAATATAATATAATCTCAAAATAAAAATAAAATAAATAAACTAAAGATAAAACACTATTCACAAATTAAAATATTATTTAATCTATGGCATAATTAAAGAACCTAGAGCCTGTAACTCTGATTTTCAACAACAGTACACAGACTTATAGAATAGAAAATATTAAATAAGGGTATATTATTCTTTAAGGGACGTTCTTACAATGTCCAGTTAAGCGTCGGGTAACACTAACGTCTAACCGGCTAATAAGATTATATTACCTGCAGAATTCTGCTGGGTAAATGCCCGTTAACATTAACCGGACATTGTATCACTGAGTAATGACTAAATATGAAAAATCTGTTAGGTTATAAATGTCTACTTGATTAGGCACCTTTTTATAGAAATAATGATTTATTTATCAAAACTATTTAGAAGTAGAGAAAAGAGATTAGCAAATGGCTAAAAATAATTATCGACTGATTTATTATTATTACCTAAATTAACTATGGTATTTCTTATCTTTGTCATGACAGTCACGACAGCAATCATCAATATTATAAAACATGCTATTTATTTAAGTTATAAGATTAAATACGGTCAATAATCATTAATCTATTATCTAATATGACACCAATAAAAGTGTCCAACAAAGTAGGTACAACTATATTAAATTACGATTATTTTTTTTTTAAGCAAGTACTTGAATTGAAGTTAGTATGGCAGATACATCATATTATGTAGGGCTCCATCTTTTTTGTAAAATATCTAAGCATATTCCACCATCTGCATAGACATTTGGATGAAACATTTTTGATACGAATCTTACTGTTGGTGCTTTATTTGGATATTCTTCAGTAAACTCAATAGTTAATTTAAACGTACCATATTCAAAACATTTTAAGCTGGAATGTTTGTCTTTGTCAACACAGTAGGTATAGCTTTACCCTAATATAACAGCATTCCAAATCATAATATTACTGTCAGTAGGTGCTCCACTTACACCGGTCGGCGGATCCTCCTGCAATCTAATAGCAATAGGTTTTAGTAACAAATCGGACCGTAAACCAGTAAAAACAATGAGATTATTTTTAGTCGCCCGATGATGCGATGTGGTAGCAATAAAGTTTTTACCTTTTGAAATCTCTCATCAATCTTCTCCTAGCTGGCGTGGACATAGTTGATAGATTTTTACACATATTATTGCGGGTTGCCGTTGGTTATTCGGGCAGATCAGGTACAAGCGTTTGCAGCGAGTTAAACCCAAAAAATTAGTTGAACAATCATATTTTTTCTAAGAGTTGCCATTTTTCACGGGCAACAAAGTGCACGGGATCACCTAGTGTATTATAATTACAATATTATAATAATAGTTCTATCACGTGTTTTGTATTCAGATCTGTGCCAGTATAATCAAAACATTCACTGTGATACGTTTCACTTGTATAATCGTTTGGCATCAATATCTCAAAATTTTTTTTGATTTCGGATTACAAACCTACCTACATAATGTACTTAATGTAATACTATATACCTGGTTATTTATGTCTATGTACAGCAATTAAGTGTTTGCACGATATCGTATAACGTTCCTTGGTGGCGATGTGACTAAAGGATACGACAAATAATTACTGGCGTTTATGATTTTGAGATCTATTAAACCAACTTTTATCACATGATTTTAAGTGTACAAGTTAAGTTATGAGTCATCCATTTCGGTTAGATTTTTTTTATTTTATATTTTTTTTTTACCTTTTTTGAAGTCCATATCTATGTTATATGTATAGACCTTAAGGTCTATGGTTATATCTATGTATAAGTGTATAACTTACCTAGCTAAATTCAGTTTACCAATATATGTAAATCACAGTATTATAGAGAGGCATCCACTATCTACCAAGCAGTGGCGCAGATAGGTTGGGGCATAGCGGGGGGGGGGATTAGCCCCCTCAAAAAAAAAAATTTAATATATATTATAATTAAAAAAAGAGCCCCTCCCCTTAAACATTTTTCCTATTTTTGCCACTGCCACCAAGGCACCTACCAAGTTTTCCCTAAATGATTGTACCTAAGTATTTATGTAATGATTTTCAGTTTGTAACAGCATTATACACTTACTACATGGTATTGATGAGGCGAGTCAACGTCAAAGACAAAAATGCAAGAGGTCAGATTTAAATTTAAAAAAAATAGTTGTTAAATGGGTTTTATGTTTTTGAACAAGTATTAAGTAACATTTGTAACAACATATTAGTTATAGTATTTTAGTTACATAATATTGTATACTATTCATATTCTTATTATTAGTTTATTAATTTAGGCCTTAAAAGTTTAGACGTAACTTTAATCATTATTTTAGTACATCGCATTTATTATTTTTGTTAGGTTTAGTTAAAATTTATAAAAAATCAAGTTTCCATTTTTTCGTGACCAGTTCCTCAAAAACTTTGGCAACACACAGTTGTACCAATAATAAAATAATAAAATCGACTTTATTTGTTCAAATGATAACCAATATATTTTTTGATGGATTCCGGTAAAGTTTTTTCTGAACATTTTGACAGTCAAATAATCAATTTTGGTTCGCTAGGTTATCAACTATGGTCCTCTTAAGTTTAGTATAGTAATATGCATTAATACTTTTAACTGAAATACTTCATTTACAAGAGCTAAATAATTTTTTTTTTGAAAACTATCGGACGCGTTAAAAAAATATATTTTGGTGATAAAGATGTGCCCCGGTCCCGTGCCCCCTTCACCTTAATCCTGGCTTGAGTGCCGCCAGTGGGTACTACATGTATTATAACTGCTAAGTTTAAAATAAAATATATATATCAACGTTCATAGTTCATATATAATAATATGTAAATATACAAAGGTGGGCAAGTCAGTGGATATTTGAAGGAATTATCACTGGGTGACATTAAAAAAAAAAATTGTTTAAAGAAAAAACTTTTCAGTATTGAATATTATAGAGAACACTATACCTATATCTAACAATATGATCAAAACTCACAACACAAAAATAATTACAAATAATTTATGAGTTAGGTAAATTAATTCTTTTTATAATTATAAAAAGTTAAATCAATATTGTTAACAAAAGTTAAGTTACTTTTAATTAACTTAAATAACGAGTTACATTTTTTCCATGTTATTGAGTAACTTATGTCTTATGAATTAATTTATTTTATTGTCACGTTAAGTTAATTTTATTCCTAAACCACAATTTGGGTTGAATTGAATTTTAAAAAAATAAGTAATAATAACCCAAAATATTAAATAATTACCTAATAAATAATAATTTATAATAATAGTTATTATATTGAATATTCACAGAAATTTGCAGAATATTAATAATATTACACCAATACATAAATATCATGTATTATAAAAACTACTATTTATAACTAATGGTAATATATTATACGTATCATACACTAAAGACTCTGTATCATTTGGTTTACAAGTGTATATTGGTTGGAGTATACATTCAAAATCAAAAAAATCACAAAAGGGATTCTTAAAGAATTATTACACTTATCAAATTCTAAAGTTTTATTATAAGATTCTGGTAGTATTACTTTAGCAGCTTTATTGTTATAACAATAAATTTTGTGTTCATTAAAATTATTTTGAGTATTAAATGAATTTTAACACATTTTACACATAAATCTTTTATGAGAATTTTTTGTAACTTGACTTCCTACTAGTTTCCATAAATCTTTAATCCAACAATAATGTCCTTTATTCATATTATTCATATTAACATCATCAGTATCCTCATCAACCACTGTTAAATACAATAAATCTAATGATTAGTTTTTTTGATTTTAGTTATTTCTAAAGGTACAATTACTTTTTTATCTAAACAATAAATATTAATAGAAATATATTTTGTTCTTTTAACAAATTTCGGAACATCTGTGGGTTTTACTGGAAATTCAATATCTTTAAATTCTTTATCAAATTCACTTTCCCATTTTTTATATTTAGTTACTTTTTGTCCATATTTTTCAACAGGATGTAAAGTGGAGTATTGACCAAAGAAAACATTTATTATCTTAATTTTTAAAATTTATAATAGCAGGTTTATTTTGAATATGTTCAGGTAATGGAATATATGAAGAACCTTTAAAAGGAACATATTTATTTATATTTATTCCCAAACTTGAAATTTGATGAAGTCTCCATTAAGAATTCTTCATCAAAAAATCTTCTATTTCATTTACAATTTAAATTTTTTTATTTGTATAAAAATCACTTAAGTTAGAATTGTGTTTTAAAATAAAATTCTTTATATTCCATATTTTCTTCATCATTACCTCTCTTATATATAGCAAGAAACATAATATTAACTTTAAAATTTAAAATTTTTCTTTTTTAATGCTTGTTTAAGTCGTCTTATTACTGGATCATCCAAATGATTTAAAAACACTTGTACATCTTTAATACCCATGTTATTTATTAATATAAATTATTAATCTACTTTTAAATGCTGTTTCTTCAGTTTTTAAAATAGGTCGAATCGTGTCATTCTTTTCAAACATTTTTGTACTAAAATTGAAAACTCTATGTGGTTTGGGTATTGTATCTTTACGAGGTTTTGTATTTTCTCTTTTTTTGTTCTTATTTGTTTTATTGGTATACCTTTGTATGTTTTTCTAAATTTATGTTTAATTGTTTGATCTATATCATTGTTTTGATGACGAATAGATTTCAAATGTCTAGACCAATTTTGTAAGTAACTGTTAAGTTACATTTATCACAAGTTTTGTTATCCATTTTATTATTGTTAACATTTCCTTTAATATTAATTTCAATTTTTTTACTAAAAATTCTATAAATTTATGTCTATTTTAAATAATATTAAGATCCCATATTAAATTCACACATTTTAATATTTCCTAAATTTTGAACAATCTTAATATATTGTCTAGATAATCACCTATTGTAATAATTTGATCATTAGCTATTTGACAAAGTTCTAACCAAGTTGATGAGTGTATTAGTTTAGAAATGTATGGATTTCCATTTCCAAAATCAACATCTCCTTGATTAATAATAAAAATATTTCCATTAATTGGAATTTCATTCAGATTATATTTAACATTCTTAGAATTTTCATAATATTCAAAAGCACAAAATTTCACATAACATTTGTTATTTTTTATATTATTATTACTAAAATCCTTAGTATATAGGTTAGTAGATAAAAATAAGTAAATAAAAATATCAACAAGCAAATCAAATTAAATTTTTATAAGCATTTAAAGTTCATATTTTTACAAGATTGGATATTTACTCGATTTCTCATGTAGCGATTTTGTAATTAAAAAACGAATACCTGTAGATACATGAAGTTATGAAAATATCACTGAATGTTTATATTTTTATTTTATATACACTATAACATTTTGAAAATATCTTAACACTTTTTGAGCTATTAACTGTTTTCAAATTTAAATTTCTATAAAAATCAATAACATTTTATTTGTTGGTCCAAAAAGTGTGAAAATGTAATACAAATTACCACTTTTTTTTGTTTTTCTTGACGCTTTCTAAAACAACTAGAAATTTTTATTTCGACCGTCCAAAAATACCAATTAGATTCACTTTTTTTATCAGAAAAGATGCTAATCCCGAAAATCAGAGCGTTTTTACTATTCAAACACAAACACACACATATCATTGTAAAATCAATACATTCTTTCGCTCCGCTCAGAATCTAAAATATAGTAGTATAATAAAAGTTATAAGGGGTTTAACTAACATACAATGCATGTATAAACATGTCAAAGATCGAAAGATTGTCAAAAATTTAAATGCTAATGTAAAAAAAATTATGACTGGATTTTTAATATTTTTCAAATTTCATTGTAACTATATATTAGGAGCCTTGTATTAAATTTTAAAGCTTTTTAATGACGGTAAAATGTTATAATCATTCATAGAAAAAAAACTTATTAATTTGGAAACTGAAAATGTCGGTAAACATATCAAATTATTTCGTGAATAGAAAATTTGAATACAAACAACCAGTGAAAATTCCATGTGTATAAGGTCATTTGTTTTAGTGTACAACAAAAACCAAAATCGATTTTGCGTTACAATTCCCCGTTTTTCCTTAATTTTTATGTGGTTTTTCCCAAAGCTTTAGGAAACTATTGGGAATTTTATACTTTCACTTCCCGAATGCACCAACTAGATTCCCATCTAACAAGCTGAAACTGTTGAAGAAAATCGATGCAGTTTTACTGCCACAAACCGCAGTGGTGATAGACACAGCAGTTTAAAAACTTAAAAATAAAAAAAACACACATCATTGTAAAATCAATACATTTATGAAATCTAAAAGAACTATAAGGGATCTTGTATTTGTATACAAGCTTTTAAACGGATCAACTGTTATTTGTTGATGTCCCTATAACATCATTGAATATTTTAAGTTTCGTATGAGAACCATAATTTCAAACTAATACCCAGCGCAGCATCGCATATTATTATAATTACTTATAATATCATATTTTGTTAGTTATTACCTATTATTTTATTGTATTCTTCACTCTTGTTTTATTATCCTCGTCCTTGTTTAACAAAAGTCTAATTTTTATCATATAATTCATAAGCTCAACCTATGTGTGACATGAATTAAATTTACTCAAATGGTGTTTACCCGTTTTGTAAATAAATGAATGAATAAAAATCTGAAAATGTAAGTTTAATCATAAAATCATTATTTTAATATTAAATAACAGATATTTAGTTGAATACACGAGTGGTTACATAACACATAACATATAAAAACCATGTCAAATTGTAGTCCAAGTTTTCATATGCTTACAGTTTAAACAATTTAATTGATTAGCATCGGAACATCGTTTTATGACTGGACAGCTACCGCAAGGCAAAAAACTCACAGCGTTTCTGCTCAATAAAGTTTTAGTGGAACGGTACTCTAATTTTCCTTCGGAGTTAACACGCTTCGCGGCCAAACCGTCGTAAACCAATAGGTCAAGTATGGATATTATATCCTCTACGGTGAGTCTCACTTTGCTGATGCCAGTTTTCGATATGAACTCCAGTACCCTGTCGGCAGTCGCGTACGACGTATTATACTTGACTAACGGACTGCGTATAGTAGTGTTCTTTAGGGCTTTTGACTTTTTCACTTCCAAGAACTTGTAGCTGTGTTTGGTGAGTATCTCGATGAACTCTGACTCAAATTCTTGATTAGAGTACCACGCGCCACCTGTAATAGAGCTGTCCGGTTCCAGGTCGAACAACATGTACACGATTTTCCTGGCAGCTGCCACCGACTTGACGGCCTTGATGGCTTTTTTCGTCTCCAATGACTTGAGGATTTTCTTGAGTCGTGGCAGACCCAGGTTGGACTTGATGCGCACATCCCGGATCCATATACCTTTTCGGCCCGAATCACGTATCAGATTGAACACGACCAGTTCCTCGGTGTTGGCGTCCCCGGGGGTAGACGCTGTCGGCCCTTTATACTTGTACCTAAGCGTGTCCTTTACCTTGTGTAGTGTGATCGCATTGGAGGTGATCAGCTTGTTAACCACGTCTACGCGTTCCTCGATCGTCAGCACGGGACAGGCCCGGATGAGATCCTCGTCGGATACTCCCTTGTTGCCGGAGCATTTTATGATCTCGAGAACGCGCTGCTCGGCGGTTTCCGGTTCCCGAGCTTTCTTGGCCACTGGAGCGACATCGGACAGGTCATCCTTGTGACCACGTTTAACGGCCGCCGACATCAAAGACGAGAGATGGACAAATAGCGTTGAAGGCAAAATTCAATTTGAATGTAGTTGTTATAGTAACTATTTGATAATTGATAAGCACAATTTAAGACACGGTTAGGTTAGATAATATCTATAATCTCGTTATGATAAAAATATAACTACCAACCATTAGATACTTGATATTTGTCAATGTAACCAACATAAACAATAAACAATAAACATTAAACTTTTGATGATAAGATAATGTTGAGGTTATGTTCCATAGAGAATAATTTTGAAAATCATCCAAAACAAATATATGATATTGTAATTGTTCATTGTTATTTAAACTTTAAAGTAATAGGTTTTTTTATTTTGCAATTAATAAATTAATAAACAAGTTAGAAAATGTCTCGTGGAACTAGTGCCGGTTTTGACAGACATATAACTATATTTTCTCCAGAAGGAAGACTTTATCAAGTTGGTAAGTCAAAAGTTTAAATAAAAATACTGTACCTATGATAAATCAATCTAATAATTTTTATAATTTCTTTTAGAGTATGCCATCAAAGCAATATTACAAGGTGGACTTACATCAGTGGCAATTAAAGGAGTTGACGTTGCTGTAGTAGCTACTCAGCGAAAAGTGCCAGTAAGTGTTTACTGCTATTAATAAAATAAAATAATCAGTACTAAAATAAATTTTAAAAATGATTAAAGTGTGTGCCTTTAAAAGCCTAAGAAAATTTGTTATGTTATGTTGTTTAATTACACCCAAGTTTTTTGGTTGCATTCATTTTTAGTGCTTTAAAATCTCTGCAGGATAGCGACTCCTGGATTTTGATTCTCAAATTAAACCTAATCATAATTAAGAATCCATTCATTATTTATTGAAAGAACCGATAGTGTTATAGATAATTAAATATAAATGGTTTTATTTTTCATAAACTCTAAATTCAAACCTTGCTTAATATTTTAATTTTATCTGAACTACCAACTTAAAGTTGATATGAAATCGATAAATCAATAGCTTTTCTGTAGGTTAGTCACTTAATAGTTAATATTTCCCCCCCCCCCTTTCAACAAAGTCCTAAAAAAAATTATTCTCTTCAATAAGTGAGATATTTTTTGCACTCCATGATATGAATCCCTTAACTGTACTGATGGGCAATAATATCAATAATTCGATGCAATGTCAATATTATTTTATATATCTGGAACTAGTTTTATCTTCAACTAGCTAGGTAAAGCAAATTTTTGAATTAGTAATAAGTAGATTATATTTAAAGTGTTTATTTTTTATACAATATCGTATAATTGACAATATTGTTCCACAATATCAGAAAAATCAGAATAATGTCGATACACAATATTATATCGCTGCCCATCACTACTTAATTGTAAATACATTAAATACAAAAAATACACATTATATAGTGACTGTTAGACGTAGATATAAGTCAATAATTATAATTGTTTTTTTTTTAAAAATAATGAATTCCAACTATTTAAATCTTAGTTTCCTCGGTCTGCACTAAACTAGATTATCTGTACATAACTACCTACAAATATAATTTATATTTTTATTCATGTTGGACATTCAGAACTATATTTAAACTAATATCATGAATATAATTAAATACATTAGTATTATTAACATAAATTTTGTAAAATTATAACACATTATTTTTAGACCTAGAAACTTTTTCTTTACCAATATTTTATTAATTTCTTCTTTTCAGGATAAATTAATTGATCCTAAAACTGTAACTCATTTGTTCCGGATTACAAAAAACATTGGATGTGTTATGACTGGAATGACTGGTAAATGAGAGTTCTAATTGTTGTGTATAATATTTTAACTTAATTTATTTTTAATCTTACAAAATACCAAACATGAATTTAAATTATTTTTATTTTTTTAGCTGATGGTCATTCTCAAGTGTATAGAGCTAGAGCTGAAGCATGTGAATATAAATACAAAAATGGTTTTGAAATGCCTGTGGAAACATTGTGTAGTCGTATGGCCGATATTTCTCAAGTGTACACGCAAAATGCTGAAATGAGACCACTTGGATGCAGTAAGTAAAAATTAAAATAAATAGTAAATGTATGCAAACACTGTATACTACTTAAATTATGTTTTTAATTTCAAGGTATGATATTAATTGGGACTGATGATAGAAAAGGACCTATGGTGTACAAGACAGATCCTGCAGGATATTATTGTTCATTCCATGCTATTGCAGTTGGAACAAAACAAACAGAAGCTAATACTTATTTAGAAAAAAAATTGAAAAAAAAGAAGGAATACTCAAAAGATGAAGCTATTGAAGTATTAAAATTTTTTATCATTTACAATATAACTTTGTACAATTTGTTACATTTGTTTGACAGTTTTTTTTTTAAATATATTTTAGTTGGCCATATCCTGTTTGTCAAACGTTTTAGCTGTTGATTTTAAACCTAGTGATATTGAAGTTGGTATTGTAACAACCGAGAACAAGCAATTTGAGTAAGTTTGATACTAGTTATAAAAATATGTGTGTATGATACCAGAAGTTATCAATACCACTTGGAATCAACATTTCATTAGAATAAGTTTTTAAAGGATTTTTGTAATCTCGTGTTTTGTTCTAACACATAAGATAGCTTATTTCATTTACAGAAAAATCCATTTTAGCCTATTTTTAATAGCAGAGAGATTTAACTTATCAAATGGAAAGTTAGGCATATTAACTAGACCTTGTAAGCAGAGGTGTTCTCTTTCATTTTTTGAGAGTATACTAAATTACTAAGCCTTACATACCTATAACTTTGTAAAAATGTCTTGAGAGTACGTGACATATAATATGTAGTATACCCTACTGGTCGATCTTATTAAAAATTAATTATACCCATATATGTTGATCATGTGAGTAATCTTTAAGTTCTTAACACACATTTACGCTTTATATATAAAATAAAGTAGTTATCACTTTATCAGCAAACAAAAACATATAATTTTCTTGATGGAGAAATAATGAAAGGAGAATATAATTATTCTGCATGTAATAACATAAAAAATATACCTAAACAAATAGTGGTAGACTTGAAATTATTAATGTTGCTCACTTGTTGGAAAAGATTGGCGACCCCTGTCCTAGAGATCACCCCTGATTATAAGGATTTTTATGACTTTTAATTATTGAAGTTATGACCATTTTAAAATTTGAATGTGCTCATTACTTATTTTAAAATCAAATACCATGTTAAGCCCATGTGGAGCCATAGACAATATACTTACTTACCTTTACATTTTATAACAAGTCAATTTACTCTAATATTAAAAAAAAAAATATAAAATAGATTCTTCTAAACGTTTTATTTGCTAAGTCATGTATTAGTTAAATGGTTACCACACGGCACACATACATCTGCAACTTCCGTTAGAATAAAATATATATTTTTAGGTAATCCAATTTTCAATATCATAATAATATTGAAACAACTTGTGTTGTTTCCTTGTTTGATGTTTCCGTCTTACTTATTACATACATACCAAAATATCCATCCAGCAGTTTCAATTTTATGTTGTTAGCTTAAATTAGAGTAAATTAACCAGTTAACTAATAGGTAAGAACATTATCTGTGTTCCGTTGTTGGATTTTTATGATATTTTAATTTGCGAGTGAATTATGAGTATTTAAACTTATTAAGTATTAACCAAGGCTGGGCAAGTTTATGATTTTTTTTAACTCAGTTAAGTTAAGCTAATATGCACCAATAACAAAAAGTTAAAAGTTAATTTGTTTATACAACGCTAGCGTACTTAATTTTTTCCAACCTAAAACTAAATTATAGAATATAGTGTTAATACTTCATACATCATATCCATATAAGTTAGATTCGAATGATATACATTTTTAACTTTAAATAATTTACGATACATATTTTTTGACATGAAAACAAAATAGACTGAAATAGTGAAATATTATAAAATTAAAAACAAAATAAATTAACTTAACTTACTTCTTGAAATGAAAAATTAACTCGTTAATTTCAGGTTATTAAGAAAGAAATTTAGTAGGTTAAGTTAATGAAAAGCCAAAAGTAACTAGTTAGTTAAAAAGTTAAAATAAAATTAACTTTTTAACTCGTTAATGCCCAGCCTTGAGTATTAATAATTAAAAATTCTCAATTAAATTGTGAATCATAACTTACTTAAAAAATATAAAATATTGTTAATAACCAACATGAGAACATAGCTAATGTTCTTACCTTTAAATTTGTTAATAGGTAAATTCTTTCTAATATTAAAGGTAACCCTACACAAATTGAAACTGCTCATTGCTGAGCTTACATACATACGGGTAACAACTCGTAATTATGTGGAGCATTGGTAGACATTTGATATATTTATTATTATTTTTGAAGGGGGGAACTAAAATTGTTCCTATGGTTTTATTGAAATACCCAAGTATTTCATAGGAAAGTATCAAATAATATTAAGGGGGCTAGCCACTCTCCACCCAATCACCAAAAATTATTTGGAGTACACATAAGTAATTTTTTTTTTAACACAGGGTCTTAAGTGAACAAGAAGTTGATCGTCATTTAACTCAAATTGCTCAAAGAGATTAAGCAAGTACATTATAAATCTGAAGGTATAATAATATTGTATTATTTGTCATGTAATACTTAAAAAATAAATAATAAAAACAATAATTCATTATTTTGATTGGTGAATGTTTTCCTTTCCAATAGATTAATGTGTTTTTTTATTCAATAAAAATATTTGTATATTTTATAATTATAAACGGCTTAATATATTTTTATATACTGGCTTTATATAACCAACCAATTATCTAGTGTATTTATAAAATTCAGCTATGATTGTGTGTTTTATTTTACAACTATTAAAATAAAAACTTTTAAATAATCCACTACTCATAGTTTATACGTTTTTTATTTTTGAATAAAAACTTATGAGGAAGTCTTCTGAAAAAGACTGAGAGCAACGATAGATCTAGTACTCATTCTGAAATGAGTCGCTATTCGTCAATGTTTGGAAATCAGATGGAAAAAGTTGTTTGCATTGCAAATAACAATTCAATTGACATAAAATTTGTATATTATACTGCAATGTTAAAGAAGTTGCACCCAACTTGAGCAAAGATAAAGATATTCCTTGGATCAGGAACTACGCGGCAGAATATGCAACAAAGTTCTATAAAGTTAAGCGCAACAGATATCTTTTCAACATGATTTTGTCTATTCTCAATGATGAAATGTATAGTGTATTTAAGTCGATTCCCCCTATTGGTCCTCTAAAATCACCTGAAAGTTTTACCAATAGCTACTATTACATTGGCTACGTGCGAAGAAATGTTAAAGGACAAAGATATTAACCCATCGATTTGTAGCATACACGACAAAAGTCCCGAAGAAGAAGATGGCGACGACCCCGAGGTAGTCATAGATTCAATTAACAAACATTTCTCAAAAGATGAGGACCAGTTGGCTGAAGATGCAAATGTCAAAAAGAACGATCCAAAGACCAATAAAAATAAAAAAGAACTGTTTTGTTCATTACTTGATTGGGAATTTCAGAATCTCCTTCATATCGTTCGACCTTATGTTGCCCTAAGGACTACTGTACAAGACGAGACCAGAGTGGCGAAATGGTTACAGAAGTTGTACGGAGTATAGAGATGGGAGATCAGTAAATTTAACCGATAATTTTTTTACCCGGTAGATATTTTTTAGTTCTAAAATTCTAGTAACCACTTTTCAATTGTTATCATATGCACAACAACGCTATAGTGACATCTATATCTACACAATGCATGGTATAAATATAACTGGTTATATACCTACTTATATTTATATCATCTACATGAGATCTTCCAGCAAATAATTATTACTAAGACAATTTTTAACACCATCATCTCTGATTTAAACAATATTTTTAGTCCAATATAACTAATATAAGTTGGAGGTACTAAGCACCCCCGTTTGTGCGACAATGCATACTTATAAATATATAATAGGTACTTGTAGTAAGGAGTGGACGAGTGGTACATTAGTTAAATGGTTCGCTTAGTTATAAACATGTTATTGAGCTTGTATTAAATTTACTAAATTAAAATTATTTACAAGTATTAAAAAATTTACGGTAAAATTCCCTTCTCTAGCAATGTACGCACGTAATGATTATATGATGGCACTACTGGGCTGGTTATACGATTTGCGACTCACCGGACTGTTTGAAGATCCTTCACCTGATGAACCACTGGAAAATTTAGGAAATTCTATGAAAAAAGCCGATTATCCGTTAACTGTACCCACACAGTTTGATGTTAATAAGTATTTGTCTGACCAACCGAAGCCAGCTGACGGAGGTGCCTTTTGTAACAATGCCCGGTGAAGTGTTGGGTAACACTAACCGGCTAATAAGATTTTATTACCAGCAGAATTTCGCCGATTAAGTGATATATCCACAAATTATGTTATTGCAACATTTTCATAACACTTTGTAATATAAGATAATATAAAAAAAATAGGTAGTTTATTTTTTTGATATAACAATTCTTTACCGAGCAAACTTACAAATTTACATACAGTAATAAATTAAGAATGATAAGTAAAAAAAAATATGCGGAATTCTTTAAGTTATGGATTTCTGGAGTTTGCAATTTTTTGTTTACGATGTACACAACACTCTAATTTACCACGTCTATCGCAAATTTTGAGGAGTTAAGGATGATGGCACAATCAGAATTTGTCTCAAATTAATTTCCAACAAAAAAAAGATCACCAGGTAAAATAGTTTTGTCCTGATAATCTTAAAAATTAAAAATCAATATGATAATTTATGTGTTAATAATTATAATTTTTAATAATCACTTGGCGAGTTGGTTCTTAATTAACAAAAAATTCTAAAATATAATTGTAAATAACAATCTTAAATGAATAATACTTACAGTACTATCAAGACTAGACATATCATCAGAAAATAGAATTTTGGAACAAATAATAATTAAACAAAACTCAATTCATTAAATGTTTCTAATAGATTAATCATTTCAAACATGTTTAATCATTTTATTTTTAAATTATATTATATATTTATATTTATTATGTTAGTTTTAAGCCACAAAATATAACAATGGTTTACCAAATAAAAGAAAAATTAAATTCATAAAATAAAAATATTGAATTTTTGGAAATGTAATAATACATATTATACATATACATAATATATATAAATATATTTATTTTTCTTCATATTTGATAAATACTAAAGATGAAAATGTTAAGCACTTCAAAAAAAAAAAAATTAATCAATGAAACTCTGTTCTACACAAGCCTTCACTCTTTTTTCGTATTCCCGTCGATTTTCCTTGTATAACTGAGCGGCCATTGAATTGGCTGGCGAATTTGGATTTGGATCACTGAGTAATGACTAAATATGAAAAAAATTCAAAATATGAAAAATCTGTTAGTTTATAAATATCTACTTTATTAGGCACCTTTTTATAGAAATAATAATTTTTTTATCAAAACTATTTAAGAGTAGAGAAAAAAATTAGGAAATGGCTAAAAATAATTATTGACTGATCTATTTTTATTATTACCTAAATTAACTATGGTATTTATTATCTTTGCCATGGCAGTCACAACAGCGATCAATATTATAAAACATGCTATTTGTTTAAGTTATAAGATTAAATACGGTCTACAATCATTAATCTATTATATAATATGACACCAAAAAAGGTGTCCAACAAAGTAGGTACAACTATATTAAATTACGATTATTTTTTTTTTAAGTAAGTACTTGAATTGAAGTTAGTATGGCAGATACATCATATGTAGGGCTCCATCTATTTTGTAAAATATCTAAGCATATTCCACCATCTGCATAGACATTTGGATGAAACATTTTTGATACAAATCTTACTGTTGGTGCTTTATTTGGATATTCTTCAGTAAACTCAATAGTTAATTTAAACGTACCATCTTCAAATGGTGTATCATGTGGCCTAGAAAACATTTTAAGCTGGAATGTTTGTCTTTGTCAACACAGTAGATATAGCTTTACCCAAATATAACAGCATTCCAAATCATAATGTTATTGTCAGTAGGTGCTCCACTTACACCGGTCGGCGGATCTTCCTGCAATCTAATATCAATAGGTTTTAGTAACAAATCGGACCGTAAACCAGTAAAAACAATGAGATTATTTATAGTCGGCCGACAATGCGATGTGGTAGCAATAAAGTTTGTACCTTTTGAAATCTCTCATCAATCTTCTCCTAGCTGGCGTGGACATTGTTGACAGATTATTGCACACAGACGTACTACGACGAACGATCGATATGACTAACGAAGAATAACACTGTCCAACGGCAACGGTACTGTCAACTCCAAAAGTTCATTTTACGCAATCCTTTAGTCGTACTGTCTATTAAAAACACTGGCGTTTTTTTTCTCTCGACAAAAGTAACGAGAAACTTGGAAACGACCCAAGGTTGTTATTGTCATCTTCAGTACGACTTCGCACCCGTACTTATCATAAATCGGAAACTAACAACTACAGTGCTGCAAACTGAATCCGCCAAGTTGACGGTGATCCGTCCAAGAGTCGCGACTCACGGTAGCCGTGGTATACGGAATAGTGAATGCCGCCTTTACACGCCCATTAAAAAGCTCGGGTCATAATAAAATATTCATAAAATACAATATTGTTACGATTTCTGTAATAAGCCCGCTGGTACCTAAGCTCTACGCTTCAGTGCTTTACAGCACTGGCAGATTTCTAATTTATTGGAAAAAAATATGATGAACGCAATATTATAGATTGGTACACTATAATAATATATTACCTACAGTCCTACAACGAACCGTCATCACTACGCATATACGCTGCAAGTTTATAATTATAAATAAGGCCATTAGTGAAAATTACTAAACATCATAAAAATTACTGAAATTGTATGGCTCTATTGGGTACCGGCCAACGACTACCCATTTGACTTCAATCGGACCGATCATCGTCATTGTATTGAAGCGATATGAGACTTCTGGAAATGTAAATTAATTCGACATGAAGTCTACTGTTGAGATTGGACGGCATTTTTCAAATTTTGCCCTCAAAATTCCATAAAGTCGATTTAAATTGTTTGAAAAATTTCAAATCTTGTAGTAGTGAGTAAAAATATTATTAAACAAAACTGAAATGTGAACAGACTAATTTTAAGTAGACTTCACAATGAACTCAAATTAATTTTCAGAAGTCTTTTCGCCTCAATAATGCAATATGATCCGAGATCCGACCGATTGAAGTAAAATTAGATATTTTTGACGTAAAAATTTACGAACAGTCGTAGCTGTTTAAATCGACCTTTGCGTGAGAGTACGAGAGTCACTCACAACAATGATTTGGATTGGTGAGACGACTGGTGGGTGTAAGGAATCGCGGAAAAAAAGCCGTATTACACTAAAGTTCATTTATTACGCACACAACGACAATGCTTAACAGAGAAAAACTAGAAATTGTCTAACTACAACTCCTTAATTACGGCCAGTACGCAATAGTTATTTCAAATGATTTATTAGAGAAATGTCAATAGTTTGTATTGAATGTAGGTACCATAGGCGCAAATAAGGAATTTCAATGGGGGGGGGAGGGCTTCAGTCCCAACATTTTTTAACAAAACATTATAAGTTGAGGCTTTGTCTCCATACCTATAAATGATCCAAAATAATCATTGAATTATTATTTTTAGTTATAATCACCAACAGCTGTAATGTTGCAAGATAAAAGCTTAATTAAATTTAAAAAATCACAATCATATAAAATAATAAATGAACACAATTTTATTTTAATTAGTATTTACAAAATTAAATTAATTCTTTTTGGAGATTTCGCAAAATCATTGAAGACCGATCACATATATCAATATTATCATTAATTTATTAACTTATTTTCGTATTATCCAGAAAAAATATTATTTATATACCTAAGATATATAAGTTCGTAGAATATAGAAATTATTATAAGAAATAAAAGATTTATTTACAAGGAATTTCATAAAAATATTTATAGATAAATACTAATACATAGTATTAATTAGGGACTAATTAATCATAATATAAAGGTTACAATGTAACATTAGTCACCCGTATACTACTGACATCAATTCCACGAAGTCATAGCTACTCATTAGTTTTTACTTACTTACTTATTAATGTTTATTAAATGTTTACGCCATACCCGTATGTGTTGTCTCCGTCTTACAAACGCGTAACATATACCAAATTTACGCTCAGAAATTCACGTTTTATGTCGTTAGCTTAAAAATTGGAGTGAATCGACCTACAATGAAACTTGTTATTGTGTATAATAAATGTAAATTAAAAATGCTCATAACTCAGTACTTATAAGTTGTAACTTCTAAGAAACGTATTATTATAGGTAATGAGGAAAAAACTTAAGAGTGTCGGTGCCGGTTTTTCCAATCAGCCGAAATTATAATACTTTTCCAATAATCTACAGCTTGGTACCTATTTAGGGGGGTTGATACTTGATACTATGTATTACATTATCAACGAAAATGACTTCATAGGAAAAACTTTCACGCCCTGTAAAATGGTCGGATTACTCGGATTTAAATTTTAAATTAACGAAATCTGACTATTCTACAGGACGTTAGTTTTTCCTATAAAGGACGTCACACACTGCAGCGGTGGCGATAAAATTGTGTCCGGACTCATTTTGCCGTAACCTAGGTTGTACTATAAAACACACTTGCTCCGACGCCGTTTATACGAATACTATACCAAATATTATAATAATTAAATATTAATAATATAATAAATGCAAAGTTTTCAACAAAAACTAAACCTTCAATGTACCAATCGTATTACTAATAACCACGGTCCTATATACGTATATAAGACCGTGCTAATAACTAATAAGTAATAATAGTAAAATAAATTACTCTAATACAGGAATGTCGAAAATAATATCTCATGAAAATATGAAATCGATCTTTAGACTTTTCAGTTGCACGAGGTAGTATGAAAGTCAGTAGCTCTAATTCGAAATATAATGCAGATATTGTAACATATTTAAACATGGTCTAAAAAAAATATTGAAATTTTTATTTATGTTAGCTATTTATAGTCATTTGGATTTTTTTTTTAGTTTTTTTTTATAAATATCAATTAAACAGTTTTCCTATTGTCAAAAATAACTTGAAAAATGAATACAAGTTTTCTTATATAGCTAGGTATTTAAAAAATATACTAGATTTTTTTTTAAACGTTTAAATGTTCATAATAAATATTTAAACGAAAAATAACTACGATTTTACTTATTTTGTTGCTCAAACTTTTACGTGTATTATTATATTTTATAAGTATACAGTTACAGTATACACAGTGACATTTTCAATTAATTTTAAACTAGGTATTGCCCATATGATATACTGTCGCCTACTCACGCCGTTCTACGAAACCTAATTTCGGGTTATTTAGTCGTATCTCATAGGCTTATAAACTAATACATAACGCTTCCCACACAGCTCTGTCCTTGGTTAATCCAGACGACATAACTGAGTTATCAATAGTTAATTATATGTGTAAAACTGACAACTGTATAAGTATAATATATATGATGTACACATAAATAGTATAGAGTATAGACCAATAATTACAAATACAATGTTTTCAGCAAAAATTACTTGAACCTTAAACCAAAGTAACCAAACCATATTACATTATTACCAATAAAGTACTATAATATATTTTTGTAATATAGATTGACAGACAAATCACTAAGGTATTCACTAAGAATCGATTTCCGTATGCAATGATGTCATTGAATTAAAATTTAACACATATAATAGGTCTTACACTATTGCAGCAACTTACTATATAGGCACATAGCTATTATTTATATATATATTTTTTTTGTGTATAGTATTGTATTCAATTGGTTATTATTTTATTAACTATAGTTTAAAATGTTCAATACCGAGGATGCGCTAGTAGTCAGAGTACTTTGATAAGAACTCGTGAATGTCAATAAATATTGTAGTAAATACTAAAAACATTGAACCACGGACTATGAATATGTAGTTCAATTATAGTCCGCGCAACGAAAACTGGCCGGTGACTGGTGTGACTCTAGTGGCAATTGTCAATAAGTGGTTATTAAGCTAATTGCCGCGTTTTTTTAAAATTATTTGTTCACATAGTATATATTAATTAATTATTATACCAATCATGAGAGAAAATGGTTTAAAAAATTATCAGTATAAAACATAATTTCAATACGTGATATAATATATATACACACCGCGTGCGCCTATTGTATAACATCGCAGCGGCGACGCGTAGTTTGAGAACCCGTGGCTAACGGCACGTTCATGGCGGGCGGGTTTCGGGGGTCACCGGCCAGTTTTCGTTGCGCGGACTTTAAATAACGATGTACACTTGACACCTACGCACGGCACTTGCCCACATTTTTCAATTTAAATTTTTATTTTTTAGACATTTTTAGAATTTTTAGTAAAACAATTAGTTTGTATAATAATCAATAGGAATTAGGAGGTGATTTAAAAGTCTTTAATGTCCTCAATAACCGTCATAACACAAAATTCTGTGGTTATAACTTATGAGAATAATATCATGTTTGCATCTCAATCGCCCCTCCCCCCACCAATCACCACCACTGTAATCAACACACTGATGTTTACGATAATAATAATATTATTATTATTATTGTTGTTGTTGTGATCTAGACAGTGACAAGGGACTACAGTTAACAGCACAGACTGACTATATAGCCACTAGTGGACAGATTAGAGACCGATAAGATACTAGAATTAGATAGGCAATTTGACGAGTGACGGCACATGACCATTTAAGGGAAGCTCGATCTCGATGCTCGAAGCTGTCAACAGAGGCTCTAACAAGTTAAGCGTCGTTGTTGTTGTTGTCGTCGTCGTTTCGGTTTTGATTTGCGAACGATATCATTTGAACTGGTGAGATGGCGTTGACCGGCTGCTATGCGTTCATGAAACACGTAGTTACCCTACTGAATATCCTGTATCTGGTGAGTACCGATCGTCGTTGTATCTAGAGATCTTACCGTCATGGCGGACACGATGCTCGTTGTCCGCGGGTACTGCGGTAAGTCGCGACTATAGTCAATGTTATTGTCACAATGACATCGTCATGCCCGCGGGAAAGTTTGATATTTTCATCGCGCTTATGGATGACGAGATGATTTTACACCGCACACGGGCAATCGGTGTTATTATTGTCTGTGCTCTTTTTTGTTTTTATTACGTCCCACACTATTTGTATTAAATAATTTTAAGCTCATAAAATCTTAAATACTTTACCAAATAGGTAATAATTGTGTGATATGCGGTACAGAGACTTTTTTTAAATGCAAAATTTATGTCATATTTGGATCACAGCTGTTGCTTTTATTTCAATATTTTTATCTTTTATTTTTGTGACAGCAGCTTCATAATTATTTATAACTATTTAAGTCTCTTGCAATAATGAATGGTCATAAATCTAGCAATGAATTATGATAATTGTACATGTTATAAATTGTTCTTAGTTTGGTACGTAAATATAACAGGTAATATAGGAGGTTTTGAATGAAGACATTAGTTATGGAGGATTTATCTATATATAATATATATATATCTATATCTTATATTTCTATTATTTTATTTTTTAAATACAGTGGAACCACGATAAGTCAAAATAAATGCCGTTCCCTTACCTAATCTAACCTTAGTAAGTTGATAAGATTTGATTTCCCTTGAATTTTGACTTAGCGAGGTTCCACTGTACTTGCCATCTGAAAATTAGTGCATAATATACTTCTATTTGTATTATACTAGCTCTATGTCTAGTAATTGAACTGGATTGACATATAAAACTTCTTAGGTTATTTAGGTGACATAATAATTCAGTGGCGTACAGAGGAATTTTAAGAGCACACAAGAATACCCACCATCCCCCTATTTTTTTGATGTGTAAAAAATATAAAATTTAAAAATTATATATGTGCTCTTAAAAATTAAGAAAATTATCTTGTATACCTATAGCAACTCTTTTTAAAAAAATTTTAATATTTACATTTGTTATTTTATTATTTCATTTTATTTCAGTCTTGTGGCCTATTATTAATGCTGCTTGCAGTATGGATGTGGGTAGATCCAACATTTTCCCTAAGTATGGTGCAAGATGAAGCCAGTTACTACACGGGTGTATATCTTATTCTATTTGTTGGAACATTACTTCTGATCGTCGGATTTCTTGGTTGTGCAGCTGCAATAAGTGAATCTCAATGTTCACTCGTTCTTGTAATATAAAATTAAAAAAAATATTTGTATATGAATTTTATTTGAAAACATAAATTGGTGTTTTTATTTCAGTATTTCTGCCTGTTACTTGCTGTACTTGTGGCTCAAATATCAGCTGCTGTGTGGATGTATGCAAATAATGATAAGTTAGTAGAATTAGTTCGATATACTGTTAAAACAACGGTTCAATCGGAATATGGTTCAATTGAAGGCCGTACAGAAACATTTGATGCTATACAGAGTGGTGTAAGTATTAATTATTTAATAAATAATATTAATAACTTTTTAAATATAATCCTCAGCATCTGGGCTATTGGCTGACATTTATTTATTTATTTTGTACCAATTTTTTTGTTTTACTTTATAATTGGGAGCTGCTCTGCTTTATAGTATATTTTAGGTATACCTTGTCATTGTAATCAATATGTTAAATTTATTTGAATTTAATGATAACATAAATCATTGCAAATGAAAAACATTTCTCAACAGGAATGATATGCCTTTGAAAAATATTTTATAATTTATTTATATTACTATTAGACATTAGTTACACGATATGTTGAACTATTGGTACTTTTCTGTTATCCCTACTACCGCACAATACCGCGACTACTGAATTCTGTTATCTTAACTACTATAGAACTATCCCCGATACTACCAGCCAGACTATATAGTTCCGTCTTTTAATACATAATACTCATGAATTACCATTTATTTTAAAATGTCTATTAGTATAACGTTTATTATTAGTTATCACATAAATTATCACAGTAGTGGAAAGTTATAATATAAAACATAAACTCATCAAAACTATCACAAGATATGAAATATGTATATACATATAAAAAAATAAAATAAATTATCACTTTTACATAAGTCTAAAATTCTATTTTTGGCGACTAATTTTCGGAAATATTTTTTTATTATATTATCGAATGGATCTCCTTTGATATTTTTTCTTCAGATAAACTCTGCCAGATAGGACTTCAAATGATGGCATCTAACCTAACCTATGCTTTTTATTTTTCCATTTAGCTGAGCCCCAAAGATGTTCAATATGCTGAGTATGAAGTAAAGTTATAAGTATGATTGACCGTACCATATGTGTATCCAGTCCTGGTTAACTTGTGTGTATGATATCCACGCCAACAATCTGAATATAGGGTTATACTTTCCTTTGTATATTGTTTTATTGCAGTTCAAAGCGTTTCCTTCACACAATTAGGAACTTGGATTCGAACTTGTCTAGTGAGTTTCGTGACAAATATCCACTGATGTAGATAACCCTTCCAAAATTATTCTTTTTTTTTGAAAACATATTTTCGTCAATTTTAACAATTTTTCTTGTCCTCCGATTTGTAATTGTTCATTTTTACTAATTGTTTTCGTACACACTTCACACATGTAATTGTTGCAATCAACAACCGTGCAATGACTCATATTCAAATGTTTTTCACCAAATTTAACGGAGGTTAATTCTGCGCAGTATTGTTAAAAAAGATATACGACTACTTTCAACCCAATTACTTATACGCATATTAGTTTTATGCTGACACGTAACTTTTCCAAAAAATTTCATTTTTTCCGATGTATAGTTTTTTATTATGAATGTTTTTATATTCACAGTGTCTCGGAAGTAAACCCTTCTCTTGAAAAAATTCAAGGGCATCTTTTTCACTGTTCGGTGAACTCCAAAGATCCATAGTTATTTTAAAATGTTAAATGAATGAATAAAATAAAATAATGTGTTAAGAGGACACGTTGCACCTACATAATATGTTGTCTCCGTCTTTCACACGTACGGCATAGCAAAAACGTTTTGGTGCGGGAAAGAACCAAGAAGGTTACATTCATAACTAAGAAACAACATTTTCACCACATATAAAGGATAACTTTGGCTGTACAATATTGTTTTTATTTTTTTGATATCACTTATACCAAAAAAGTTCTTTTTGTTTCAAAATCCATTATTATTTGTATTTTTCAAACTTAAATAACTGTTTTTGAAGTTCCGGTAACGAAAAAATATAAACGATATTGCACAGCCAAAATTCTCCTTTTTATGTGGTGAAAATTTTGTTTCTCAGTTATGACTGTAGCGTTCTCAGTTCTTTTCCGCTCAAAACAGTTTTTGCTATATTGTACATTAGTAAAAGGGAGAGACACATACGGGTGCAACGTCTCTTAACTATAGTGTGTAGACGACCGAAATTACTGCAGTCAGCAACAGGTAATCGAGCGGTAGTCACGGCATCGGCGTGGTAGTCGAGATAAGAGAATTGAGAAACACGGTAGTAAGGAATAAGGATAACAGAAAAGTACCCTTATAAGTCAATTCCAATGTACAGTAATACTTTTATTAAATAAAAATATTGAGTCTTAAGCATGTATGATATATTATGTAGAGCATAAATTTAATATCATATATTAATCTTTACATAATTAATGTATTAAAGTATTTAATTAATATTAGTTAATTATAATTTCAAATGTATGTTACAGTTTGAATGTTGTGGTGCATCAGGCCCGTCTGATTGGGCTGGGAGCAAATATAATAACCCACAGACAGAAAGTCTAGGACTTGCAATAAGTTCTCCAGAACAATCATATAAAATTCCTGCTTCTTGTTGTAAAGGTGATCCTAAACAATGTTCAGATGCTCAAACTGCTGTAGCTTCAGGACCAATTTCTGAATTTATTTATTCTGAGGTATGAAATTCATTGATTTAATTTAATTTATATTTAGAAATAAGAAAAAACATGGTAATACTAGGTAATAAGTATAGTACATAACATAGCAAGTTCGTCCATTTAAATAAGTTTTTGAGTATCTTAAATAACTTATATAACTTATGAGTATAACATTTGATAAAAATTATTATCCTTTCATTTTTAAATCATGTTAACTAAAATTCTATTATTTTAAATAGTTGTTACATTAAACAGTTTTTTCTTACATAGCTATTAACAATTTCTTAATAGCATATTATATCTAATATGTGACTTATTTTTAAAATAATTTATTATTTCCAGGGATGCACTGAAAAATTGTTGTATACTTCACGAAAGAGTATGATTTTATTCCTTGTATTACTTGTGGCAATTGGTTCAGTTGAGTTCTTTGGTTTAGTTCTGGCATTAATATTGTGTTGTGCTATAAGAGCAGTCAACACATACAAAAATTAAATTCTGATGTCAATTTTCTATAAACTTATACAAAAAAGCTTTAAATGTATTCTAAAAATATAATTTACTACTAATTATTAATTATCGTCAATTTTATTAGTTTGTCTATTGTTATTGCTTAATGATTCAGTGACTAACATTTGAATTAAAATAAGTAAATTGTTTTACTTTATCCTACTCAGACAATGTTAAAGCAACTATACCTCTTATATGTGTTATCCTTACATCACTATATGCGCTCCATCTTTAAGTGTTCAAATTTAATTTAGCATCTTCATTTTCTATTACATTATTGTGCAGACCATTTTTTTACATCACAAAATAACGATTTGTAATTAAAAGAAAAAAATCCTTTATATATTATAGATCTACAAATATTTATTTAATGTATCAATTAATTAAAAATTATATGATGGAATTCAATATCAGCCTCTTAGAACCATAAAAATATCTCAAGTCAAATCATTTTTTTTTTTATATTTATATATATAACGTGTCATAATATTTAATATCCTTAAATAATAACCCATGACTGTTATTATTATAAAGATTTTTTTTACATGTGTGTTCTTGTGTTTTTTTTAATATTATTTATTGTTATTTTTTTTTATAGAAATTAGATATTTTAATTTTACTTATAATACATAAGACATAACAAACTATTTATAAATTATATTAAAATTGTTCTATAATTTATATTGTGTGCTTTAAAACACTAAACATACATTGTATAATGACAACATGCCATCATAGATTTTAAGTGAGTCACTTTAGTCATGTAATTTTAAAATTGATTTATTTTTGCTAATTTGAGCTAATATTAGTTCCTAGTCTTTATTGGTTAATCTCTTAATATTGTCTGTATCAAAATTATTGATCTGTTAATGATAGTAGTAGTTCAAGTTGTTTTGAAACATGTAACAAGAATATTTAACAATTTAGATTTAATTACTTTATTTATTATTTTATTAAAATCAAATAACTATAATATTAGTATTAATTATAAATACTGGTAATCTGTTCATTTTTCTAATAAACTTAACTATATACATAGTAATATGTTACCTGTTAAATTAAATTAAACCAATTTTATTTTTCTTACTTTATTTGTCCTATTTAATATTCTTAGATATCTACTACTCTGCTTCTACAGACCACAGGTGTTGGTGGGGGGGGGGGGGGTTCATGGGGTTTAAACCACTCATCCTAATTGGTGGTTTTTTTGTGTGCTGATAGCTAACATACCCTTACATATGTTCCTAGAAATTATCCCCCCCCCCATTGAATATTCCTGAGAATTCCACTGCTACTTACATTGCAGCATTATGTACATTTTAGTTATTCACGTACATAAATGTATGGGTACCATTAACTTGTTTCATGGTTCAAGGATTTCTTTCCATAAAAGTGATTAAGGACCAAAGTGTTATGATGAGATTATAATGATGATGATGATGATGATGATGTTGTTAATGATGATGATGATGATGATGATGTTGTTAATGATGATGATGATGATGATGATGTTGTTAATGATGATGATGATGATGGTGGTGGTGGTGGTAAATTTAGGAATTGGATATTATCATAAATGACATGTGCCGTGATGGATTGTTTGAAAATAAAAATGTTTTCTTTTGTTCATCTAATTCATTTCTCAATTTAATTTATGACAAAAAATTGGTAAAGTAAAGTAAACTGTAGTACTTTCAATTTAAAAAGTAAAATAGAGTATAATGTATAACTAATTTATATATTATATATTTTATACAATTTATTACCTAAATAATTTACAACTTATACAAGTAACTTAAAAGGGGTTACAGAATGTAGTTCATTAATTTAAAATTATTAAACCATATTATTAATATGATAATCAAGAAACATACAAAATAACATAATTAAAACTATTTAAAAGTAAAATTAATCAACAATATGATACAATATAGGTTCACGATTCATTTTATGACAAGTATTAGCTCAAACATATCATATTTTAGTATAAATATGATATTTATATATAAAATTCAAAATGAGATAAGCACAGGACAGTGACGGTCTTATGACATCAACTGGCTTCCCCAACCATGTTGACCAAGAGACCAAAACCACAAGTTGGCCGCCCATTACTGAACATATTTTGATAGATTATAGATTTTATATATATTTATAGTACAAAATAAAGATTAAGTCAACTATATTTCTGACTTAGTTATTGATATTTCTAGTATAGTTAGTATAGTTATAGCGGTTATACTTAATGATTAAATTTAGTTTAAATGGTAGGCCAAAAATAATTTGTAATAAAGTGTGGTTTGATTTTGATATAGGTACTAAACAAGTTATAAATATTATGCCAAAATCAAATTCTGAAATGGTGGCCTTTAGTTAAAAAAATGGTATTTGTAAAATAAAATAATCAAAATTGTAAATCTGGAGATATTATATGGAATTTTAAATGTTATAAAAGCTTATGATATCGTAAAATAATAATAATCAAAACAATTTAAAAATATATTAAATTTTTAATGTATACACTTAGCCAATTGATCATGGAATAATGTCATAGTTGGACAACTGGAGTTATGATTGTGTTTTGGTTTTTAAATAATCATTAGTTTTGAAATTATATAATATAATTTTTTATGGATATGTTCATAATTATTTCAGTATCCTAATTCATTTTAACACATACATAAATCATGAAAATACATTAAAAAAAAATTAAAGTGTTGACTATTGACTATGAAGAAATAATATAATTATAATATACCAATATACTTTAGTTTCAGAGTTTCTATATACGTAGATGCAGTAAAATATGAGAATTCATTTAAAATTTTTAAACCATATTATTAATATGATAATCAAGAAACATACAAAATAACATAATTAAAACTATTTAAAAGTAAAATTAATCAACAATATGATACAATATAGGTTCACGATTCATTTTATGACAAGTATTAGCTCAAACATATCATATTTTAGTATAAATATGATATTTATATATAAAATTCAAAATGAGATAAGCACAGGACAGTGACGGTCTTATGACATCAACTGGCTTCCCCAACCATGACCAAGAGACCAAAACCACAAGTTGGCCGCCCATTACTGAACATATTTTGATAGATTATAGATTTTATATATATTTATAGTACAAAATAAAGATTAAGTCAACTATATTTCTGACTTAGTTATTGATATTTCTAGTATAGTTAGTATAGTTATAGCGGTTATACTTAATGATTAAATTTAGTTTAAATGGTAGGCCAAAAATAATTTGTAATAAAGTGTGGTTTGATTTTGATATAGGTACTAAACAAGTTATAAATATTATGCCAAAATCAAATTCTGAAATGGTGGCCTTTAGTTAATAAAATGGTATTTGTAAAATAAAATAATCAAAATTGTAAATCTGGAGATATTATATGGAATTTTAAATGTTATAAAAGCTTATGATATCGTAAAATAATAATAATCAAAACAATTAAAAATATATTAAATTTTTAATGTATACACTTAGCCAATTGATCATGGAATAATGTCATAGTTGGACAACTGGAGTTATGATTGTGTTTTGGTTTTTAAATAATCATTAGTTTTGAAATTATATAATATAATTTTTTCTGGATATGTTCATAATTATTTCAGTATCCTAATTAATTTTAACACATACATAAATCATGAAAATACATTAAAAAAAAATTAAAGTGTTGACCATTGACTATGAAGAAATAATATAATTATAATATACCAATATACTTTAGTTTCAGAGTTTCTATATACGTAAATGCAGTAAAATATGAGAATTAATTTAAAATTTTTAAATTAATATAATATAATAAATTATAATTAAAGAATCTAGATCTTTATGTTTTGTCTAGTCACTCAAAAAAGGGTTAGACATGTGATACATTGTTATTTGTTATTAATATATTAATGGCATTATATATTTTTAGTGGATAACGAAAAGTATCTAGCAACATTTTACATTCATTCTTAAATTGATTAGACTATGAGATTTAGATATTATAATATATTTGAATAACAAGTATTAGCACCATATTAAATGGTTTAATAAATAATATTAGATACAGGCTAAATATAATTCTTAGTTTGCATAGAAATTGTATAGCTACGATACACCTTGTAATACTTAATTTAGAGATCATAAAATCAGGCACATAGTCAGAATTGTATTCAAGAGAATTTGTTTTGATTCCAAATATTATTATAATACTTTTAAAAAAATTAAAAAATGTATATCATTAAAAGTTTTCTGAAGATAGGCCCTATAAACCTGCTGAACATGTGCCTGCAAGAATAGCATACATTTTTATAAAGAATAAAGTATTTACATTTAATATAATTGCACATAAAAAGCCAATAATTAATTTACAATAAGACACTTTAACCTTTGGCCTTTGATAATACTCAATAATAATACAATAACAATATTTAAAAAAAAGCAACTTTACGGATTTTGTAATTTTGCTCTACTTAACGGGGATGTATACTTTGATCAAAACAAGTAGAACTTAATTGTTGGCTATTTGACTGTTCTTTTATTTGTATTCTCTGTTGGTTTTGATCAGATTGATAATGTAATGAATTTGAAGTGTAAGGTGTACCTGGATCAGATGTATTTTGAACTTTGGATGGTAACATTTCATGAAAACTAATAAAATGCCGCCGTAGGTAAAGCTTATTTTTAAATGTTTTACCACATAAAGGACAAACAACACAACCAGGTTTATGAATTAATTCAATGTGCTGCCTTAAGTTAGATAAACTGCTATATTGACGTCCACACTCTGGACATGGTCGTGGATCCAATGAATGACACCTCTGTTTTTCAGGTTGTGTTGATGAATTTGTTTCTGTAGATTGTTGCCAATAATTTGTTTCTATTTTCCTTCGTTTCTGTAATACATAAAAAATAATAATATTCATTTTGTTTACTTAATTACTTAATTACAACATACAATTATTTCATTGGGATTCACAAGTTGATTGAGTTGATCAAGTTGATTAGCAAATAATCCATCATCATGGTTATCCATTGAATCAATAACATCATTTTTTGGCACATCTTGCTCAACATTTTCACATAATGAAGGCAAAATTGATGTCTGAAAAAGGTTTTGATAATTATAATTTTTTATTTTTTATTTAATAATAGGTACACAATATTTGCACAAAACTATAATTTAAGTATACCGACATATTATTCAACTATTTTTTTAATCCAACAGTAATTTTTTTTGATATTGCTAATTATAGAACTAACTATTTAGTAGTATATATTAAGTATATACTATACTCATATATTAATCAGCGGTTTATTGTCTTATTGGTATTGCAGCTTTATTACTGAGTTGAAGAAATTAAAAAGAAAAATGTATTTAAAGAAGAATCATTTTGCTGTTCTTAAATTTTGTAGAAAGGAAATATAACGTGGATGTATGAAGTTACTATCTATTCTTCAAACTTATATCTTAATACTAACTTCATTTTTATTGAATCCATTTTGAAATCCTTTTATGTTAAATGTTTTGGCTAATTTAAAAAACCTATCAACATTATTTTGATTCACGAGTACTTCTCCCAAGTACATAAAGTCAACCAAAGTCTTCATGAGTTCATATTCCACGTTGTGCATAATAACTGTGACATGTTTTGATGGATTCATCTATAGATATTAATAATTATTAGTTTTGATTAGTGAAAAAAATATAGTTCAATTATAATTAATTATTAAAACAAACGTGAATAATACCATGAGTATTTTTTTAAAATAAGGGCTGCATGCTGATAAAATAACTTTGTGAGCTTTGATGAATTGATCATCGCAACATAATGTTACATCGACAAATTGTTCATCATTCCGTAGAGACACAAATTCGTTCGTGAAATGAGACGAAAAGTCATCCCAACGCATACTGTATTGTGTGGACGTATTCATTATATTAATTATGAATGTAAATGTATAAAATGAAATATTTAACTAAGGAACGGTCCGACGATATAGTCTCACTAACGTGTAGCACCTCACAATGTTTCCGAAGTACTATAAGAATAACAGTTTGCAGTGTAATAACAACTATACTACCGTAGTACCGTCTCCAATAGTAGTGTACTAGTATAGTGGTAAGATACGAATATACGATTGATACGAATACAAAATGTTGTTTTGAAGCAAGATAATATGCATTATCTATGTTTTGAAGATAATTATTGATAATTCATGGTTAGGTCCCAGATAAACTGCGGTGCGGCTATCAATGACCATAATTATTATCACAATATTCCTACAAACAGGAAGCACAGATTAATTAAGCACAATTATTGAATTATTACATTTAGAAAAAGCGCCATTGAAAACAAAAGAAAAATTAAGGAAAAATAGGAATTTTTACGCAAAATCTGTTTTAGAGAAAATCGATTTTGGTTTTTGGTGTAACTCTAAAACAAATGAGTGTAGGTACATGCAATTTTGACTGAATGTTTATATTATCATTTTCTATTCACCATAACATTTTCCAAATATTTTGACTTATTTTGAGCTGTTTACGGACATTGTCAGTTTTCAATTTTTTTAGTTTTTTTTTTCTGTAAATTTTAATAAAATTTTATTTGTTGGGTAAAAAAGAGTAAAAATTTAATATAAGGGTCCTGATATTTCGTTCTAATACCAGTTGAAAAATAATAAAAATACATATGCACAATTTTTTTTATAAGCATTTAAAATTCAAATTTTGACAAAATTTTCAAATTTATAATATAATAACTATTTTGTAGTTAAAAATTTATAAAATGTTCAACTTTTATAGCTAAGGATTGAAGATTGAAAACAAGGCTCCACGTAAATAGGTTATATATAAATTACTTTGCGCACAATAATATCAAATATACTTAGTAACATAGTCTGACTGACCGTTTTCGCTCAGAATCGTTTTTCTTATACAATGATATTATATCATTGAATTCAAATTTAACACCCATTACAGTGATTCACTTGTAACCTACTGTACAGGAGAGCGACATTCACTTACCCACCTTTTTTTTAGTTTTTTTTCTATAATTGTCAAATATTTTCTACAAATATTAATAAAATGTTATTGTTTGGTGAAAATGCATGAAATTTTAATACAAGGCTTCTGATATATTTTTACAATAGCAATTGAAAAATATTAAAAATACAGAGGTTCAATTTTTTTGATAAGCATTTAAAGTTCAAATTTATAATTTAATAATTATTTTGTAGTTAAAAATGTATAAAATGTTCAACTTTTATAGCTAAGGATTGAAAATTGAAAACAAGGCTCCACGTAAATAGGTTCTATATAAATTACTTTATGCACAATATCATTATGTCATCCGTTTTTTAATTACAATAAAATAAGAAAATCGTTACATGAGAAATCGAGTGAATATCAAATGTTGTAATATTATGAATTTCAAACGCTCATAAAAATTTAATATGATTTGCTAGTAGACATTTTTTTTTTTTGATAAAGGTAGACAAACTTATGGGTAATCTTGTATTACATTTTCAAATCTTGGATTTAAAAAGAAAAATTTTTATGAATTCTCAACTCAAAATAATTTGCTAATTTTCGTGATTTTTCCGTATTTTGTCAAGATTTGAACTATAAATGCTTATAAATAAAAACTGTGACTAAGGATTTTGAATTTTTTTCATCTGCCTTTGAAACAATAACCTAGGAGCCTTCTATTAAATTTTCAAGCTTTTTTACTCAACAGATAAAATTTTATTGATATTTATAGAAAAAAAAAACTAAAAAAAATGGAAACTGACAATGTCCGTAAACAGCTCAAAATAAGTCAAAATATTTGGAAAATGTTATGGTGTATAGAAAATGGAAATATAAACAACCAGTGAAAATTTCATGTGTCTACGGTCATTTGTTTTAAAGTTACAACAAAAACCAAATTCAATTTTGTGAAAAATCGATTTTGCGTAAAAATTCCAGTTTTTCCTTAATTTTTCTTTTGTTTTTCTTGGCGCTTTTGAAAATTACTGGAAATTTTGACCTTCCCAATGCACCAACGATATTCACTTTCCAATCGAAAAAGATACTGAAGTTGAATATCGAAGCATTATTTCGACTACATATCGTGTACACAGGTACAAAAAAAAAAAAAAAAAACGCACATCATTGTAAAATCAATACATTCATCGTTCCACTCAGAATCTAAAATTGAAAACTGACAATGTCCGTAAACAGCTCAAAAAGAGTCAAATTATTTCATAATTTTATCGTGTATAGAAAATGCTAATATAAACATTCAGTGAAATTTTCAAGTATCTACGGTCATTTGTTTTTGAGCTGCACCAAAAACCAAAATCAATTTTCTCGAAAACAGATTTTGCGTAAAAATTCCCGTTTTCCCCTAATCTTTTTTTTTGTATTTCACAGCGCTTTTGAAAACTACTGGGAAATTTTTACTTTTGACCCCTCAAAGTACCAACTAGATTCACTTTCCTATCAGAAAAGTTACTGTTGAAGAAAATCCAAGCACTTTTACTGTCCTAAAAGGTGATGACAGACACAAAAATAAAAAAAAACACACATCATTGTAAAATCATTACATTCATCGCTTTGCTGAGTATTTAAAAAACATACATCATTGTAAAACCAATATACTCATCGCTTCACTCAGAATCTAAAATTAAAATTTAAAACTGTCCGTAAACAGCTCAAAATGTGGCAACATTTTTTCAAAATATTATAGTATAAAGAAAATTAAAATAGTTAGTGAAATTTTTATGTATCTACATTTATTTCTTATTGAATTACAACTGACAAGTTACAACAAAATAAGAAAATCGCTACATGAGAAATCGAGTGGATATACACATGTGAATATGCAATGTTGTAAACACTTATAAAAATTTAATTTGAATTTTTTTTTTTATAAATCTAGACAAACTTATGAGGAATCCTGTATTGCATTTTCAAATCTTAGATTGAAAAAGAAATTTTTTTAAGAATTTCTAGCTCAAAATAATTTACATATTTTCATAATCTTTACGTATTTTGTCAATATTGAAAAAAATTGTGACTTGATTTTTAATATTTTTTCTAATATCATTGTAACAATATGTTAGGAGCCTTGTATTAAATTTTCAAGATTTTTTACCTGACAAATAAAAATTTATTGACATTCAATGAAATAAATATTAAAAAAAATTTGAAACTAATTATGTCCGTAAATAGTTCAAAACAAATGAAAATTATTTGAAAATTGTAGCGTGTTTAGAGAATAGTTATATACTTATATAAACCAGCTTAAATTTCATATATCTACGGTCATTAGTTTTAGAGTCACACTAAAAATGACTTTACCAAAAACCGATTTTCCATATTTTTTTTTTTTTTTGATTTTCTCGGCGCTTTTGAAAATTACTGGGAATTTTAAATTTTGCCTTGCCCAATGGACCAACAATATCATTTTTTCCATCGAACAAGATACTGAAGTTAAGATCGAAGCATTATTTCGATTACTTATCGTGTTCACACACAAAAAAAAATAAAAAAAAAAAAAAAAAAAACACACATCATTGTAAAATCAATACATTCATCGTTCCACTCAGAATCTAAAATTGAAAACTGACAATGTCCGTAAACAGCTCAAAAAGAGTCAAATTATTTCATAATTTTATCGTGTATAGAAAATGCTAATAAAAACATTCAGTGAAATTTTCAAGTATCTACGGTCATTTGTTTTTGAGCTGCACCAAAATCAATTTTCTCGAAAACAGATTTTGCGTAAAAATTTCCGTTTTCCCCTAATCTTTTTTTTGTATTTCACAGCGCTTTTGAAAACTACTGGGAAATTTTTACTTTTGACCTCTCAAAGTACCAACTAGATTCACTTTCCTATCAGAAAAGTTACTGTTGAAGAAAATCCAATCACTTTTACTGTCCTAAAAGGTGATGACAGACACAAAAAGAAAAAAAAGAAAAAAAAAACACACATCATTGTAAAATCATTACATTCATTGCTTTGCTGAGTATTTAAAAAACATACATCATTGTAAAATCAATATACTCATCGCTTCACTCAGAATCTAAAATTAAAATTTAAAACTGTCCGTAAACAGCTCAAAATGTGACAAAATTTTTTCAAAATATTATAATATAAAGAAAATTAAAATAGTTAGTGAAATTTTCATGTATCAACATTTATTTCTTATTGAATTACAGCTGACAAGTTACAACAAAATAAGAAAATCGCTACATGAGAAATCGAGTGGATATGCAAATGTGAATATGCAATGTTGTAAACGCTTATAAAAATTTAATTTGAATTTTTTTTTTGATAAATCTAGACAAACTTATGAGGAATCCTGTATTGCATTTTCAAATCTTAGATTGAAAAAGAAATTTTTTTAAGAATTTCTTGCTCAAAATAATTTACATATTTTCATAATCTTTACGTATTTTGTCAATATTGAAACTTTGAACGCTTTTAAAAAAATTGTGACTCGATTTTTAATATTTTTTCTAATATCATTGTAACAATATGTTAGGAGCCTTGTATTAAATTTTCAAGATTTTTTACCTGACAAATAAAAATTTATTGACATTCAATGAAATAAATATTAAAAAAATTTGAAACTAATTATGTCCGTAAATAGTTCAAAACAAATGAAAATTATTTGAAAATTGTAGCGTGTATAGAGAATAGTTATATACTTATATAAACCAGCTTAAATTTCATATATCTACGGTCATTAGTTTTAGAGTCACACTAAAAATGACTTTACCAAAAACCGATTTTCCATATTTTTTTTTTGATTTTCTCGGCGCTTTTGAAAATTACTGGGAATTTTAAATTTTGTCTTGCCCAATGGACCAACAATATCATCTTTTCCATCGAACTGATAAGATACTGAAGTTAAGATCGAAGCATTATTTCGATTACTTATCGTGTTCACACACAAAAAAAAACACATCATTGTATAACCAATATATTCATCGCTCCGCTTAGAATATAAAAATGCAAAGCTTGAAATTGTAATAATTTTAATGACATATCATAAAGTTTGAGATAAAAATATTGAAAAACGGAGTACAGTTCAGCTTGTAGAATATTGCTCTCTATTGGTTGAAAAATAAATTATCTTATCTGGTTGATTTTACAGGACATAATCATTATTTCCGTAGGGCGAAGAGCGTATTTTTATTTTTTATTTCCATATTTTTGTGGACAATATTACATTGGCACTGCCACACAAGGTGCCTTAAAGATGGCCTCTGTTTCTTATGGCCCTAGGACCACTAAGTTTCTCAACACGCCACTGGTATGGCCCATCCATATCTTTAATATCTATGATTGTGAAATAAAAATAAATAATTATTATAGAGGATTCTCCAACCACATATTATGTTGTCTCCGTCGTACAAAAACCGTTTTGTGTGAGACGAACTAATTCAACCAAATATATACCTACTATCTATCAGTGGTGGTCAATGATTTTGTCTAATGGGAGGGGGGGATATGCCTAATATTTTAACATGCATTATTTTATGGTAATCAGCTCTTAAGCATTGAAAAAAAGGCCACAGTAGGATATATCCTCTTCATCCTCTCCCGTTTGACCACCACTATTCTCTGTATTTATTTTAGAGCTTCCAAAATTCCACAACACATTGAAGAACTTTGTGATGTAGGGTTATTTTAGGCACCAACTAAAATTTTTAACAATTAAATGAAAAAAACTTATTTCCTCAAACTGATAACTTTAATTCTAATTATGTTTTCCAAATAAAAAACGCTGTCAATCAATAATTCTCATTATTGAATTCTAAGACCGTGCCCAAATATTAAACTTTCACAATAACAAATGGGTAATTCTTTTTCAACATTTTGACCATGTCTTTCTAATAACAGATTTGCTGTCACATCATCATTTTATTATTTCAAGTTACTACTTGTTGCCTACTGGTTTCCTGTTAAATTAAAAGCCACACTTTTTAAATAATAGTAGCTAAAATAGTTTTTCTAAGCAGAAAATGTTATATTGACAACATTAAATAGAAAAATGGAGGGAATTAATTGGCTGGTTTTTATTTAAAAATGTACCAATATTTTCCGCTCCGTTGAACGTATTGATTTCATATTATTTTTTTTGTATATATACACGAGTAATATAATATAGAAGAAAAAATTCTTCCCCAGAAAATGCCCAAGTTACCAATATACCTTCCTCCCCAAATGACACTTATTGTACAGTATAATGGTACCCACTTGCCAACATTTTTAATATAACCAGCAATATAAACCATTTTTTTTAACGATACAACCATATCAGTGCGCTCCCCTAACGTGGGCCTACGCCTATTCACAGGGAATATGTGAGTAATGGCTTAAGCTAAAAATAAGGCATACAATGATTTATTTATATATATCACATAAAGTGAAAATTATCAATGCGTTAAAAAAATAGTTGTTCTGATTTCTTGAACATTAAATAAAAATATTACCGCAGGTTAATGAGGTAATACATAATTTGAGTTGTAAGTATTAAGATATTTTATTATGAATTTATATTACAAAGGATATATTGAAGTATATTTTTTTTATTTAGACAGTTCTTATTTTTATCCTATGGATGGAGTCATATTTTGTATTAATGTAATGTTTTCTCCTTTCAACAATATACGGCCAACAGGTTTCCGTGAGTCAACTTTAGTGTTAACTTCACAAGCTTCGTCCAAGACCAGATTCATATATTCATCAAAACCCACAATATGTCCTTCAATCCTTAAATGAATTTTCTCCTGAAGCCATACCTAAAATTGAAATACTTGATTAAATTTGATATTGTCATTTAGTATTTACATTTTTTTGTAGGGAGCAGATTTCAAAATATTATTTATTATTGAAAGTTTATACAAAAATATATTTATTATAAATTACTAGGCATAGTAATATATCATACAAAAAACAATAAAGGGACATGGGTTGTAGTGAAGCCATAAAGTATAAAATTGACCAGGACATTTTCGAATATTGAACCATTTGTTATTATTATGAAGGATATAATACACATTCAATAGGTCCGTCTACTTGGGATAAATGTAATTGGTAATAAACGTGTTGGTCGCGGAATTCAATGTGTTTTAAAAGAAATAATTTAGAATTTTTAATTATTATATTCTGTTTACACTTTATCGGGACACTCGGAATAGTACACCGAGATTACTGATACTAAAGTTAATAAGTATAAACCGGTGACTTATCCCATTGTACCTGGACGTACAGCGACTTTATGCCATATAATATCTGTCATCTGCTCCCGTAAATATTTATGTTAATTCAATACGTTCGAAGTACTTACTTGAACTTTAGCACGATTTTGCAAGTGCCGAAAGATAAGGTTAATGGGCTGTACCATTACCTTCTGTACTTTTTGAGGAACTTTGTACATTTTAGTTTTTGTATAACTTAAATAAAAATAAAGTTTAAAACACTTAAGTTTAAGTTAGCGTCAATATTACTCAATAAACTGAAATCTGAATAAAGTATAAACATTAAACATTAAACAATAAACGGCACGGTACAGAATTATGATAACTCGTTTTTGGGGTTAGCATTAAATTAAATTAAATTTTATACCTCTGTATAAGACGTTATTAAACCAAAAACCTCGTATCTTCCAAGAGATGAGCTCTGGCTGTTATCTCGAGAGAAGAACTGCCCCACGCCAAATCCATTAGATCCCTATCATGTATGATAATATATTATCTTCACTTATGATGGTTGATTTTTAAAATTTTAAATTACTTTCAGGTTATACACTTATTTCTCTATGGTTGTACGCATGAACTAAGATAGGATTAATTATATGAATTCGGAAAATCACAGCAAGTAACGACTAACAAGGATTTCACAATGAATGGAAATCTATTATCGGACTGTGAAAAAACGTTCATACTGGAAGCAGCATCTCAAAAAATAGTAAGTTTATTATTTTGATTTTATAACTTATTTGAAGTTTGGGTTCATATTTTTATTTATCATTTCAGTGGAAGTTTAGTATTTTCTGAAATTAAATAAATACTTTTGTAAATTTTTGTTTTTAGCGTCTTGATGGTCGTAAAAAAGATGAATACAGACCATTGAAAATTTCATATGGGCTTGACTGGGGTAATTGTTTAGTAACACTTGGCTGCACACGTGTCTTCGCTCAAGTTAGCTGTGAAATATATCAACCTAACAATAGTCGTCCAAATGAAGGTGTACTACAAATATCTGCTGAATTAGCTGGCGACAACAAGATTTATGATCTTACAAAAATAAATCAAGTCTTGGAAAGATTCTATAAAGATTCAAAATGTATAGATCTTGAAGCATTATGTATAATTGCTGAGGAAAAAGTATGTTCAATTTATTTTTGTTTTATGTTAATAGATTAATTGTGGTTCCCATATAAAATTCATTTTAAATTTTAAAATTAATTTTAGGTGTGGAAAATTAAAGTAGATTTGAGTGTTTTGAATATGGATGGTAATACTTTGGGATGTTGTTCAATTGCAACTTTAGCAGCATTAATGCATTTTCGGTATCCAGATGTTGTGTCAACAGGAGAAAAAGTAGTTGTCTATTCTAGTTCAGAAAGAGATCCTATACCACTATCACTTCATCATCATCCAGTAATTGCAAGCTTTGCCATTTTTGAAAAATAGTATGTTATTTTTTGTATGTACTTTTCATTGTTTTTATGATCAATGTTCAAGGATTTGATTTTAGTGATTTTATTATTTTGGATCCATCGCTTCTGGAAGACAAAGTCTGTGATAATAAATTATCTATATGTTTTAACAACCACAGTGAAATGTGTGGTGTAGACATTGAAGGTTGTGCTTCTTTAAGTCAAAATCTTCTTATGAGCTGTTCCAATCAGGCTGCTTCCGTGGCTATTAAACTTGTGGATAAAATAAAATCAGCTATACAAATTGATATTAAAAATCGGTAAGATTAATAATTTTTATTATCTTAATATACTTAACTTCAGTCAATCAAACCGAACCGTTTAGTTTTATTTTAACTACTCAAACTTAAAATTATAATTTTGATAAAGGTGTTATTGATACCTTTCAACAATAATTATAATTTTATAATGCATGTTATAGGTATGGTTTTCAAGAAAAAATTAAATTTTAATCTATGTAATGAACAAAATTTAAAGTTCAGTTTAATTAAACAATTTGTCCATTGTACCCTTAACTAATATTTGTGTATGTGTGTTTACATTATTTATTTCCTAACAGTTCTAGTAAATCATTCAAAGGCCTAGAACCAGCAGTTTCTGAAGATAATGGTCTAAAATTATGTTTGTCTGATAAAATACATTTTGTTGGTCCATCCAATCGAGAAAATATGAAGGAAGAAATTGATGGTATAGCATTTTATTTATTTATCATGGCGGGCAACAAAAGTTGATGATCTTTACTGTGTCTGTGTGGCTCTAAAACTACAAAAAATATATATATACATTGTTTCGTAAAAAAAAAAAAGATTTGTTTCCACTATTACATCTAGGTTAAAATGTATACATTTTTTCAATGACCCAACTTATTAACTTCTGTAATAAAAAAAACTAATAAGCATCTTAAAATATTTTTGTGTTGTAGAAAAAATGGTCGTTGATCAAGATGTGATCAAGATAGCTGACGGAACTGCATTTACAGCTTCTCATAATAATTTGCACCAAATAAGTAAAAAAGGTGACAAAAATGATGATTTGATAGTCATTGATCCTGAAAGTAGTGAATCATCATCAAGTGATGAGAGTATTGAAATCATTAACCATTATAAATTAGATGATATTAGACCAATTATTGGCAAATATGGTAAGTCTTTGGCCAATAAGTATTATTAAATAAAATAATTTTATCAAACTCATATTTTTACTATATTTATTGTAAGTTTAAGTGCTTTTTGGTTATCAATACCCTCACTAAAAATTAATAAAACACTAAATAGTACTCAATATAAAAAAAAATGTGATAAATACAAAATAAGAGTGTCCTATAAAATATATGTTATATTAAACAAATTATGGAGATTTTACTAGACACTTTTTTTTTGTTTTGACATATGTAGTTAAGCATTTTGAAAACAATGGTTAAGTTAGAATTTGGTAGTCGGACTTATAAGCTAATTATAGCTAATTGAAATTAATAGTATTTACTATTTTCATATACACCCGATGTGGTCAATCGCTCGATAAAAGTTAAAACAAAATTATTAGAAGCACATATACACCCGGCGTGGTCACTTGCTCGCACAAACAATTAAAATCAAAATCAATGTAAAACTACCTTGGATGGGTCTCGGACTTCAAATAGTTATAACTTCAAAACCAAGACTAACTGCCAAATGCTGACTTCATTTTCATTTTTAGCATGTTTAACTACAAATGTTAAAAAAAAATATACCTCAATTATATACTTAGAAATTAGAATGCATTGTCTTAGAGTACCTAATTAATAATGAACTTTGTATTGAAATCCGGGTCCTAGTCATAACTCATAACATGAAATTAAAATTTGATGTAAAAATATTACAGAGATAGATTTATGTTTAAATATAATGAGTATAAACAAAGTTATGGAATAAGAACTGTAATTTGGTTTGAAGTCTAGATTGCCATTTTTAATTTGTAAATGTAATTGTGGGCCAAATAATTGACATCAATAGAATTTTATGAAAACAAATTGTAAATAAATTATTCCACAATAATCAATTGAAATAATTATTAGCAAAAACTGAAAAGTGCTTCAAGTATTATTTGTGATCTAAGTATATAATTGTTCAAGGAATGTGTATTAATTTTCTTATTTGCTTATTATTTTTTAAATAAATTGAAATTATATATATATTTATATTTTTTTTAGTTGTTTCTGACGATGAAAATAGTGACACCGGTACCATAATTTTGGATTGAACAAGTACACAAATTCTTTATTATGTATAAAGTATTTTATATTTACTTATAATTTATATTATTAAATTGTATTTTGTATACATGTTGTTTTTTTTAAACTTAAAACCAAATAATTTACTTTTATGGCTGTATCAAATATTTATATGCTCATGTCATAAAATCAGCGTTGGGTTATAAATGTAACATAATGTTACTAATTAGTTATTACAATATTATAGCTAACTTTTAAAGGTATGCGATGGTAACTTAATATTTATTTTCCACAACGCTGGGTTGATCAACAATTCTTGCTAGAGAAATAATGTAATTAATAATTAGAAAAATAATTTTGAAAAGCATGTTAGTCTTTTATACTCAATTCAGATTAATATTGAACTGGCATTGCGCACGCAGACTGAGCCGTCGAACAGTGCCTGACCCCCTGTGCATACACTCCCACCAGTGTGCGGAATGTGCGAAAAAAATGTGTTTTAGTCAAGCGAGCGGTTCAATCTTAATCTGAACAGAGTATAGACATGAATATTTTACGGAAAGTTATATTAGGGCATTGTTAATGCACATTGACGGTTTCTAAAAATGTAGTGTTCAAATATTAATTCACTACTTTAAAAACTAAATTAATATATAAATCACTCCTAAAACCCATCTAGACTGGGCATATGGGATTCGAATATAAGGATAGACTAAAATGAAATTCTAGTATTCCAAAATATTACTCACTGAAAAATTATTATCACTCCAATATTTATTTCTAACTCAATCCTTCATAAATATCTTGCCATTAAGACAATTATGAAAAAGTTACAGATTTCAATGTACGTTTTTTGAGTCTATTAGAAAATCCACTAATATAAAGCGTACATTTCTGTCACTCCTAGGAAATCTTAAATCAAAGGCTTAAATGAAAATTGTGTAAAGATCTGCTAACATAATCATCTAACACTAATCCCCAGCTAATTACAAATGGGCCACTTGTTATCGCAACCCCGATAAAAAAATATTTATCCCCTACTTCACATATACTTAAAGATCTTAATTGTATATATTGTATGTTCATACATAGGGCCTGAATTTAAATTTCCTTAGAAAAATGCATTTATGTCTTAATAACTAAAATATTTCCTGGATTTCTTCAGAAATTAAGTTGAATTTGAAAATTGGATTACCTGTTTTCCAGAGCAATACGTACATTTATGTATACACATATTCTTTTTTATATTACCGGAAAAAAGTTAAAACTTTACTTAAAAAATAAATTATGCCACCATTAAAAAATGCTCCAAAAAGTTTGTTGTGAGCATAGTATGTACTAAAACCCATTTGTATCTTGGAGAGCATATTGTCAACATTACAGTCAAGCATTCCAGAAATAAGATTTGAATGAATTTAAATCTGAGCTCTAAACGTGTATACATAAATAAAAAAAACATATGTTAATCAATTAAATAATTTTATTGTATACAAGAAATTAAAAATAAATTAAACGTTGGGTATAGACTAAGGTTATCAGTTGTGTTATATTTAATTTAACAACAAACCTACAAATTATTGTTTCTTATTTTTAAATAAGATAAGTGATAATAAATGTGATTATGAAAAATAAAAAACCTCAAGACTTCTGTTTTTTTTTTTTTTTTGTGCTGGAATAAGTAACTTAAATGAGCATTTAAAAATACTAATTAAAAATAAAATAAAAATCATAGGTAAAAAAATGCTTTATTCACTAAATGTAATAAATTTGAAAAATCTTGTAGGAATGTAAAAAATATTCAACAGCAGTGGTTAACGAGATTAACAATTATAAGTGTTAAAAAAAATTAAATTATCATTTATATTAGTATATTTAAGTATATTATTAGTACATTAGTTTAACATTTCAGACCAGATTAATCTGAATCTAGACCATCGGAATCATTTCCTATATAACCTCTTATTGTCTTATTTTTCTCTAATAACATTGTTCGGTTGTTTTTGACTACATCTGGTGGGTTAAGTAAGTCTCCCTTATAATCAATAACTTGTGAACGTGCTAAACGCCATTCCAACATCTCAGTTGAGAAATCATCACAATTCCCTAATTCAGTAAAACCAACAATAAAGTCTTTGGATATACTATCAACTATTGACACAATGGTTGGTATGACTCGGATTTTCATGCGTTCTGTCAGAAAAGGAAAACGTGTAACATTTAGTTTAACAAAACGTGTTTCCAAATGTTGTGCACATAATATTTTTAAATGATGATCAACTATTTTGCATCGAGTTGATCCATCTTTATAAAAGTGTAACACCATGTTTGGACTCAGTTTTGATTTTTCGAAGAAACCTTTCTCATCACTTAATTCTTCATATTCTCCATGTCCCTGAGAAACACATTTTATAACTAAGTAAATTGTAGACAAATAAATAAAATAACTTATACTTTAGCCATCCACTCTTCCTTCTGTTTGATCATTTTTTTCATCTGTTGCAAGCGGTGTTCTCGTATGTTTTCAATACTATCTAAATCCAACTCGTCAAGTTTCTGTATTTCTTGATCAAGCTTTTGCTCAATTGATTCTGCCACTTTCAATAGTTGTTTTTCTAAGACGTTCTCCATTTTAAATGCTTTAAAAAAAAATCAAAAAACCACATTATTATTTGAACATCTGTCATTTATTTTTTTCATATTATTGTTTGATCTATAAAACAGTTGACAAGAATATTAATATAATACAAATAAATATTTTTCTTACAGTATTTTCCACGTAAATAATGGTAAGTAAAACGTAAAAATAATTGTAGGTACAACGGAATATGTTAAATGTTTTTAATTGAATAATAAACAATTCACACGGAATACATATCATTCGTCACTCAACGACTCCAGAATACACTTTACTCAACTTTAATAGTTCATGAAGGAATAAAGATCTTGGAATGAACCACGATTTTACGATAATAGTATTAACATATTTCATGGCAAGAATCATGGAAATATGAGATAGCATACAATCTATTGTTATATTATCAGATTATCTTATTGATTATGAACGTTTTAAATTTCCGATTTGAATTTCCGTTTTTCAATCATTTCAGTTGAGCAGTTTTTTAATGTTGTAAACATTCAACTGTGTGTTTATTTTTAAATCAAACATTTGCTTTAGAATTGCTTGACGATTTATTGATTTTTTTTGAACTGATAATATGGCTCTTAAAATGAAAAAATTCGAAAAAATGATTCGCGGGGATCAAGTTCCTGAACAGAAATCTTACGATAAAGAAGAAACTACTGAGAAGATAAGATTTAATGAATTGGAATTTCTTAAACAACGCATATTTGTAAACTCTCTAAGTCATATTAAGGATGATGAGTTGAGAAAAAAATGCTCAGATATAACTACTCATTATAGACTTTTTAAGGATGAAGAATCGCATTATAAAGTAAAGGAGTTATCAGACGATGATAAAATTAAATTGGATAAATGCATTGAGGAGTGCATACACAATGAGTGTGCTCTCATTACCAATGAAAAAGAATCTATCCCTGCAGGTATGCAAGTTATTAAATTAAAGTGCATGTTTATAACGATCTAATATCTATATTATTTGTATTATTTTTGTAGATTTGTTAAAGTTAATTGAATCTGAACCAGTTATGCCACATACTATAAAAAATAAATTAAATAACATGTTGACTCTTTTGAATAAGTATACAAATAATCAAAAAGATATACAAACTTCGATGCTTGCATTATTAGATAGTAGCAATGTCAATATTTTAGAAGCCCAACAATTATCAAAAAAAGTAGATGATATTAAAGTAAATTCAAAGTAAGATATTTAAATTTAAAATAGAACATTTAAATTTAAATTTTCAATTTGTTTAACCACTTTTATTAGTAAGTTGCAGAGTGATATCATCAGTAAATTTTCCTGTTCCAAAGAATTATTTGAGTCATTGGAAAAATACTACAGTACTAAAGAAAAAGAATATGAAACAGATTTGTCGAAGTTCGAGGAATTACAGAAACTACAAGATAAATATAAGCTTGTAGATGGTCCACAATATAAAGATTTAGTTAAAAGGTTTAAACAAGCCCAGGAAATCATTAAAATTAAAACAGAAATGTTGAATAGTTATTAAAAAAATTGCATTGTATATTTACTGTATAAAACAAAAATTGATCGTGAACACCCACGATAAAAATTTTAGAGCTATGAATCATAAATTGTGATTTTTAGTTAATAGGTTAAGTTAGTTTTAAAGTAATAATGTTGTCCAGTTTTTATTTTTAATGAGCTGAGCATATTAACCTTTACAGGTTAAATGTAATATTAAACAATTTATTCAAGTGTTTTTTCGTGTATAAATTATACTCAGTTCTAGTGGTGCAAAATGTATGATGTTAAAGTACTGATCAATAATCATCCTTTTTTTGCAACAATAATTAGGGTGTACTTAATACACCAGTCTTCTAAACTCTGAAGTCTTAGTACATATTATATTTATTTATTACACATTTTGATTCGTCATGTATCACAATAGTAATTGGTACATGAGTATAGTGTAGGTATCTTTGTATCAACATAATAATTAAATATAATAAACCTAATGTAAATTAAATCCATGACTCTCCATGAAATGTAACATTAGTCGCCTGTATAAAAACATCAATAGCCCACGATTTGCCACAAATTATATTCATAAATCATAATACCAGCTATTCATTACTCATTAGTTATTAATTATTATTTATAAGTACAATAATAATTATCATAGATTGTTTGAATAGTAATATACTTATGCATGATGATTACTATTAAAGTGATTATCACTTATTTTATGAAATAATTATTCCCAGAAAGACGTATAAAATCCCATTCGGCATTCAATGTGCGTTTATCACAGATATAACTACATATTATGATTTATGGGTAATGGGTTGAAAAATAATTTCCACCAACTTACAGCCAACAAAAAATCACCAGCGACTAGCAAACTTACCTGCATTTTTATTATTAGCTTAACTTATTAATTTAAGTTAAGTTGATAGTTAATGGTATTTGTCAACAAAGTTTTAAACTTATAATTGATGTATTAAAAAAAATAAAAATGTCCATTAACTTAATTTTTAATTGAGTTGAAAAAATAAAAATGAACTTAACTTCACTGAGTTAAAAATATCTTTAATGTGTTCAATCTTGTATATTAGTACTAATATAAATATTGGATATTCTTAAAAGACACAGCAGCATTCAGCATACAAACGGAATCTAGGAAAAAAAATCCCCAAAGCTATATACCTAAGTGACCTAACTGCATTGTGGGTACAACTGTCAATAATAATAATTAGTAAAAATAGAAATATATAAAATTTGAATGATAATTATGTGTTTATTTGTAGATTATTATGTTTTATAAAACTTAATGTTAAAACTTTGTGTACACACCTTGTTATTAGTTGAATGTAAATATGGGTTCCAACATTAGTTGCAGCTACCTACTACCTACTTGTGAATTATGTACATTATTTCATTATTATTAATTATATGTAATTTTTTATGTTATCATGAAATGAGGATTTGTAATTAATCAACAAAATTTTTTAAAAGATTTTTTTTTATTTCAATTGTTCAAATTGTTAAATTGGACATTGTTTACTCTAAAAGTGTTAGAATACTTTAATCAATGGAATTTCTAAGTATTCAGAAAATAAATGATTGCTCACAAACTTTCTAAGTCCTTAATTCAGTCGATAAAAATGTTTCCAAGTCCACATTACTATTTTAATTAAATAACTGACATGAAGGTACTTTCCCCAAAGTAATCTGTTACTGTTTAGGGTATCATGCTAGGTATCAAATATATTTTAATAGTTCCCTTCTCGAATTTAATGACTGTTTATAATCATAATAGGTATGGCGTTTAATATATATTCTATTTATATTAGGTATATTGTAGACTTGTCGCCAGTACATAGTGGTAAGTAGTTCCAGAAACTTTGTTTTTTTTCTTTCTGGTTATTTGCTATCCAAGTTTTTATAGCAAGCTCATTGAATAAAAAATATTCACCAATCTGTTATGAAAAAGCATGTTTAAATTGTACATAAGATGAATGATAAATTATGATAATTTAGATAATAATATTGCAATTGCAAAATTATCAATATTTTTCGGAGACTTTACATACAAATTACAACCCTAGCAAAATTAAAGGTAAAGAAAAATGTATCAAATTAAATGTATTATTTTAATTATATTTTTTATTAATTTAAACTTTATGTTATGGTACATAAAATACAAAATTTAAAATATTTTAGTTTGTACCAGATTGTTGTAATTTAATGTTTTTTAACACCAAAGACGTATAGTGAAAATAAAATATGAATTCATTCCAAGTCTATAATATTATCTTATATTATGTTCTTTAGTTTGCTCTTTTATCTACAATCAAAGAAATCAAACTTCCTAAATGAAAAACTATCAGAATGTTTTTATTGTCTTAATATTTATTTACGTTGTATGTTTTATAATAATAATAGTAATAATGCTTTTTAGATAGAGCATTCGGGAAAATAATGGAAGTTGAAATAGTGAATGGTGGACCAGTGACCGTTCAATTGAAATTTCCTAATCCTGAAAAATGTTGGGATGGAAAGTCTGAGAAATTGATGTGGATAAACTTTAGATTAAAAAACATTTTCTTACTTATTTTATAGGTACCTATAAATATTAAATAATATGTGCCTTCATACACTAACTTAGTAATTCAGTGTATTAAATAAAATATTGTTAATTTGAAATGTTTAATAGTTATCTACAGTACCTATTTGTTATTTATTTATTTTTATTATACATATATTACACTGTAATCATAGAAACAATTCTATCACAATTATTAGAAAACACCTCAGGATTATTGTTAACCCTGATTACCTATTTTAAAAAGCATTTAGTATTTTCAATTTTTACCTCCCAAAAGTACCAACTAAATAGATCAAATTATCTTCAAGAAACCTCCATAGAAGTCGATGATCTTTTTATATTTTTTATGTTTATTTAAGTACTCAGTAAGATTTTTTATATAATTTTTAATATATTCGGTATTTAACCTACAGTGCCCAAATCTAATTGGACAATGCTCAATTTCCCACTTTGCCCGTAGAAAACATATATAAACGATCACCTAAAAGTATAAATCGAGTTACAGAATAAATATGAAAATCATAATACCAGAAACCATCCTCGTTAAAATATTAGGTATAATAATATTAATAATATTATATCAATACCTATATCTAAAAATAATGGTGTTTGAAAAAATTAACGCGCCCGAAATTCTTCTAATGCTGCGGGCCGACGAGAAAGATAAACCAACACGTCGTCTGGGAGATTTTCTCGGAGATCGGTCTCTGCGTTGAAATATTAATTGTATTTAGCTCAATACCAATTCTCAATCAACCGAACGTGCACGTACAAATTATCTTCACCCGAAAAATCAAATATGGCAACTGACTATTACAACATCGCACGCTACGCGGCAAACGTCATATTATTACTCGAAACCTTAGAAGACACCGCAGTCAACAAAATGGAAGGCGCTTACGCCGACGAAAGCGACGAATACCTCGTGCGTCTAGAGTTACCCTTCTTCCGTCTGCCATTGATTCGGTCGCAACTGTGGCGACGATCAGACCCCGGAGTCGGATGGACAAAATCCGATTCTTGGAGGCGCAGATGGGAAGGAGTGTGATGAAAACGTCGAGGTGTTTGGAAAATTTCGGAAGCAGAAGAGGACCATTCCATTTTGCTGGCGAACATATTTGTACTTCGTCGTCGTCGTCGTCGTGTGGCGACGCGCCGTCCTCGGAGTCGGGGCCTGTCAATCCCACTCCGACTCCCGAGGGCGGACCGCTCGACGACGTTTTGCGACCAGACGACGTGTCGGATGATGAGAACATCGAGCCGGCCAGGGGTATAGCTGTGAGCTTGGTGAGCTGTTTGGACGGCTGGATAGCCGGCGGCAGAACACCCGGGAACTGCGATCCACTTCGTCGTACGAGGTGGAAAGGCGTCAGACGCTTTTTCCGCGGTCTTTGTTGCCGCCGATGAGAAGCTGTCCGCAGCTCGCCCCTGGGCTGAAGACGACGGACAGGATGACGGCGACGGAATGGGGGGAGGATGCGAGAAAGAGCACGGACGGTGCGCGGTGGTAAGTCACCCGCGCACTTTCTCCGACTACCCGCGGCGCGACGGGTTTCGCTGGCGTAGCGTGCTCGGTTGTCGTTGACGCGCGAGACCCCCTGGTGGCTCGACGAGCGCCCGGCTGCAGTTACGGTCACGCGGAGCGGCGGCGACGGAACACGGCGGCTATACAGTTGAGGTACCGGCGCGGGCAACGATTCCGCCCCGACGGTACACCGACTCGGTACGACGGTAGCGGCGGAGACTTCGGAACGGGGTGTGTGGTATGGAGATTTACGTGCTAGGAACACGGGGACGTCAGCGGCGTCGGACTCGCGGAAACTTAACTGTTTCACAGGGTCTGGCGTGGCGCGACTTCACCGCGGCGGCGGAACGAAGACGCGGCCGAAGGGACAACGCTCGGGCGAAAATTACCGAGAGTCAAGGATCGCGCTGTGGTCCGCTGACTCTCGCATTTTCGCCCGGCGGTAATCCCACATCGGTCGTTTCGCTCGTCCCCACCGGTTCCGCAGCACAAAATCTCACTTCCCTCGCTCCGCGTCTTGATCTCCGCCGTCCGTCGGCCGAGTCGTCGAGCTCAACATCGCGCTTTAGCCGTTGTCGTCAACCGTAGCCGTCTCGGTCTGGCCTCGCTGGCTGGGCAAGGTCGTCAAGCGGCCGAGCAAACGGGTCAGCAAAACTCGTCAACCCGCGGGACAGGTCGGAGAACGTGCAGAGGTGACCAGTGGCCAGGAACATTGCATTACCACACCAATTCGCCATCTCGCATCCTCCCCCCTTGTTTATTGTGTCTATTCTGTCCGTCGTTTTTTTTTTTTTAATTTCAGTAAATTATTCCTAATTATTAAATTGTTCACATATTGTAAATTTCGATTATTTTTCTTTTATTACCATAAACACATAATATTGTGTAAAATATTTTATTTATATTTTTTTTTAGCTAATGTGCTAATTTTTATTTATTATTTATATGTCCATGGTTTTGTGGTTATATCATGGGTCATTGAAGATATTGTCTTCGAAAATCGTGGGTCAGACATATAAATTTATTTATGTCTATGCTAGGGAGCGCCACAGGATAGATCAGTGCTACCACAAAATAACGTATGTTGTGTTACCGTGATAACATAATCATTTTAACAGTATTGATTAATGTTTACTGTTTAGTGTTTACTTGACAGTTGACCCTAAGTTTTGGGGATTAAAGTATTAAAAATATAATAATTTTTAGTATAATCATAGAAAAGATATTAAATAATATAGTATATTTTATTCTTTTGCCCAGCGATTTAATATTACCTCATTCATTTATTCACCATGGCAGACTTAGAAAGTAAATTACTGGGCGAAAAACTGCATTACTACTGTAGTAGCAGTGATGAAGATGAGCCAATGCTTGACAGGGATCCTCCCAAACAGTCAAAGTCAGACTGGGACGGGACATCATCTAACACTGGACCAAAAGGAGTACTTAATGATTGGGAACAATACAAACGACAGCAGTCTGCTCAGAGGATACAGCGTGAAAAAGATGTATTAAAGCAGATAAATGATACGGCTCTAACATGCAAGTCAGAAGCTGAAGAATTAGATGATCAATTTCTAGCTGAATACCGTAAAAAGCGGATGAAGGAAATGATGGCCAAGACTCAAGAAGCACCAGAATTTGGTAAAGTCTTTGATTTATTAACTGGAGATGACTTTTTAGTTGCAGTTGAGAATGAAAATCCCTATGTAACTGTTATTGTGCATGTTTATGAACACAATGTACCAACATGTTCAATCATGAATTCATGTTTGAAAGTTCTATGCCGCGAATTTCAAAAAACAAAATTTTGTAAGCTAATTGGTTCAAGTGCTGGTATGAGTTTAAACTTCAAAATGTGTGGTGTTCCAGCTTTACTTGCATACAGAGCGGGACAACTTGTTGGAAATTTTGTGCGAATTACAGATGAACTAGGAGATGACTTTTATGCCGGTGACGTAGAAAACTTCTTAATTGAACATGGTGTTCTTTCAGATAAATCATGTATACCTTCTATAATAACCAATGAAAATGACAACGATGATGATCTTTAAATTAATTTTAATGTGTACAAAAATATAATATACAAATTTAATGTAAGGAATTATTTCTTGTTGGTATGCTTAACATACTTATGCAAAGTTATCAAAGACTAAACGTTTTGGTTGTGTTCCTGAAACAAATCAAACATTTTAATTTTATTATTAATTGTAAAATTAAATATACTTATAATTAATGGACATTTAAATTTGTAAAAATCATTTGACATTTTAGTTAAAATTATAATTACCTCCTTCTGAATAATCGGTGAATTTCCTTTTTTGTCCTTTAGCATCCTGATCCTGATCTTCTGGGTTACTATCTCTGATACAAGATGGTATTGGTAGTTGACTACCTAAAGAAGGTGGTGGTCGATTACTGAAAATGTATATTATAAAAGATAAGTAAATGCGTAAATTAATTTAACGATTAAAAATCTGTAAGTTTAATTTTTATTCACCTAAAGTATGGCATTTGTAATGCTTCAGAACATGTAGGTCTTGCCAATGGATTAATATTAAGCATACCACCAATTACATCTAATAATTCATTTGGAGCTGCTGTGAATATTTCTCTTAAAGGAATTGCTGGAAATTTTTTGAATACCACATAATCAGATAATTTAGCAACACCCTGAAAATAGATTTCAACAAATGAAATTACATTGGGTCATTAATAGAATATGCCAAGTATAATATTCAAGCATATAATTGTATATAAAAATCATTTAAGATTGTTACCGGCCAAGTCTCTTCATTTGGTGATCCTAGGGTAGTAAATATTTTGGTTAACTGGTCTAAATCGGATTCACCAGGTAAAAATGGAACTCTAAGTAAAAGTTCTGCTACTATACAGCCAGTTGCCCAAATGTCAACAGCAGGTCCATATGCCCGTGCACCAAATAACAGTTCTGGTGCTCGATAAAATCTAGTGACTACCCTATGTGTGTGCAAGCGATCCGGTGTTCCAAATCTTTTTGCTAAACCAAAATCAGCAATTTTTAATATACCTTTTTTATTCACTAATAAGTTGTTTGGTTTTAAATCCTGTAATAAATCAGTATCATGGTTTAAATTTTATATATATTTGATGATTTAAAAGCAATTCTTACTCTATGCAAAATCCAGTTCATATGTAAATATTCCAATCCTTTGAGTGTCATTATTGTATACGCTTTAATGTGGGACTGGGTGAATACTATTGATGAGTCTTTAATAATGACTTCAAGATCTGTGTCCATGAAATCATATACCAAAGATATATTTGACAAATGACCAAAAACATCTAAAAAAAATGTTTAAACAAAGATAACAATACATGCTAAATTGATTATATTATATTAAATTCTTCAATCGTATACCAAACAGAGCAATGATATTTTCATGATCAAGTTCAATAAGAAGTTTTATTTCTCTGAGAGCTGTACGATTAACACCATCCTTGGCGTCTTCTACAGTACCAACTTTAATCTAAAGGACAAAACAGTCGTTTAAAATAATATATTGTACAGCTATACCTATAGGAGGTAAGTCTAATCAAAATTACCTTTTTGACAGCAACAATGTTGTCGGTGACTGAATCCTTAGCTTTATACACTGTGGCAAACTAAATTGAATAAATTAAGAATTATTATTATTATTTTGATTTTAAATAATATAACTTATTTTAAGTTGGTTTTACAATTATACAAGTATTTCATCAATATTATCAAACATGAATATTAATATTTTAAAGAGATGCATTACTTAAATTCATATTACCTGTCCTTCGCCCAAAAATTCAATAATTTCGTATTTTTTTGATTTGGAATCCATTGTAAAAGTTATAAAATCGCACGTGTTTATAAATTCGTAATAAAAAATTAGAATGAAAAATGTTTGAAAATCTTATCCAAAACGGTAACCTTTTATAATATACCTAATAACAATCATAATCGATCTACTGAGATGAACCATAACATTAATGTTTCAATGCTCGGTAAATAAATATCTTGATTCGCGGTGTTTACGAACTACGAAGTAATTTAGCATTAGCAGTGACAAATATTATAAGTGTGGTTTGGCGAATAAGAATATTGACAAATTTCGCAATTTAGTAAGTATCTAATTCATACTTAAGCTGTATGTCGATCGTCGATAACTTTACTCGCATTGACAAGTATTGAAATATACGAACAATCGTCAACGAAGAACGAAGTTACAGGTAGTAAAGTGTAATGTACTTAGAAATATACGTATAATATGACCTAAGCACTAAGGTAATTATACTACAAATGTGTGAACCTGAAGCACTTAGTCTGTAGTCACGACCTGAAGCCGATACTTTTATTCGTAAATCATAATTCAAACACAGTATAAATAGTATCAACCACGGGTATTAACACGAGCGGATCACTCATAGATAATAAAGATATGGGTAGGCCACGCCCATGTTAAATGGGTATTATCCACGAAACGGAAAGGTCTTATCAATGTTTTTCTAAATCCACCCGTTTCTCAATCTCACGTTGCGGTTAGACTATTAGCGCTTTATAGGATTGTTGTGTTAACCGGGAGAATAATGAACTATTAGTTTCTTATTCTCCCGGTTAACACTGAACAATCTTATTAAGCGCTAGTAGTCTAACCGCAGCGTGAGAAGGTGCGGGTTTCACTTTTCACAAGTTCGTTTCGTACCCTGTATATCTTAAATCGTGCCACGGACTAAGATATTATATTGATAAATATATATATGTATATAAATAAATGTAAAATAAATGTTAACATTGCCCGCTTTATAAATGGCGGCCGATTTCAACATTAGTCACAACTGTAGTAGTGTAAAGATGATTTTTTAGTTGTTGTATACGTCTATGCATATACCTATAAGAGCATAATATAGACATTATCCCAATCAAGCTGATCACAGTAATAGATGGTGTTAAATTTGAATTTAATGATATAATATCATTGTATAAGAAAAACGTTTTTGGTTTCTGAGTGAAGACTGCAGGGCCGTATTTACCATGGACCTATTAACTAATTGTTATTAATTTATAGGTCTATGGTATTTACTAACTTTTTTTACCTTGGGTCAACAATAATATTTGTACGCCCCTTCCCCCACCACCAAAAAAAAATATAATAATCCGTTTTGAAATTGTTTAGTTGTAATTCTTTATTTATGAAAATTTTGTTAAAAACTCATATCACGATGATACCTTATTTTAATTATTGCCAAAATGTAACAACATACAATAATTGTAACCTATGAAACCTAAATGAATAGTTATTATTGATTGACAAGATGAGTAAATGACGCCGAATGGCTGTATCGTGGTCATGCAATGCAAAAAGTCCAAGTATAGATAGTCAAAAAATTCTTAACAAAAAAAAAAAAAATGTTATTTTCATAATTTACACCGGCGTCTGGCCGCCCCGCTAAATGTGTCAAAAATTTGACGCCCGCCCAATTGTCCCCGTTGTCACCCCTTAAATACGGACCTGGAAGACGGTCAGACAGCCTATTACCACTATTTACCACGAACCACGACCATGTATCTATATGGCCGTGCCACGAACTAAGATATCTATGCTATACACACTGCAGCGGTGGCGGTAGCGGTTACGGCAAAATGAGTTCGGACACAATGGCACTACTGGCACCGCCAAGACAAAAGATTTTTACCGCCACCGTTGCAGTGTGTGGGGCGTCCTTAATACATGTTATTACTAATTATATTTGACACGGATATTATAGTCATATGGATAATAAACTAGATTGGTAAGTGGTAACTACTATATACACTACGAATAAAAAGTTATTTTTATCTGCGTTATACACAATACACTGAACACTGACACGCTGTGGGATTTCTAAATTACCGAGCCACTACTTAACAGTACGAATAATGTTGGGAAAACGTTATTTAAATGGAGATAGTAACTATTATTTGACCACTGAGGTAAGATAAACATAAACGGTTAATTTGTATGTGAATTGCCTGCCTTTCGATATCCGTTTATCGTTAGCAATAAGACAATAAGTTTATTGAAATTACAAAATAGACAAAATAATAATAAACATATTATTATTTTTTTTTAAATAATAGTAAGTTGCCTCCTTACTGGGCAGTGGTTCAAAAAAGTAAAAACTATAGCGGCTAAGAAAGTATAATTAATGTATAATTAATATTTATATTTTATACTACCAGATTAGTCAAATAGTAAGACTTAAAAATCAGTTTACTGTATTGCTAAGGCACCTATAGTACATTTTTTTTTAAATATTATTACTTTACTATTCATTTTAATTGTAGGCCGCTTACAATTTATAATTTATATCTTAATGTAACATATAATTTACCATTGTCTAAAACACTAGTTACTGAAGGAGTGACATCAGGTAGCTGGTAAATATAATACCCCCCCCCCCTAATTATTGGCCCCCGTACCCACGCGATAGTAATTGCGAGACGTAGATATAATCACGGACTAAGATAATAATAATTACTAAAGTCGTACAACTTATATGATAAATAATTCAGTAATCTTATACGTTTGTCATATTTTGTTCTTGTAATAGCCAAAGTGTAATTTTTTTTTAAGAATCTTTAAAGAGTTGCTGCGTTTAATTTCTAATGGGAGTATATTGTAAACTTTTGGACCAATATATAATTATGTGGATTGTGTTAATTGTTTGTGCATAGTTGGTACTTTGATATTAGATATTTGTCTAGTATTGTGTCTGTGTTCAGTTTTAAAAGTAAGGTTATTTTTAATTATGTAAAGTACCGATACTTTATAAAATAATTTTTTTATTGGAAGTACATTATCATCATGTCTTATAAATAATTTGTGGGGTATCTTGAGTCTTTTTTTTTTAGGATAATTTTTACTATTTTGTTTTGCATTTTTTTTTATGGATCTATAGTTGTATCATACGTACCTCCCCATATGGAAATACCATGATTAATTATGGATTCTATTAATGCTTGATACACTACTCTAACTGTCTTAAGTTTTCTTAATTTATTTGTTAAACATTTTATGTGGTCATTCCATTTAAGATTTTGACACATTTCTATACATAAATATTTACAGATTTTAACTATTTTTACTAAGGTTTTGCATGTACATATATTTTGATTTAAACAGTCATCCTCATGAATACATAGATTTGTTTTATTTGGTTGATTCGAATTAACTTTATAGTGTGGTAATATGTAGGTTTTTTTAAGTTTAGGAATACAAAATTAAGCTTTTATAGGTTTTATTAATACGCATAACTATAATTGCGGTTGGTGGCAATCGGTTGACGATAACCATACATACCATTGAGTAAATAACTAATATACATTCGTTATTACAAGCAAACACAGGCAACACTGCCGCAGTGGTATTCTCATATTTGATATTATTGTTGACGGATTTAATAAATCAATTATGAGTTATGACTATACATAATACGCACAGTCATAAGAACTTGCATTGATATTCATTTTAGCTGATAAAATATTTCAGGTAATGGCCTAAGCTTGTGGTACATTTAACAATTAACCCTCCAAAAACATTAAACTAAATAACAACGGTTTATAAAATTACAATTCTAAAATGTCTTACAATTTCTTATTTTAATACCTTCAAATAAATATTAATTAAGAGACTATATTTAGATAAGCGTTCCATTTAAGTTGATTTGACTGACAAATGCAGTTAACTTCAATTTTAATGGTCAAGGGACAAGGGCATAGTAAAGAGTTAAGACAACTATCCTATTTGGCCATTTTTATGTGTTAAATTTAACCATCGTAAAAAACTCACATACAAATACAGATAATGTTCTTATTTCTTAAGAGGATGTCACACACACATGTGCTGTCTCCATTTTGCAAATGTACGACATAGCAAAAACTGTTTCGCGCGGGACAACTTTTCTCGCACCATATTTGTTGTAGAACGACGACATGATATTAATATCGTTTTAAATACTTCACGTGAACATAAAGTGTTGCACGGCGTATAGTATAGGCAAAATATGGTCACAGTGCTCATAAACCAAAACGTGTCGTACGGCTTAGTATTTGTACATCGCCCTAAACACCCAAATTCCTACTTCTCAGCACCAGTCATGTGCACGAAATAACTACATTCTCTCGGCGAACGGAAGTATATGTATGGTACAATGATACAGGCATCCGATATTGTGAACTGTGAAGGTGAACACAGTCAAATACCAGTGGCGGTCTATCCCAATTTTTTTAATGTATGCAACTGATTGAAAGTTATCAAGGATTCAAAAAATTGTGGCGATTTCAAAAATTAAAAAAAAACATTTTTTGACCATAACTTACAAACTAAGTTTGAGCGTTTTTATTTGGTAAGTCCCATCAAATTAAACATGCAAAACACGTATTTTGAAGAAAAAAAACCAAAAAACGCTTGGGCAAGCTGAACTGCACTTGTACCAAACTTAAAGTTACATACTTACGGATTTAAACGCGAAATTTTTGTGTACCTACTCAGAAAAGTCAGATTTAAAAACTGTAACTAAGATTATTTAATTAATCATACTAATTACAGTAATATTGTTAATCAATATTTGTTCAGAGTATTTAAACTGAACTTGGAATTTGGATTCTCATCATATTCATATAAGTTAATTATTAATTAATATAGAAATGAAATAAAACCCCCATAAACAAGCTTCAGATCCGTTCCTGGTAGTTGGTAGGGAAAGATCAACGACCCTGCAGTGTTGATAGTCCACTAACCTCACCATAGCTTCAACTAGAGAGCCTTTATAGTTTATATACTATTATAATTGTATCTAGGCTCTCTAGCTTCAACTAATTATAGGTTTACCTAACTAACCTTCTTTTGACTTATTGAACTAGCCACTAGGTCAGCTAGTATTATATAAGATTGAAAATTTAAAACAAGGTTCCACGTAAATAGGTCAATATATAAATTACTTAATTCACAATAATATCATCAAATATACTTAGTTATATCATGGACTGACTTACCGTTTTCGTTCAGAATCGTTTTTCTTATACAATGATATTATATCATTGAATTAAAATTTAACATCATCCATTACAGTGACCCACTTATAACTTACTGTACAGCAGTACGACATCCAGTTACCCACTTTTTTTTTATATGTATTTTATATTTCCATAAATTATTCTGGAACTACTAAAATACTAACTACAAAATACCATAATAGCAAATACAAATGCATAGTAATTTAGATCCTGAGACCACTAGTCCTCCCATGGTCAACTAGTTCTTCATGGTTATTTAGATCCACTGATAACTAGATCCTTTTTCGTTTTGATATCATTTAGATCTTGGGGGTCTAGTTAACCGGGGGTCTAGGTGGCCGTTAAGCGTTTCCAGTACAACCACAGAACAACTGACTACGGTTGTCCATAATAATATGATATTAATTCATATTTCCTGGTGGCGAGCGACTATGTTTTCTGCTTGCGTGTGCGAGTGCGACGTAGATAACGAGCTGACATGATTAGAGAGTGACGGAATGAGATAACGTCGATCTCCCTAAGATTCGGGACACTAACAAAAAAAGTAAACAATAATAATAATAAGTAATAACTAATAAGTAATATTAGTATTAACTAGTTAACTATAATTATTATTATTAAAAAGGAAAAGGAGAGACTCGATCTCACCGTTGTCCAACTTTCGGTATTTTGGTCAGACGACCACAATTGCCGCACATCATGAAACATGCCTTGTTCGACATGTTTCTGTTCCTGTTTAAGTCCAAATATCGACGGAAACGGATTGCCCCAACAATGACCACTAAGGTGGCTACCAATTTCGCTCCGCTGCTGCTGCTGGTTATCGTTTTTGGTTTAGCATCCTTGGCACAATGCTCATTGGACCGGTGCAAAGACGTCGAGTGCGGCAATGGCATCTGCTTGAATGGAACGTGCGTGTGCAATGACGGATGGCAAGGCCCTCAGTGCCAGTATTGTGGTGGAAAAGTCAAGTGAGTTACCGCCCCAGATAAAGTACTAATACTATAGTTTCTGTGTTGTGACTCAATGGAGAAGTCTAGTTTACTTATGAATTTGTCTCTGTAATGTGGGTCAACCAGTTAGCATGTCACTCAATGAATTTATTGGTTGTATTACTTGTATTACATCTCCATGACTATCAGTTTCACATGTGTATTTAAAATCTACATTATATTTTGTACCTATGGCCTAGTTTTTGACATCTGAAAGAATTTGTAAACATACTTTATAGTAGGTAATACTAACTAAAAATGTAGAGTTTATTGCAGAGGTTCCCAACCTTTTTTGACTCACGGCACCCTTAATCATTTTCTAAAAATCTGGGGGGACCCTATAGACTACTTTGGTTTTATTTAGCAGTGTATAAGTATAAACAAAAGTAGAAAGACGTAGGTATATAGTATATACAAATATTATATTTTATAAAATAAATTATTACATTGAACATTAACTTACTATGTATTTGTATTTTATAAAAATAAAGATAAGATAAAGTCTCAAGTATTTCACCATAAATAAGTGGTAGAGTGATAACTTTGACAGTCCACATCGAAACGAGAGCAATCAAACTAGTATGAACATTAAATTAGATTGAACAAAATAATATTTCTACAAATTATATGAAACCCATTAGGACTAGGTTTTATATTATAGTCTGTTTTATTACACACAGTGCTATATTTTATTTTTCATGAAATCGTTTTTTCTTAAAAAAATGTATTTCAAATAATTTTGTGGAACCCTAATTAAAGTTTGCGGCACCCTGGTTTGGGAATCTCTGGTTTATTGAGTTAATCAGTTCATTTTATTATGTCTGTTTTCAATTATAGCTTCAGTGTGGACATAGGTACTTTCTTAACTCAATATTTGTCAGTATTGAATAATACTAAATGCACATAAATTGCCTGAAATGCAGAATAAATATCCACTAGAAAAAACACACTTTTATACTATTATTTTAACAAATTGCTTAAGAAATAAAGATTTTATTATAAAATGAAATTTTAATACATCCATTACAATAATCTACTCAATGACGAGAGACACTAACAACCTGATATACAGTGGTTTTATCTAGCCAAAACTCGAAAATATAAATTAAGTAAACTGTACTTTGTTGAAACCCGTCAAAATTGTTATCAAAGTTGAGTACTAAAATACAATTTATTGATAGGCATATTCATTCAAATGGATATTTCAATATTTAAAAATATGTGCTACCACACTTGGTCATTGAGGTTCTAGTACTTCTGAAGTTCAAAATTGTTCTATGTTACAGTATAACCAACAACATATTTAATTATAAAATATTATATTAATTATAGTAAAATAATTATAAGGCAATCACATGGACCTTTATTACCATAGGTAGAGACCAGAATAATATTCTCTTAAAAAGTTGAAAGTATTCTTCCAATATCCTTTAAAAATCTTAATAAAATATGCAATAAATATGCTTTTATATGCTAAAGAATAAAGTAAATAATACAGAAAATACTATTATAAATAGGTATATAGGTAAGAAAAAATAATAGGTACTGCTTAAAAAAAAATTAACTTATACTGATAATATTTTATTTATTTAATTAAATTAGATTAATGATGTACTTTTAATTAACACAGTTTTCATCATTATCATATATATATATATATATATATATATATATGTATCACTATTATCGGGCATTTAATTCATATTATTTACGCCACTGCGACACAAAATATCAAAACTCTATACAATTAATCAATATATTCTCTAATACTCTTTATTATACAAAATATTCTTTTATCTTGAAATATTTTCAAATATGCAAAAAAAACTTTTTCTATTTACATGTTTGTGATTTGTAAAGATTTCAAATCCCCGTATGACTACAATACTGCATGGACTCAAACAAAATATGCAAAATAATATAATTCCAGCTCTAGGCTATTTTTGGGGGTTTTTTCCATGGTCGTTCGTTTAAAACTGCCAAATTGTATTTACTATAATATTTTATTTATCACATAAAGATTGCAGACCCAAATGAGTCAAGGTTAATTAAGCCATTGGCATCACATAAGGAGGATTTCATATGGCTTAATTCAATATTCAACCTTATCACAACTCATATTTTAACTTTAAATATCCATCTTTTTAAAAATCAATAACCTGTTAAACTTCCTCCACTACCATAATGTATCAGTTTGGCAACAGTCGACAAATTATTAAGTTTACCCTAGTATGGAAAATGCAGCATTATAATTTATAACCAATTTTATATAAAATTATACAATTTATCACTTGAATTTTAAACTATTTATACTAGTGTCGTCTATTAGATATTATAAATATCTTCTAATAAATAATATTGTGCAGAACTAGTTAAAATATTTTGAAAGAAATATTCATTAAACAGTGAATAAACACTGAATAATGTTTAGTTTAAATCTTTGAAAGTTGAATTCCATTTGAGATTTTATTTTAATATTGTTTAATTCAATATTATATAATATGAGGTTTTATAATATAATATGTGTCTTATTATCAAGTTAAATTTCATTCTAGATTAAATGGAACTTCTGGTTTCATTTCTGATGGCATTGGTAACTACTCGCTGGATGTGAAGTGTAGTTGGCTTATAGAAGCTGGAAATTCTACTAATTCCACGATCAGATTGCATTTTGAAGAATTCATTACGGAATGCGGTTGGGATCATTTATATATATATGATGGAGACAGTGTTCATTCTCCACTACTTGGTGTTTATAGGCATGTATTATTTCGCAATTAAAAAAAATCTATTTACAGTAGAAATCACTACAAAGCGTCTGTTAGAACATTGAAATGCTAGATCCTGACACAAGTCCATATAGATTGTGCATAAATATATTTGTCTACAACAAGTATGGTTAGAATTAGATATCGTCTAATGTGAGAAAAACACAGAGCATGTTATTCTGTAGATAGGAATGTAACTATGTAAATGTCGCATCCACTTAATGTAATCGTATTTTTCATAAAATGTATATCCATTTCATGAACTACGATCATATTGTGTAAGTCAAATTTAAGTTCACGAAAAGGAAAATCTTATTTTACACTGTGTAATATTTTTAATTAATTACATCAATAGGTAACTTTTGTGAAATCAAAATAATAACATCGACACGATTACATGAATCTAATATTCTTAAATTGTAGTCATTAATATAACATGCTTTATACTAAACTCTGATTTGTTTTCAAACTAATACTGATGATTTTTAGTATAAATTAAAATGTCAAAATTACTTTTCTACTAAAAGTTATTTTGATTAATTGACTTTTTTTTATTTTAACTTTTAAGTTTCAAAATCTGAATTCATTTTTGATAATTTTTGGTCTAATTTATATGATACCATAATCTATAATATAATAAGAATCTGAAATATAATTTATTTTACTTTTAAATTTTAATCTAGAATAGACATTAAAAAATAGTATTTTTGGTGGTTTAAAAGACAAAATGTATAGTTTATTTTTCATGTAAAATTTAATGTAATAAAAAATTGAAATAACCTTATGAACCATTTTATTATATTCTGTATTTAAAAAACAGGTTGACTGATCAGTATACATTTACAACCAAATTTTATGAATCAACTATTTTTATTTTAAATGTATTACCTACCTAAATATATCAAATAATTAAATAAAACCAGAACCGAAAAAACCGAAAAATTCTCTTTCGATAAATATTGATTCTGGTTTAGGTTCCTGAGAAAATCAAAAAAAGGGTTTTGGTTAGGTTCTGATTCCAATATTTTCAATAGGTTCCGGTTAAAATACCGGTATTTTTAATTTCGGTTCCAAGCTCTGGATGGTAGTTCATTTCATGAAAAATACGATTACATTAAGTGAATGCAACATAAATATAATATATTATATACATTATTACATTAATCACATACATATTATACTGAATGTGTACCTTTATAAAAACCAATGGCGCAACTAGCCCAAATATTTGAATAATAATATGTAGTGTCCATATACAATTTTACCCGATTACCGACAGTACAAAATAATTGTATCTTATTCAACATAATATTATGTAATAATATGTAACTTTTTCATTTGGTGTTAAATTATTGACAACCCTTATTAAAATGTTGCAAACACCAGGTTGCGCACCTCTGATTTATATTATATGAATTCAAAGATTAATCTATCTTAAGGGGGCTATGAGTAGTTTAGTAAGTCTCCCCCTACTATTTGCGCTTATGATATAAACATGTTTATATGAGTTCCGGTGTTTTAAAGTATGCATTGATTATAAACTTATAAGTATTGTTAGTAACGTGAAAATTTGCAATCAAATTGTGTCGTTAGTTACAGTTTTTCAGTAACGACAAAAATTTTCCTTTTTTTTGGAAAATTTAATTTTTCCACTTATTTACAGTGAACACTCATTTTAACCATGTACAACAAGAAACAGTTTCTGACCCTTGGGACTCATTACGGATTTCTACTGTACTCAAACAATGTTTTAAAAATAATAAAATGTAATTATAATGTATATTTTCAGTGGTCTTATGTACTCAAAAGATTACTCTCTGCAGAGTGTACCAGAAATAGTTGCCCATTCCGGATTTGCTCTATTACATTTTTATAGCGATATAGCTTATAATTTGTCTGGTTTTAATATTTCTTACAGGTATGTTAAATTTATCTTAGAGTCCTTGTATGTAACAAAAGTTTATATATAATATTTTTATATGAAAAAATGTTAAAATTAAATTCAGTATTGAAGTTTATGTATTAAAGATACTATCTATGTAAATTTAGAATTGAATTAGATAAGATTAAAAACTAATGTATACAATATTTCAGTTTAAACACATGTCCAAGTACAACTTCCTCTAAAGAATGTTCAGGACATGGTGTTTGTGTAGACTCTGTATGCACTTGTGATGCCCAATTTATTGGAGAAGCATGCCACATTCCGATTTGTCCAAACAAGTGCACAGCCAGTAATGGGGTGTGTGATAAGGAACAACATCGCTGTGTCTGCAATCCAAAGTATAAAGGTAAATTAATTATTTAGATTTTATTTAATTCTATATTACTAATTGTGTGCTTTTTTTTTATAGGTGATGACTGTAGCCAAGTAGCTGAACATGGTTACTGGGAATTATTGAAGACAAGTGATTTTGTTCCCCAAGGTTCTGCATCTCATACAGCAGTTGTATGGCAAGACTCTATGTATATTGTTGGGGGAGAGTCTTTTAAAAAAGGACATATGTTATATGTTTATGATTTCAATGGTAAGTTTCTAAATTACTTATTTACATTAAATCATGAAATACAATATTTATTTTTACTTTATTTTGTGTTAGGTCATGTATGGGAAACACCTCATGTAATAAGCAAAACAGCACCAACCATACGATATGGACATTCGTCTGTGCTGTTTGGTGTATGTATATCTATTATCTAAACAATATTATAGTTTTATTTAATAGTGTTAAATATTGTGCAAAATTACAATTGTTTGTAGGACAAGATATACGTTTATGGAGGAGTTAAAGAAGATGGAATTGTGTGTAATGAATTGTGGGCTTATGACATAAGTGCCAAGTCCTGGGAAAATGTCACAGTCAATACTGGTTCATGTGAACGTAACCTTATGAACATTGGTTTCACAAATCAAGCCTTGTGTGGACCATTACGTAGTGCTGGACACACAGCAACATTGGTGCCGCCTTCGTTTATATCACAATCTACTTCGTCTGGATCTGGTTCTAGATATGTGACAGAACGCATGATTATTATTTTTGGACATTCTCCTACTTATGGTTTTATGAATTTTGTTCAAGAATATTATTTTGGTAAGTCATTAATAAATATAATCATTTAATAGTGATAAAATTATTTTATCTGTTGATTTGATTGAATACAAATCAATAATTATATTTTTTTATAGGCACTAGAGAATGGGCAGTTGTAAAAACTAAAGGTTATCCAGTAAAAGGTGGATACGGGCACAGTGCTGCTTGGGACCCTGTAACAGAACGTATTCTTGTGTATGGTGGCTATGTGTCAATGAGTCCTCTGCAATCGGCCTTATCTTCAAAACTGTATGCATATGATCCTTACTCACATACATGGTAATTAATATTATTGATTATACTTTTTCTTTTCTTTATTTTCTTATACTTAAGGAATTACAGTGATAAATTAAAAATAACATGTCAAAAGTAAATAGACAAAATTATAGTAACTAGATAGGGTTCTTGTACTTTTAAGCAAATAGGCATCCTTGAAAAAGTGATTACAGTAAAATAAATAAAAATAATTATAATGTATATGTCTTCCCTTACAGGTATTTAATGAGTGACGGTCCAAGTGGTAGGTTTTTACATAGTGGTTCTATGTTGAGTCCTTCTGGAGGTTTAATGTTGATTTACGGTGGAAACATACACAACGATACTGGAGTAAATTTAGTTTCATCTGGAGGCCAGTGTTATACTGCACAGCCATTACTTTATGATACATATTGTGACTCTTGGACACAAATGGCATTGCCCTCAAATTTATTCACCAGTCTCATGCGATTTGGACATTCTGCTATAACATTTGAAAAATCTATGTATCTTTACGGTGGTTTCAATGGCCAAATGCTCAATGACATTCTCAAGTAAGAAAAATCAAACTGTTTATCATTTTTAGTGCTTTTACATTGACATTTTAACTGATGATACATACAACTTTTATTTTATTTAGATTTTCTCCTGGGAATTGTTCATCAAATAATATGATAACTAATTGTTTGAATAGTCGTCATTTTGGTGTTAAATGTGTCTGGGATAACGAAAAAGCCATTTGTTTACCATTTTCAGAAATCCCAGCTATTCCACCCAGTATAGATTTTGAATCAACTTACAGGTAATATCAATTTAACCTTTAATAAAATATAAAAAATATGTTCTTTCTTAACCATTTAACAATATAAATATTACAATTTTTAATCCATAAAATAAAAAATATAGCCGTTGTCCTGAAGAAAGTAAGTCTCAAGTCACGGGAATTATCGATCAGTGCAAACGGCAAACTACATGTGAATCATGCGTTCATACTCATCGGTGTGGTTGGTGCCCTTTATCAAATTCCTGTGTACATGATATAGAACAATGTACTACAATGAATAAAGATGATATTCCGTATCGTAGTGAACGTGTAAGTATTGTAGCTTGATGGCAGAGCGATTTCATGTATACTTAATAGTGAATACTTATATTTAAACAGGCGTAGTTCTAGATCTCTGAAATAAACGAGTAGCTAATTTTTTAAGAAAAAATACAAGCATACAATTTTAGTACATAATAAATTATATACAGGTTATTCACCAAGCACTCTGGCCTCCTATTTTTCTTCAATAATGCCGTTGTTATAAATCTTGTTTTTGGAATTTTTAAATATATTTAGACCATATTTCAAATTCTTTAGATATTTTCTACTTCTTATGGAGTGTCCTGTAGTGATCCAAATTTCTATTGTTTTAATAGGAGCCCCCTCCCCTTTTACTGTAAATTAATTTATGAATAACTTGTCTAAAAAAGTTGACAAATTAAATTCAAACGAGTAGTTTTTCACTTATTAAAATGTTCATAGTAATGAAGTCCTTAAAAATGGTATTACAAAAATTTTAAACTATGCTTAATAGATTTAGTATTTATTTTTACTAATTAAGGATGATAAATGTACAGTAGAAAGGGGGTTCTCTTTTGAAAACAGAGTTAGTATCTTCACAAGACATTCTTTGAGTGGTACAAGAAATCTCGAGAATTTGAAAAATGGTCTTTAAATATTTTTAAAAATTCCAAAAATAAGATTTTGAATAACAATGTACCATACTTAGAGAATCACGTTGTGGAACACTAGATATGAATTAACAACAATGGTACTTACGTTTTATCTCGACTACCAAAATTTATGAAATAACTAAGTATTTAATCGTATTATATTTTTGACGTATAATTGACATTCAGTTATTACATTTAAGATAGTAATAAAATATGTAAAATAATGTATAAGTTTAAAAACATTTTAAAAATTCAAACAAAATAAATAATTTAAATCAATAAATTAAATAAATAATTTTTTTGCGGAGAAAAGTATGTTTTAATATCCATTCGAATTCTTTAAAATGGATTGTTTGCAAAGTTTTGTCGCCAAACAAATCAGTTAGATAGGAATCTAAATGATGGCGAAAAATTCCCCTCTGTTTTTTGTTTCACTACTTTCACTACTAAGGCGTTCAATTTTTTGGGTGTGTGCTCCAGTGGTTGGGTTTAATTTTATTTATATCCACTTACATACCGACATAAATAGTTAATAGTCTGATGGCAAAATACGTGATAGTAAATTGTACATAGAATAAAAAAAATTTATTGTGTATTGCGATGATACAGATTAACATATGGGAATTTAAATTCATAAATAGATTCCTATACGGAGGTTGTCGAGATAATCTGGATAGTTCTAACAGGTAGTCTTAGAAAAATTTGGGTTGTCGAGATAGCCAGGAAGTACCATAACAATATTTAATTTCATTTTAAATTTATGGATTTTAAGACATGAATTATTTATCATACATATAAATGTAAAATAATATGGGGGACGAGGTGGCCGAGTGGTCAACGCGTCGACTTCGGCACAGCCGGTCCAGGTTGGATTCCCGGCCATCGGACGGCATTTTTCTTCGGGCAGTCACGGTGTCCGGAGAACAAGTGCCGCCATCCCCCCACCCGGGGCATGGCAGAAACCTACGGGTGCCCCACTAGAAATTCTGCCAAACACAACACACACGTGTACAATCCCTACCGTTACAAACCCCACTACCAACAATCGTAAAAACTCCACAAACAGCTAATGGCCATAGTCGCCGGGCTTAAGATCAATAAAAAAAAAAAAAAAAAAAAATGTAAAATACATACAATTTCTAAAAGTGGGGACATCCTGGATTTGCACCTATATCAAAATGTCTAATGTAGATGATGATTTTGCTTTTGTAGCCAATAACATCTGGTTATCAATGTACCAATGAAAATGCTGATCATATGCGTTGTAACCATCTTCACTCATGTCAATATTGTGTTACTCATACTGGATGTCATTGGAATTCCAAGATTGAAGTTCCTATATGTGTACCTATCACAAACAAATCCATGATTCAAGATTTTACAGTTAGTTTTGTCTCCAAAGTCTATGATTGTTTTATAAATACAATTTTATAAGCTCCATATTTTTTATACAGTCACCAGATGTATGTGAAAGTGTTTGTGATCATTATACTGAATGTACCAATTGTACAAAAGATGAATGCATTTGGTGTCAGAATAATGAACGATGCATTGACAAAAATGCGTATACATCTTCATTTCCATACGGTCAGTGCAGAGAATGGACAACAGATGAGCACCGTTGTAGAACTTCACCAGGTGAGTAATTTCTAATTTATTTTTATTTTTATTTTTTGCTAATGCTGATAAGTGATGACAACATTTCCTGATAATATTGTATGTTTAATGTTTTGATATTTTAATGCTTATTATTATTTTTTATAATTTTTACTTGAAATGTAAACTCAAAAAAATGAATTCGGTACAAAACTATTTTTATTATTATACACTTTAGTTTCAAATAGAAATTTTATTTTTATTTTAAATTAGCAAATGTTTTCAGGTAATTCACAGTGCAATTACTATAGGACTTGCACTGACTGTCGAGATGATCCAGAGTGTGGTTGGTGTGATGACGGGTCGGGCACTGGTTTAGGTTCATGCATGGCAGGTGGCAATACGCCACCACAATCATGTTCTCAAAATAAATGGTACTTCACTCACTGCCCAAGTTAGTATACAAAATTAAGCATTAATTGGAATTTAATAAAATAAGTGTTCCACAAGATTTTGCAAATTGTGGTATGGGTGAGCAGGTAATACTTTAACAAGACCAATAAAAATTTTTTAATTTATTTGATAATAGTATTTATATACTCTGTCCCACGAGAGAATAATCACTTTTTGTGCATCATGAATTATTCGATTGGTGTAGTTGGGTAGTTGGTGGACCGATTATTCTCTCGTGGAACGGAGTATAGTGTCAGACATACACTATTTCAAAATGTATGTGAAGGTACAGTAGATAGTAATCAAAAATGAATTAAATTTTTTAAGAACAATCGGATTCTTAAGAATAGTCAAATTTATAATATAGTTTTTTTTTCACAATATTGTTTAATTATTTCTAAGGCTTTAAATGGACATCATTAGAATTAGAATTAGTAGAACTCATTGTACTTTTTTTCACCTTCTCTGGTTTTATACATACTAATGCAATGTTATTTACTATTTACGCAGCTTGCCAGTGCAATGGCCACAGCACTTGTATGAACAATACTGATGTGTGTATACACCCTTGTTCAAATAACACCGAAGGTCAAAACTGTGAGACGTGTATTAAAGGATTCTATGGAAACCCAGTCAATGGTGGTGAATGTAAAGGTAATTGTTTTATTCAGGGAATTAATCATTATTATAAGTATTGTTATTGCACTAAGGACCAGTAAAAATAATTAAATAATTCATACAAATTTAATTTTATAGAGTGTCGGTGTAACAATCAAGGTAACCATTGTAATCAAGAAAATGGAAAATGCTATTGTACTACAAAAGGGATAATCGGAGATAACTGTGAAAAATGTGACACAAATAACCATTATCTCGGAGACCCATCTAATCACGGTTCCTGTTTTTGTAAGTAAATTGTCTAGTTTTGCTTAGAATAAGAATAAATATCAATATAATGTATACATTTATGCTCCACTCATCTACTATTTAAAGCATTATAACATTTTATTTTTTTAGATGATCTGACCATTGACTATCAATTCACGTTCAACTTGTCTAAAAAAGATGATCTGAGGTTCACTCAAATCAATTTTCAAAATTCGCCTTCAAAGTCTGATGTTGATGCCGACTTTAGCATCACCTGTTCGGTGATGGCCAAGATGAACATCACTGTCAGACCTGGTATGTTTCAGTAAAAAAATAAAAAATATGTATTTATATTTTTTAAATCAAATAGTGCAGTGTATTCATTGGCAGCAATATCAAAACTTAATTGGCTCGCGCCCCTTCATTTCTACAATAAAATATGTTAAAAATTAATAGCTCTTTCTCATTTTCTTCCATAGTATGTATTTATACTTTATACCGTAATAAATATGGACACATCTTGTACTAGTTTTCTTTAGCTGACACATAACACATTTTAGATTCCACTCAAACTTATCTAAAAGGAAGAAATCTACAGTATAAAAATGAATCAACTTGTAAGTTTAATTTTTATAATATTTCACATTTATAGCTTCCGGACCAGAAAAGATGCTACTACCGTTACAGAACTGCACAAACTTCAGAACTAAGTTTTTGAAATCAGAATACATGTTTGGCACCGGCGACAACATGTCGCTGACAACATTCTATGTTTACGTTTACGATTTTAAACCTCCACTCTGGATACAGATATCGTTTTCTCAGTATCCAAAATTAAATCTCCAACAGTTTTTCATCACATTCTCTTCGTACGTATAATTTTACCGCAGCTGGTTCAGCAAGTTCTGCATTGTCATGACCTCGGATTTTTGTTATAACGTTGCAGATGTTTCTTGCTATTGCTGTTGGTGGCCGCCATATTGTGGAAACTCAAACAGAAATATGACATGTATCGCAGAAGACAGGTAGGTCATGTCGCTTATGTATAAATAAAAAAATATTTGTTCATATCGTCTCTAACTTTGGCACATTGCCAAAAAATCAATTTTACTGATAATCCGTTTAAATCTAAAAAAATAACCAACACTGCAATGTTATGTAGCCGAGCATGTATACAAATGCATGACAATTATAATAATATCATATTATTCTGTTCATTTTGCGCGTAGAGAATGTTCGTGGAAATGGAACAGATGGCTAGCAGACCATTTTCGGTGGTCGAGGTCGAAATAGAAAAACGCAATGCCATTCATGGTAACCAAATACCATCGATACCGACCATTTCTGTTTCGAGCAATTTGAGAAAACGCAAAATCGTAAGTGATATTAATAACTATTATTAAACAGTAATATGACATTAAGTGTGCTTAAAAAATATACTTTGCTATGCAGGACGTACCAAATCCAGTGGCCTTGGAACCTTGTGCTGGCAATCGAGCAGCTGTGTTGACATTGCTTGTCAGACAGCCGACGGGTAACGATAGATTCACACCACACGGATATTCAGGTATGCCAGATATATTAAATGCTTATTATCTATTCAGATTTCAAAATGGTTCATTTGTCTTGTTCCATGCAAATCTTAGAAAATACCAGGAATTTCAAATCATATCTAACCAAATAATACTAATCATCATAAAAAAGTGTAAAATAATACCAATGTTTGTTCTTAAATCTTAACTTAAGGAGGTTTTCCACAGCTCGGGGCTTGTAGTTTGGAGTTGTAACTCATGATTGTACAGAGCATCAGAGTGTGTAATCAGAATTGCTCGGCTTGGCTCGTCCTCAAATTAATTTTTCAGTAAATTAAAATGAAAATTTCAGTAACCCGCTGAAATCATTGCCGTAACCATAGAACAAAATGTATTATAAATTGATAAGAAATTAACGAGCCCTGCCACAGCTAGCGCTTGTACAACAGCAACCTTCTTGATACTGACTAGTGACAACCGGAACCACAAACCTCGAGCTGTGGGAAGCTGGCTTTAAATGTCTAGAAATGCCTTGTATTTTCTTAAGACAGTTTCGTACGCTACAAACCCCACCATTCCCAGGGTGGGTCTATGATAAGCCTACCGTAGACTCCAGCCCTGAGGAGTTTTTTTAAGGGAAAGTGACGAAGCCAGGAAGGAGAATTTAGATGTTTAATCCTCCCCCCCCCCCACTCATATTGCCTTTCCTGCCCAAATAAATGTATTATTAATACACGAAAACTGTAAAAAAACTTAGTTTGGTTTATACGCCCCCCTCCCATTCATAATCCTGGCTACGCGACTAATTGTGGGATATCATCTTTATCTCCCAGTCCAACAACTGCAGCAGTTAATATAATATAATAATAAGTTGTTTGTTTTTCTCAACTTTTTACAAACTAGTTTGGAAATGTATACACCTACTACTACTAAAGTTAATACTCCTGTCGCGTTTTTTTGTTATTCAACTCAGGTCTGGCGATAGCGTCAGCTCTGGTGGTGGTCGGCAACGTTCAACATTCCAAGACCAATGGGATCGACAACAGCAGTTCTCCGCTGCCGGGCAAAGAAGACGTCCGCTGGACCGGTAGGGGTTTGAAAGCCAGTCAGCATCCCAGCGAAGCGCGAATTTAAAATAATGACGACGACGACACTCACAATCTCTCTTCTCTTCACCAGCTTCGTTGGCGGTTCTTTCGCGCTGCAGCGTAACATATAATAATATTATAATCGTATAAAAAAATACCTACACCTAAATATATATATATATATATATATACATATATATTTATATATATCCACTGTGTGTATAGTCGAACCAGATAAGACTGATGAGATCGTATATATTATTATAATATACGTTTATACGGTGCATTTATGTAATACTTTACTACTATATTTAATATAAATACAATTAATGTACTACTACTACTACTACTACTACTACTACTACTACTACTAAACTATCCGTAGGTTTCTGAATTAATCTGATGGTCGTCAGATTGGTTCATTAACGACAAAACATAGGTACGATGGAATATAATAGTATTATACACACGCTAGGCCTGTATTTTTTTTACCGCTGCGCCAGCAAGTGTTGTAACATTTTTATTGTATAGACGCCGCACAGGCCATTTCTTTTTAATCTCATATAGGCAGTGGTGCAACTTGGGAGTGCTTAGCCCCCTTAAAAATATTCCTTATTGATTTAGATATAAGCCCCCAATGGGTTATTTTAAATTAATAGTTTTGTTAGGTGTGCTGTAATTGCCTACCCCCCCCCCCCCCCCACCACTAGAATTTTAACCCTAGTTTTGCGCCAATGCATATGGACACGATACTTAGAATCTCATTTTGATCCGTGTACTTTCATTCCACAAAAATCTCAAATCTGTGTCTTATTCACCAATTGATAAACACGCCATACGTTACAATGTGTCAATGGATATCCCTCCTGACTTTTGCCCCTCCCCCCTTACCAATCACCCATGATTTATAGTTTAATTTTTAACTTGCCTGCCAATGCCTGCCATCGCCATGTATACACACTCGTTTAGAGTGCAATAGTTCTCTTCTCGAGCACACCTGCTGCACATTCCTAATTCCTATATAATAATATACCATACCATCGGTCTCGAATGTCGAGAGACGGTTTGGGTGTACCGAGTATACCGTACTGCCGCGTAGGTGTAATATATAATATTTTGCATGTCCCATGTCGTTTGTGATTATTATATTGATAAAATATTTATACATACCTCTACGTCTTAAGATATTATAATTATTTAATATATTATTTATTATTGTGTACAACTGCTGTGACTCCCATTAATAGTATTATTATTATTATTGTTGTTACTTGTTGTACGATAGACGGTATTTCTTTGCAATACCCATGTACGGACGGTTCGAAATGTCGCCTCTTCTCGTCTATTCCATGGCACACGTCGCTGGCCCTCAAATAGTCAAATCGCTTAATCCCTCAAAAGTGAAACAACTCGTTGCTATCGCGAACAGTAATAAAAGATACTATGGTAGCGGATCCAACATAGCCCTGCAATTTCTCCTTCCATCCATCGCATACGCTTTAATACAAGAGCGTCCGTATTAGTCAACTGAATTAGGTAGTCATTTCCATATTTTCGTATCCCCATTTCTCATTAGGAATTTGTCGGATTGCGTTATCTCAACGTATTTTACTTATACTATAATATTATTAGTACTACATTATAGGCATGACATGAAGTTTCTCGGGTGGGTTTTCATTATTCTTTTTGGGTGGTTTTTTGTTTCGATCTTCTACACTTACATTTCCTACATAATTATGATAATAATATATTTTGGTCCGTAATCCAAAACGGGGCCAAATTCAAAATCGTTCGTCCAGCGGGTGTCCGGCATGACACGACGACGACATGCGTATTCGGTAAAACTCTTTTTCTCATTATAATAATATACTGTAATAATACTGCGCTACGATACATTTTATAAGAATTATTTATTATTATAAATTATATATTATTAATTATTATGTGTTCTGATAAAAAGAAGCATATTATTTATAAAAAATATTTTCTGTGATTTTAGATTTGCTTACTCGATTGTGAGTGGTTTTTCTTTATATAGTGTTAACTACTTTATGATTTTGTATGTACATATATTATACGAATGGTAAAATTCTCCAAATAACACTGCTAAGTGCTAATTATTATTAATGAATACAGTTATATAATAATATTATAAAAATTATTATTTTTTTTATTATTATAATTTTAGTATATTATATATCATTAGTTTATAAATATTTTTTTTTAAAACGTCCATTTTTTTTTATATTTTCATTATCATATATTTTTTTGTTAAGAAAACTATTAAACTATACTTGTTTTGTCATTAGCAGGGGCGCCTGCAGAGAGGGGCCAGTGGGTGCCATTGCACCTATTGGAATTTTTTTAATGAACAAAAAAATCAGTGAATAATAATGTAAATATGTGACTACCTATGTATGCATAAGATATTTAATATTGCACTCACTGAGCTGACTTTCTGTGGGCGCCCCTGGTCATTAGTCATGTTATTTAATATCCTAGTTTATTTTGTATAAAAGAAAGAAAACAGGACACAGAGTATATGGCTTAAATTATAATATGATGCATCTATTGTACCTACTTATAAAAATATAATTATCATAAATTTAATGCGAGAAAAATATATTAGTTTTTGAGAATATTATTGTTTCAAAAAAACTTGTTTATTTGATATTTCATCTAAATCAATTCAATAATTACTATTTACATAATAAATGCATTATTCAACTATAAACGCTATTGGGAATGTTAAATATTATGTTAAATGATGTTATTAAAAATGGTTATACTGTTATAAAAATAAAATAAATATGTGCATATTTAGTACCTTTTGTTATAAGTCATACATTTTTAAAGTTATTAAATGTATATAACACAAGAATTTTTAATTCTAGTTAAATATAAATTTAAAATTTACAATCAACTAAAAAATGTTGTTCTACTTTTGACTGTAAATCCTAACTAACAAATTTAACTTATAATAAGCCTTATGAATATTTATTTGTATGTACTTTCATACAAAATCATTCAGTTGATCTAAAAATATGTATGTTATGGTGAATTGTGAATTAAAAAAATATTATGTGTTCTGGGCACATTTAATAATACTATAATAGCTAAATATATCTATTAAAAGCGCTGTTAAAAAGTTGTTGTGTTTTTAGTAAAATAAATGAAAATAAAAGTATTAAAAATGTAGGATGCTATAAGTTACCTTAAAAGAATTAAGCAGTTGATTCTAGCCTTCAAACGATACTTGTTAAATTATTTTTTGTAACTTTTAATTATGTACCATGTATCCATGTCCAATGTCCACAATATAATGTACATGTTGACCTACAGATTATTCTCACATTGTCAATTAATCTTAGTAAATCACGATCATTATATTAAAAGTGATTGCTAATACAATTATTATAAAAAGCAATAGCCTTTAAAATATAATAAATCAGCCTACATTGTATTGCTACATTTTTTTATGAATCAATTGTATAGACACTAAAATGATTAAATTAAAAATATATAATTAAGATTCAAGTTTAAATCAACGCCTATTCACATTTATAATATGTTCAAAGTCTACTGTACGTTGGTGTCTTGCTAACTTTAATATTAATATAAACAGGGAAGTGTTGATTATGCATTGTCAGTACGGACAGTACTACATATGGCTGATGATAAGTAAGTAAAATCCTTTTTACGAACCGACAAATGTTGGAAGTTCAATTCAACTGTACACATTTATTTATACTGAGCGGTCACTCACATACCCATCAGCCAAGCACTTAGAAAACATAAAAAATAAATTGAACATATTTTTTGATAAATACCAGTTATCACAGCCGACTTCAATGAAAAAGCATGGAATTTGTAAATAATTATTAAATGTAAATATTTGTGAATGTAGAATTCCTAATATACATCAATTGTGGCATTCACAAAATATATTTTAGTTGTGTACCCAAAGCCAATTACCGAGGTTTGATTTTCACTAAAAATACATGTTTGGTAGGGCCACACCAATGCAGCGTAAAAGGGGCAGCCAGGTTATAACTTAAAGCGATTCTTCTTTACTACATTAATGTGCCAGACTTAGGCATCTGTATAAGACTTCAGACTTGTATGTATAAGTCATAACTAATTTATAAACAAATGTATCTAAATTGTATTTTAACCTCAATGTCATGGAAATAATGCATATATTAATATATTATAACAAAGGCCGGATTGAGAACCTATTGGGCCCCGAGGCTGAAATTTCATATGGGCCCTTCTGACAAAACATGCTTTACAAAGCCGCTCGCCGGAACATACATTTCTCAACTATTTCACAAATTGACAATTACATTATAAAATCATAAAATTAATAGATAAATTTAATTTATGTCTATAAGGCTACTCATTAATTTATTGTAGTATAATAAAAGTAAATTCTTCATATTTCATTGATTTAAATTCAAATTTTTATAACTTTTAAATTTATTAACAGTATACTCATTTACAACATATATGAAACAAAAACCATTTAATCAAATAATTTTTTTTTCTTGCTTTACTTGAAGCCAACTCTCTTAGTACTTCATTTAAGTCTAATGATTTTAACAATAATTTGTATGTCCAAGTTTTCTTGAGTTTCATTGGTTAAATACTTACTTTTTACCCTAGTTAATTTAGAAAAAGCTCTCTGTACATAAATAACATTATTAACGATTGATGATATTATTGATTTCAACGAAAATATCAAATAACTGTAAAATACGTCTTTACTATTTAGTTGTTTTTGTTGATAAAAAAAAATGGTTTTTAAAATATTGAAAAACTTATCTTTAAAATCACTAAAAAATGTGTATCAGCTTAAAATTGTTTTGGCCCTTTTCATTTTGGTACTTGGGAGAGCCCCAGCTGGATCCCCCATAATCAGGCCTGGATTATAACTCTTGATGTTTTATAATAATCAAATCTATAATTTCTTTTTTTGTTCAAATATTTGTAATTTTGTTACATCGTAGCTGTGTATTTGACAATAAATTCCAACAAGATGGTGTTAACAATTATTTTTATTTATATTATTTGTAACATTATTTTATTATTGTAACTTAAAACCAAGATTATTGAAATGACTGTCTATCAAACAACACAAAGATATTATTTAAATGTTATTTTAATAAGTAATTCAACAAACACCAAAAAAATTGTTTATATGATATTATTATGTACTTAATTTTAAGAGACAATAATATATAGCTGAGATAAGAGATAAAATAAATCAATGCATATTTAGAAGGTTGCTATAAAAATGAAGTAACTCAATATTGTAGCCAGAGAAAGTTTTGTATTGAACTGAAAAATAGTATATACAAATAACGTTAAGGATATAATCAATTTTACAGAAGATCATGAAGTAAACCTGCTTATTTATTAATGGATCTCATTATCAGTCTAAAGTATAAACAATGATAAATCTCTCCCTTAAAACGTTATATATGTATATTAGTTTTACATCGTCAAGTCCATAATAGCATTGACAATATCATTGTTGTTCTTTAGCAGCGCTTCAATGGCCTTGCGTTTGGTCACTTGTGCTTGCGCACAAACTAGGTCCACATCCTTTTCTTCTACTCCCTTGTAATCAATCTCGCCTTCTTCCTCTTCTTCTTCTTGGATAGGCTGGCTGACCATTGGTCTGGATGCACCATCTTTGTCCAATACATTCGGCATCATATCAGCAGACTTGAATTTCTCAGCAGCTGCAACTTGCGCTTGCTGGCTTAAATCTTCGATCTTGGCCTCACCAAACACAATGTAAGTGTCGGACGCTGGGTTCTTGAAGACATCAGGATTGTTAATGACAAACAAAATATTTTTGGACTTGCGAATGGTCACTCGATTGACTCCGTGGATCTAAAACCAAAAACAATTTGAGGGTTGACGAACACCGAGCATTAAAAACAAACAATAATTTCCTACAACGCACCTGCTTGAGACCAAGTTTAGATATGATTTTCCTGGCTTTTTTCTCGCCTCTCGACTGTCTGGCCTTGTTGGACAAGTCTTCCGCGGTGACGCCGCTTGCTCCCTCGCCACCCTTACCGGTTGCAACATCTACGCCGCTCGAATCGCTGTCACTGTCTGCAGCGTCTTTCTTGGGGTCCTCGAAGCTTACCTTTTTCGTCGCATCGATTTCCGTTAATTCAGGCATGTTTCCTGCAATAAAACACAAGCGTTAGCGCCATTGAAAGTCTGTTCACTTTAGGATTTCTAACGTATTTAAGACGAATGTGCCGCAGACTCGACGTCTTTCGTTACTTACTCGATGCGTTAAAAAAAAATTGCTGGTCGAACAACAAACAACGGGACGGGCCTCGAGGTTAGGTACGAAAAAACGTGTTGTGATCAACAATGAGACTCGCGAAGACCGAATTCGGTATTATCAAAATCACAGTTCGGCATTCAAGTCAAGGAGTATGTGAGTATAATTTTCTGTGTAAAAGAAATAAGCGTACAGTGTTACCGCGCGTGATAATGTCGAAAGTCCCGATACTGGATCTGCATGAACGACGAAATAATGTGTCAAGCGGCAAAAAAAGTAAAAAACAATATTATGATTTATGCCCTTTGATAATAATTCAATACGAAATACGAATTATGAGACATTTATCCGTACTTCAGATAGGTACATTTAACTTAACGTCGGAGCGAAGATTGAGCGCCTAAAAAATGTACATTGTTAAAAACTCATCATTAAATAATACGAGTATGAAGTTGAGTCAAGGTTAATAAAATATAATATTCTATTTTTTTTATATTAACCTTGAAGTTGGGTGACTTTCTTTCAGGTGGCTAGTGATAAGAACACTTGTATAGTTGTATGCTCGGTTGCATTACGGTATATACTAGGCGTTATTTATATTGCCATTTGTATGTCGAATGTTCTACTTCTATTTCTAACCACTAGAATATCGGCAAAGGATTTGCACCGGAATATTTTGTTGTCACTTTATAAAACCCTTATAGGTTATTAAGGGCCGTTATTACAATATTCTGTTAAGGTGTACTCTAACGTAGCGGACACATTTAGCGGCTCCTTTTAAGTATTATAAAACAGCGCCTCAAAGCCCAGGACATAGAGCCATACGGCGCAAAACAGGTATCCGTCCGTGGATTTAATTTTTTTGGCAATGTTCTGGAAGGAGCCGACGGACTTAACATAATTATTATTCGGAAAGCCAGGAAAATGTACTATCCTACGAGATACATTAAAAAAAACACACGGCTTATTAAGTAATTGTACTTAGCTCCCGAAAGACACAGGTATGACGCGTAACGGGTATCCGTCCGAGGTGTTTAATATTTTTTTGGCAATGTTCCGGAAGGAGTCGACGGACTATAGATATTTGGAAAGCCAAGAAAATTTACCATGACAAATTATACTTATGAATTTACGATCAGTATGATTTGAAGCAAGGTCGCATTGAATACACCTTGATCGGAAATTTGGATCTCCGAAAAACATGGAAACGAGCCCGCGGACCAACATGATGTTAGACCCTTGGTTACCCGTATCATGGAAACGTTTACTGGCACATAGGTGGGGTACGATACGCGGGTCGGCTTGTTTACCATTCCTGATGGCCGAATCTCTTTTCACTTTTGGCTATTTCACATTTTCTCGATACCATAAGCATAACAGTTCGTACATAGTTAATAAATTAATCCACATAACACGTTTTTATAACGGACTAGTGAAGACGTGGAGTGCGCTCGGTCTTCAGACTTCAAATTGCAACGCACCGGACGTAAGTAGTCGCAACAATATTACATACTTTTAAGTCTTAAATGTCGATAGTAGGTTTATTGTGGACAAAGGTGCGAGGTCAGCATATCAGTCGTAGGTGATATGCCGAGGACTGAAATTGCCTTCCCGCACGAGCCACGCATATTTTTTTTTTGTCACTCCTTTGCATTCATTGATCATCGCAAAGGATCTATGCAAAAACTAGACTGTTACACGACAACAATTAATGCATGTAAGAAACGATTTGGTCTTATTTCTTTAAAGCTTCATGGAAGTTATAATATAAATATTATTTATCTATTCTGTGATATAAGATGCAGTGGTGGTCAAACGATGGGGATTGATCCCCACATGACATTTTTACCCATGACATCGATGCTCCAGGAAAAACCAAATTCAAAATTAGGGGGAAAGGTGAATTTTTACGCAAACTAGTTTTTTACAAAATTAATTTTTAGATTCTGAATGGAACGATGAATGTATTGATTTTACAACTATGTTTTTTTATTTTTGTGTCTGTGTAAACGATTAGTAGTCGAAATAATGCTTCGATTTTCAACTTTAGTATTTTGTTCGATGGGGAAGTAAATCTGGTTGGTACTTTTGGGAGCGGTTTTTTTAAAAATCCCAATAGTTTTCAAAAGCGCCCGGAAAAACAAAATAATAATTAAGGAAAAACGGGAATTTTTACACAAAATCGATTTTGGCTTTTGGTGGATCTCTGGAACAAATGATCGTAAATACATGAAATTTTCAGTGAATGTTTATATTAGACTTTTCTATTTATGAAAAAAATTTTAAAATATTTTGAATTGTTTTGAGCTGTTTACGGATATACCCAGTTTCCAACTTTTTTAGGTTTTTTTTTTTTTAATGAATGACAATACAACTTTATTTGTTAGATTAAAAACCCTGAAAATGTAATACTAAGCTCCTATTATGTTGTTACAATGATGTTTGAAAAATATTGAAAATCCTTGGTCACAGTTTTTTTTAATAAGCATTTAAAGTTCAAATATTGACAAAATACGGAAAAAAACACGACATTTTGCAAATTATTTTTAGTTAGAAATTCATAAAAATTTTTCTTTTTAAATCTAAGATTTGAAAATGTAATACAAGATTTTTCGTAAGTTTGTCTACATTTATCAAAAAAATGTCAACCGGAAAGTGATATTAAACTTTTATGAACAATTCATATTTTTACAAAATTTGTGTTATTCACTCAGTTTCTTATGTAACAATTTTCTTATTTTGATATAATTCAAAAACGAATGACTCTAGATACATGCAAATTTCACTGAATGTTTGTATTAGCTTTTTCTATACACAATAAAATTTTGAAAATAATTTGACTCTTTTTGAGCTGTTTACGGACATTGTCAGTTTTCAATATTTTAGTTTTTTTTTTCTATAAATATCAATAAAATTTTATTTGTTGGGTAAAAAAGCGTGAAAATTTAATACAAGGTTCCTGATATATTGTTACAATAGCAGTTGAAAAATATTAAAAATACATAAGCACAATTTTTTTTTATAAGCATTTAAAGTTCAAATTTTGACAAAATTTATCAAATTTAAAATATAATAATTATTTTGTGGTTAAAAATTTATAAAATGTTTAACTTCTATATCTAAGGTTTGAAAATTTAAAACAAGGCTCCATGTAAATAGATTATATATAAATTACTTTATTCACAATAATATCATCAAATGACAAATATACTTGGTAATATCTTAGGCTGACTGACCGTTTTCGCTCCGAATCGTTTTTCTTATGCAATGATATTATATCATTGAATTTTAAATTTATCACCATCCATTACTATGACCCACTTGTAATCTACTGTACATAAGAGCAACATCCACTTACCCACCTTTTTTTATTTTATGGTTCCTCAAAAACTAAAAAATTTAGATACTTGAAATTTTCACCAAATATTTTTTTTGATGTCATCTAAGATACATGATATATCTTTTGAAAGATTTTGAGCTATTTATCAATAGTTTTTTTAGAAATGTCGATAAATTAAATTTGGCTAACCAAACAATTTTGAAAATTGAATAAAAAGTAATTCATAAGTTGTACATATTTTCATTACAAAAAAATTATAAGTCATAAGTCACAATTTTTTTCATAAGCATAGAAAGTAATACTGAGCAAACTAGCAAAATAAAAAGAAAAAATAGATTTAATATATTTCATAATAATATTGTAATTAATTCTTTATAAATAAAGTTTGCATTTACCATAATTGATAAAATTGATATTTGGCATTACTATAAATGTCTATAGGTATCATAAAATTATATTTGTTTAAATGTTAAAAATTCAACCACATCCCCCTCCATAGCAAAATCATTTGACTGCCGCTGATAAGATGTAACAAAAAGTTTATGTTTTGTAAGGACCATAGTATAGATTTCAGTGGCTGTTTGTACAGGAGATATGCGTGCCCAGCACTTGGGGATTTCCATTTTACCACCCGGCACTATAGGAATTCCCTCCTCATCACGACCTGTGCAGGAAAAAGTCGCTCCAACTTTTCGGTGCAGGCGTTATAAAAAATAATGCCAAAAACATTAATTGTTATCGTATAAACATAATGTACGCTGCATAATAATAATATACAAGTGATTCTTTTATCATGAAACACTCATTATTTCAAAAAGTATTTATGTTTTTGAAAATACTTTTTTCACATAGTTTCAAGTTGTTAAAAAACAACATTTTTATTAAAAAATCATATTTTCTATCCTTATGTTTTTAAGTTTTTTACTTTTTTGAATGACAACATAGAGTTTTAATTTCGTATTCCAAGCAAAATATTTTTCTAAGTATTTTGATAATCAAATTTAGTACGAGTAATTTATGAGTTATAAGTATTTAAAGTTTAGACAAGCTGAGTAGTGGACAATCATTTTGCTGGGTATCCCCGTACCACTCTTCTTCGTCCATCTAAACTTTAAATACTTATAACTCATAAACTACTCGCCCTTAATTTGATTTTTATGAATTAAAATGCTTAGGAAAATATTTTGCCTTAGAAAATGAAATTAAAACTATGTTATCATTCAAAAAAGTAAAAAAAATAAAAAATTATAAGGATAAAAACTATTTAAAAATATAATTTTTTAATAAAAACTTGTTTTTTTAACAACATGAAACTATGTAAAAAATATTTTCAAAAACAATAATACTTTTTGAAGTAATGAATGTTTTATGATAGAAGAATCACCCTGTATTATATTAAAATACATTTGAATATTTGATGTAAGTTCAGCGCCAGATTGTGATTTTAAATTTCTATCGGCTCTCAACAAAGAATCGGCCCATTTAACAAAAAATTTACCTTATATATTATTTTTTATTTACACTATGATCAAAATTCAAAGTAAACTAAACTATAGTGAACTACAGAAAAGTCAATTCTTTTATTTTTCACTTATCTTTATAGGTACAATTCGCATAACAAAGCTACCAAATAGATTAATATAAGTATTAAAAAATTAAAAATATAAGTTTAAAGCTTGATGTTTGTAATTTTCACCATTTCATCTTACTCTCATGACTTTAGTACAACCATTTTAATCAATTTTATAATGTAAGTTTAAAATTTGATTTGGTTTTAGATAAATTTATATTTTGGTACCTTTGTAGTTTGTACATTGTAAATATATATTTTAATACCCAATATATTATATTATTATTTTAAAATTGTTTTAGCTTGATAATGATCAAAATTAGTTAAAATTGTATGATACAAAAGACGTAGATTATTTTAGATTCTAAGAAAAGTGATGAATGATTTTACTATAATTTTGTATGTTGTTTGTTATTTATTTTTAATAATCCTGTTTTTGACAAAATCGATTTTCTTGGCATTTCTTAAAAACACATCTGTAGATACTTGAAACTTTCACAAAATATTTATAGTAGCATTTTCTGTACCTTTTTTTTCCGTGTTTGAACCGACGACTCCGCAGAAACTGCTTTCGCATTCTCCTGCAAATCATTTTCTGTACCTACCTAGATGATAAAATTTTCAAAATATTATAAATTCTTTTCATTTAAGATACCTTAAATTTATGTATATAATTTAAGAGATCTAAGTTTTGTATCAATCACAGAGTTTAACAGTTGATTTATATTTCATGAGACTAGATATTGTTCATTCCAACTAACAAGATCATTTATTTTTTTTAGCAATAACTGGTAATAGTCTATTTGTTACATTTCCCTCAAATATACTTTTTCAGCTTCCTAAAAAATTGTTGCCTCTTTAGTTTTAATGACATGCCTGATTGTGAAAACAAAAAAAAAGAGTAATAAACTACAGTAGTTTCCTAACAACAAACAATTTATAGGTTCTCTAATGTCAACAAAAAATATTTTAAAATAACTAATTGCTCGCCCTTGTTACATAGGTAAGGTATATTATTACTTATTGTAATTATAATCATAACGCTATTTTCCAACTTAATTTATAAAATATATATAACACATGGGCTATTACAAAATATTATAAAAAAAAAATATATAAATAGACTCAAATAGTAAAATTAGATCATTAAATTGAGTATTTATTCTCTATTATTATTATTATTATTATTCTATATTCTTTATCCTATGATTATTACTGAAATTTAATGGTATATAAATAATTAAAAATTCAAGGTATTACTTTACTGGACACTTTTTTTAAATTTTTTTTTCTGTGTTTGGGTTACATGTACCTGTTGTGTATTGTTGTAACTTAAAACCCATTGTCCCATTGTCCTTTTTTTAAATGGAAATAATAGTTATTTAATACTGTTTGGTATAAACAGCTAACTTAAAATATAGCTTTAAATTTGAAACAAAGACTGACAGCCAAATTCTTTCACCATCGTTTTCAATGTACCAAAATACACAAGTCCTCCAAAAAATGGTTGAAAATCAGGGTGCTTGGTAAAGGTATTCGGGTATTCCTATTTATTGTAGTGTATAATATCATTGGTTGAATATATTTAATATTTTTATTTGTTTTAGGTTAAAATGTTTACTTATACAAATCCTCGTAAGTCTCTTCCGAGGTCTCTTCAGGTTCAGTTACATAAAATTGAACAATCACCAGTGACAACAAATAGAAAACGTAAATTATTTTGTATAGACAATTTGGATGAAAATATCTCTCCATCCAAAGTATATGATCCTGAACATGATATTCCTGAAACATCTTTTAATATGAATTCAACTGAATTAACTCCTACTCTGAGTGAAAAATTTAAAAGTCTTATTTCAAAATCAAAGAATGAACAATTATGTTTATCATCAATTGCCACAGTGGAATCTTCAACTTCTCAACTAATTGAACATAATACCATAACACCATTGAAATCAAAAAATGTCAAAAGAGTTGAATATCTTTCAAATGAAACCTTTAGTTTTAACAAAATTCAAAATAACAAAGCTGACTATGAAGTAAAAGCTCCAAGTTCTTATGATTATAAGGTAAGAAATTTAAATTGTGTATTTCTTATTCACTAAATATTTAATTTATAGATAGGTACACTGGTATAAGTGATTTCACAAAAATACATATTATTTAACCATTCAAATTCCCTAATTTCCCACCTCTCCTCCTTTACATTTCGTTTGACAATAGGTTTAATTAATGGCGAATGTAAGAAAAAATATCTCCATTGTGAAGTGAATCTTGGGACTTCCACCATCAATAATAGTTAAACTATAGTAGGTATTAAAATATAATGTATTCTTATTTATTATTTACCAATATTGATGAAGAAAGGTTACTTTTCTGGAAATTGATCATCTATTTCCGGGACTCCTTTGTAACAAACAATTGAATCTGACCGAGAAACATTTAATAATGAATTTTTCTTTTCAATTACAGTTCTGGGTTCAAATCTTCATACACAGTAAAATATATAATTCAGGCAAAAATATAAATAAAAGTTAAATTGTGTCTTGGTATTGGTACGGTGGATGCATTCAGTCACAAAATGTGTTGCACAAATACACACGTGTTTCAATTTAACCGTACCCCCCTACAAACAGTGAATGGGCATAGTTGCCGTGCTTAAATATAAAAATTAAAATTAAATTTACTGATTTTAGGAAAATACCTGGTTAATCTTGCCTGGGAATCTTCAGAGAGCACTGAAAAAAAAACCACAGTCTCATGAATTAAGATCATGATCTTCCAATGGGTGACGACCTCTTGTATTATGACAGTACATCAAGAACTTAGTACATTGTTGGAGATGTAAATGACAAAGCCTTAGGCTTTAACACTTTGGATACAATTGATTTCTCAGGACACCCAAATCAAAGTAATACAAAATAACTATTATTTATTTTAATTGAGTAAGAACGTGGAGTATATTATACTTTTTTGGAGTTTCTCTGGGTTATAATGTTTGTTAGACTGTTAGACTATTTACTAAATTTTTCATTGGTGATACCTCTTTATTGATTGGTGCTTTATCATTTAATTAACTCATTTTAACACTCATTTAAAAAAAAAAAAATAGAAATGTATTTATTTCATAATGGTTAAGTAGAAACACAAACAAAATCTAAATATTTAGGTAATTACCTACTTAATACAAGATAGGTTGTCTTACATTACAACTGTGCATCAAGAACTCCTAATTTAATTACTAATAATAAATTATTATTATTTTTTTTTCAGTGCTCTCTGAAGATTCACTGGCATTAACCAGGTATTTTCCTAAAATCATTAAATTACATTTTAATTTTATATTTAAGCACAGCAATTAAGGCCATTCACTGTTTGAAGGGGGGGGGGGGTACGGTTGGTATGGAACATTTGTGGTGTATTTGTGCAACACATTTTGTGACTGAATACATGGACCACAACACCAAGCCACAATTTAACTTTTATTTGTATTTTTGTCTAATTTATATATTTTAATGTATATGAAGATTTGAACACAATTCAAAGCCATTAATACCTATTTTATAACCTATTTTCAAACAAAGAAATTCTAAATATGATTTAGAAACAACTCGAAAAGTTGAAAGTAATTATTTTATGTAGTAGTGTATATAATTTTTTCAATTTATCATTGTATTTTCTTACAAATAGGATTTAGTCTTTGGAAAAATTAAAGACACTAATGTTGTTCTGAAAAAACGTAAATTATTTAATGAATTTGAGTTAGACACTGAAAATACTTCTTTTACTGCTCCTGTATCACACAAGAAAACTTCATTCTTTGACTATGGATTTTGCAAAAATAGTGTTCCCAAGCTTCAAAGGTCATTTTCAACTAATGATGCCACTATAAAAGCTGCATTTGAGAAAGGTTAGTAATACACTAGATTATTTTAAACGAAGCAATTAAATCATTATTTTTTGTTTATAAAATTGTTGGATTAAAATGATATCAAAATAACTTCATTAATTAATAGTTTAACTATGTATTGAAATTTATTTATGATGATAATTATAATATGCTACAGTAGTTTTCTTTGGCTAATTTATGTGATCAAAAAAAAAATAGTTGTTCAACTTTAAAAAATATTGTTCTTTTATTTTATCAGAGGATAATGAATCAAATTTAATTGGTGACTTCAGTCGATCATTTATATTGCCTTTGTTAACAATTGGCCGTCATGCAGATCTCCGTAGTATATCTCCTGATACATTAGCTCATTTATTGGAGGGCGCATTCAATGATTGTATCGATTCCTATCTGATAATAGATTGCAGGTTATACAAATATTATTTTATTGTAAGTAGAATTGTATTTTGTATTTATTAATTAATTTTTTTTGTAGATATCCCTATGAATATGAAGGTGGTCATATAAGAGGAGCAATCAACATATTTACTAAAGAGCAACTATATAAAGATTATACTGAAGACAAGTTGGGTAAAAAATCTCATAAAACTGATAAAATTAATGTGAAGAGAAATGTTTTGATATTTCACTGTGAATTTTCATCGGAGAGAGGCCCACGTCTGTGAGTAAAATGTTATTAATTATCATAATAGACTTAAATTTATGTTGTACTTATGTAGTTTGTATTTTTGTTTTTTGAGTGTATTCAACTTGACAAGTAGTAAATGCTGACTAATATTCCAACTTAAATGACACTAAGAAATAATCTTAAAATATTAGGTGGAAAATATTAAACTCTTTAAGGACCTAAAAGTCCTGACTAGTAAAAATGATTTAGCAACTAAAACTAAAGCATAACCAAAGGAACAATATTTTTAGTTTTTAAGTTAAAAGGTTTTATTATCATTTTCATTGCGAAATATACACTAAAATATAGTTATATTGCAGTGTTGTCAAAGAACGATTCCTGGAATTGATTCCTTTTTAGAAGAATGAATGAAGAAATAAATTCCATTATTTTTTAAAGGAATAGGAATGTGAATCAATTCCTTTTTTTAGAAATAGGATCGTAAATATTATAATTCTTTTGTTCTTCTCGGAAAAATTTAAAAAAATATTAGGGGAGAAAATTTTTTTAATTCTGTTTACTTATCTATAAAAAAAAAATAAAAGACGAGATTACCAATTTTTTATTCACATATGACTTTGTGTTCTGATCAATGATTATGATAATAACTGATAGCTCATGAACCATGAGGAACGAGAAAAAGAATGAGTTCCTTTTTCATAGGAATTAGGATTTGAATGAGTTCCTTTTGACATTAAATTAATGAGTAACTGAACGACTTCCTATTTATACTAAGGGAACGAGGAATTGAATAGATTCCTATATAAAAGGAATTTTTATAACACTGTTATATTGATCCTTTCAACCTATTAATCTATTAAAAAGACTTATTCTAAAAATAATTCTGTCTTCCATTTCTTCTTTTAACATCATCTTCCTAACACCCAATTCGGCTTTCAAGCCTCTCAACACATCAATTACATAGATTATTTGATGCCATTTTCTTGTTTGAAAAAAATAAATACTGCTCGTGCGTGTTCCTTTATATTTCATATCAAACCTTTGATAGGCTTTGCACGAAGGGCTGCTATATAAACATAAACTTTTTCTTCCCCCAACATATTCTTTTTACTGATCAAATCTTATCTTACTGTTCGTCATTTTCAAGTCAAGTTTGGTTTTTATTTCTCAAACATTGCAATTATTAATGCGGAGCCCCTCAAGGGGGATTCTTTCTCCAATACTATGTATTATATATGTTGCAGACTAACATTCCGTTAGTAGCTGGGTTTTAGGAAAATAAAGCAATTATATCAGTACATGAAAACCCATACACTGTTTCCTAAAATCTCCATAATCACTTTGACCTAATATCAAAATCAACCAAACAAAATCCATACTCACTGCTTTCACTCACCGTCTTCTACCCCTGCTCAGAAGTCTCTTGGGGTGCATTCGAATATGAATACTTAGAGTAGAGTACGTTTAGTTAGAGTAGAATAGAGTTGATTTTGTTATCTTCGTAGATAAGCATTACTATCAGTAGAGTTAAAACAACCTACCTATTTTTTCGGGGTCAAAGAGTTAACCCGGAGTATAACAACTCGGTGTTACCGAACGGTAGTACGGAGTTAACTCTGCATTCCCGAACGAAGTTGGGTAACTATTTTTTTATAGAGTTAACTAGAGTTGAGTTTTCGAACGCACCCTTGGTAACATCCCAATTCCTTTGTCCCAATTTGTACTTAGACCTAACCATTGATCGCAGTCTTACCTGGGCACTCCATATCAGAACAAAAAAACTCTCCTTAAACTTGTCTTTGCTCAATTAAAACACTAATATCTAACCAAACTTCTCATGTATACATTTTTAAATAAGCCCATGTGGACTTATGGCCTACAACTATGGGGTAATGAAAAACGATTCAAACCATTCAAAACAAAACTTTATGCACAATCACAAATGCCCCACCATCTGCAACTTAACTTTACTCACAGATTTAAATATAAAAAAGGTTCACACTTAAACAATAATATTTTACAAACGATTTCATAATAGTCTTCCTTCCCATCCCAATCCCCTTATATCAAATCTTGCTACTCGAACATTTCCAAGTCCTTTTTATGGGTGTTATGGCTGGCTTCTTCCCTCACATGTGTTTTGTGTTATAAATTCTCACTTAATCACATATTTTTATTGTACCCTCAAAATATATAAATTTATATTTAATTATGATTATATACTTGAACTATTTACATTTTAAAGTACTAGCTAGCTGATCCTGCACACTTTGTGGTCTGTATAAAAAGACAACTCTATATTATGATTAAAATGTATTTATTTATTCGACCAAAACAATTTTAATTAAATAATAACAATAAATTACATTAATAATAGCTGATACGTATACCAACTGAACTATAAGCTCGTATCTGGTATACAGAGTCCATCAATATTGCAATACGTTTTATAGTAAAATACTTATACAAATAAAAATACGATTTAATTAATTAAACATAATGTAGTAAATATATAACGTTACAATTAGGTACATACTATCATAAGATATTATGTTTAGACATAAACTTTTTATAATTTTATTGATACACACATTATCATCAAGATCATTAAATATTTTATTTATTGCCTTTTTTTATTTTATTTTTATTAATAATATCATTGGTATTATTGGATTGACTCACATACACTTTTATTAGACTTTTTTCTTCGTTATTTAAATTGTTGAATATAGTTTTTCCCATGTAATTGGGAGAGTTTTGTATCTCAAATATTATATTATAGTTATTATGTATGTATTTACATAATTAGTTCTATTTTCGTAGTATTTATTTTAAAGTAAATACTTCTGCGTACACAATATTTTTAGTTTTATTTTCTTATGGTAGAAGAACATACTGGTTTTCTCTGCAACCTCATCTTGATAACATATCGTCTATGTGAAAAATAGTCTTGACATAAATCAATTCCTACGTGCTTAAATGTTTGCCCCTTTGCTTTATTAATTGTTACTAAGTATGATAACTTAAAAGAAAATTGTATTATTTTGAAGTCTAAATGCAAATCATTGGGAATCATTGGTATGCGAGATTTTAGTACTGCTGGACCAGTCAAAACTATAGCAATGATCACATTGTTGCAAATAAATTTAAATTTAATTTTCCACACTATCTATACTACTTGATCATCATTATTATTAAAACTAAAAGCAACCATTTATAAACAAAAATAATAATCTCAAAGTCCCTGTTTGAGAATCTCCCCGGGTTGGTCCTATTGTTGTAGCATGATGTTATAAAGCTTATAGCTTTTCTCGACAAATAGACTACCCAACACAAAAATAATTTTCCAATCTAAACCAGTAGTTCCTTAGATTAGCGAGTTTAAATAAAACAAACTAGAGAACCTAGATAATAAGAGAAAGGTCAACTGAGTAAATATCAGCCTTTTTTGTCCAAAAATGCATGCGTTTTTTAAACCTAAAATGCATAAAATAGGAAATAATATAATTTACTAGTCAATTTATAAAATATTTAAGAAATATGCTTAAGTACTGCATACTAGCAACTAAAATAATAAATTATTGTATATTATATTATGAAATATGGATGTATTAACTAGGTATGTATATTTATATCTTAATTTATAAAACATAACAATAGTCTATGATACAAAATATGAATACGGTTATTATATTATTATGCAACAAAACAAAACAAAATATTAATAGTTACATATTATTAAAATTATATTGTAGTGTAAAAACAATTGACAATTAATGTATTTAACATTGGTAAGATATATACAAATTTAGACGAAAAATGGCGTCTATTATCAATGATAACAGACATCCAATAGAAAATGTTCACTGAGTTGACCACTTTCTTATATATAAAGGCTCTCTAGAATAAACTATTCAGCTTTATAGTATTAGTTAAGATTAAAATATATGATTAAGCTATTTCACATTTTTTTTTTTTTTATGTAAACCAAAGAAATTAAAGCCTGTTTTGTTTGTTTCGTAGGTCGCGATACCTGCGTAACACAGATAGGGAAAATAACAGTATGTGCTATCCTTACTTGAACTATCCAGAAATTTATTTGCTTGATGGTGGATACTGTAAATTTTACAGTCAACACAGTAGTTTGTGTGTGCCATCTAGTTATCGGTCAATGTATGATCCTGCCCACACCTCAGAACTAAGAAAGTTCCGTTCTAAATCAAAAACATCGGCTTGTCACAATGTTACTACGTCACTTTTAGCTGGCAAAAACACACTCAAACGATTGGGTTTTAATTAATCGCTTTTACGTATTATTTCGTGTAAATAAGTGTTGAGTTTTTTTTTATATATATTTGATTGTTTTTGCGTTTATTTTTATTCTTTTTAACCATTTAACCAATTTTTCTTTTTTAAAACTAATGCAATTTTGTATAACTTTTGTGATGCTATATTATAGTATTGCTAAGTACAATAAGATTTTTTTTGTAGTATTAAATTAAAAAAAAAAAAAAATATTATTTGTTGGTGTGTAAACATTTAAAAAAAGAAGACTTATAGGATTTATTATGTTTTTTTCAATCCATTATTAAAATAATTAAGTTATAATGAATGAAAATCGATTGAATGTGTTATTTTTTTTTCATATCGCGTTTCCCATATTGTGTTCTACATTTTTATGTGTATTAATAAAATGTATATATGCTAAGTATTTTAAGAAAAATGTATTCAATAAATTTATTTTTTTCATATTTTGTCTGAAATATTAATTGTTATGAGATCATATATTATGTACATTATATTATATTTTAATATATTTATCTATGTCATTGGCTGTTAGTTATAATTTTTAAACAATCTTTTTACCAACTCATTTAAAAGAGCATTAAACAAAAAAGATAGTTAAAACTACCCCTTATAAGGACACTACCGGTTCATGTGTTGTCTCTGTCGGACAAATGTAAGACATAGTAAAAACTGTTTTGCATAGGTAAGAACCACTCAGGCTGTAGTCCAAGCTAAGCAACCAAATTTTCACTTTAGAAAGAAGAAAATATTGACTGTACAACGTTGTTTTTAATTTTTCAAAACTTATCACAAATTCAAAAAAGTTCTTATTGTTTGAAAATTCATTTTTTTGAGTTTTTTGATTTTGTGATATTGAAAAATTAAAAACAACATTGCACAGCTATTGTTCAATTAATTCTAGTGTGAACATTGGATTGCTCAACTTGGACATCAGCCTGAGTAGTTCTTGCCTTTGTATAGTGAATCGATGAAGGTAATCTGAAAAAAAAATGAATGCAAATATATCAAAATTGAAGTATAAATATGTTAAAATTGTATTAAAAAATACATTAAAGTTACATAAAAAAATAGAATGGAGCTTACATACCTAAACAGTATATAGATTATAATATTACATATGTAAATTTAATATTAAAGTTCCTTAATGAAGGTCATATTTTTGTTTTTTGCTATAATTTAGTAATTTACTATTTAGTTTTATTGTAAGTATAGATAAATATAAAAAGTTTCATATTATAAATTATTCATCGTAAATTGAAAGGTATAAAGCAGAGGTAATTTTTAAAAATGTTTAGTTTGTTATAATAGGAATTCATTCCGGATGGTTTTTCAAATATAGTAGACTAATAAATATATACGAAATTACTATAGATACTTATAACTTGAACTTTGATCAGGAACATAACATAAAAACAAACGGTTTTTGGTATAATAATATCCAATAGGTTATATGTATACCTATAAATAGGCCTTTTTAACAGCCGTAAGTCATAACATAATAAAGAGGTGTGCCTAATTATAATATTACATTTTTATTATTTTATAGCATTATTATTATAATTATATATTTATATAGGTACCATAATTGTATTTATTATTGACTATTGTATTATATTTTATTATTTTAGACTTGTATTAAATTTTATTTTATTATATTTTAATATGTGATTTAATAGTAAGTAATTACATTTTTTATGATATTATATGATTTTTTATTTAACTTAAAAGTATTTTCAATACAATTTTAACATATTTATACTTCAGTTTTGGTATATTTTCATTCATTTTTATCGGAAGTTTTTTTTCCACGATTCATCGATGAACGTGTGATGGATATGTTGTGAGTTGTGACGCGTGGCCAAATGAATAATAGTATCTATCAAATGGAACAACAACATATATATATGTAACTTGTAAGTAGAGTCGACTCTCGATAATTCAAACCTTCAGTAATTCGAAGTAAATACTAGGTCCCTTGAAAATCACGCGGTTTTTGTCATAGGGGGGGGGGGAATTTTATTTAGTAGTCCCGCTTTTAAAGCTAGACATCTTAAGTTAGGACTTCGAAAAATGTTACCTATTATATACAGCCTTTGGGGGGATTGATATCCCCCCCTCCCCAGTTAATACTCCATTGCCACTAACACGTCACAAATCACAATTCGAAGTTTTATTCGTTCAACGCTCGGCAATCCGAAGTATATTCACCAAATGTATTTTGTCTGTATTCCTATAATCTTTTTGATAATAATTTACTGTACAATCGTGTAGAAATTTAGCTTATTATTTTCGATAACTATAGCATTATTACCGTAAGAACCTTATCGTTTTATTTCTTAATCGTCTCTAATCGTAATTTAACTCGTCGAGTCGTCGATAGCTGTCAGCCGAATGTAGTCTTATTTCAAGTTTTAGTTCAAAAAAATACTATTGAACAAATGAAACTAAATTCGATGAAGCAGAAAACCATTACAGATTTCCCCAAAACATAATAATCTTTTATAATAATAATTTAATTTACATAGTACAATTATTATATTATAGTTTAATTTAAAATTTAAAAACAATAAATAATTCTATTGTGTACCACCTAATTTACTAAAATAATTAACATGTACAATAATAAAAAACAAAATTTTTTTCTTAACTCTAATTCGAATTTTTTTTAGTATATAAATTTTTTTTTTATATATATATATACAGTCGACTATCGATAATTCGAAGTTGACGGGGTTGTTGAAAAACTTCGAATTACCGACAGTTTGAATTGTTAAGTAATTCGTAATATAGGGGGCAAAAAAAATTTGTTTTTAGATTCTGAGCGGAACGAGGGATCTAGTGGTTTTACAATAGTTTTTATTTTTATCCTGTATACAAAATTTCTACCAGAAGGAGTACTTCGATTTTAACATAGAGTATCTTATCTTTTAGCAAATTGGATCAAGATGGTACTTTAGAGAGGTCTTATTTCGATTTTATTAATAGTTATTTAATGCCACGGGAAAATCTACCGATAAATTACGAATAATAAATTATAATTTTATAATATCAATTTAACTTACAGGCTATGATAAATAATAAAAATTCAAATTATCCCGCGACTAACAAACTGTCTCCGCTCAAGGGTGCGTTCGAAAACTCAACCCTGGTTAACTCTATAAAAAAATAGTTACCCAACTTCATTCGGGAACGCAGAGTTAACTCCGTACTACCGTTCGGTAACACCGAGTTGTTATACTCCGGGTTAACTCTTTGACCCCGAAAAAATAGGTAGGTTGTTTTAACTCTACTGATAATGATGCTTATCTACGAAGATAACAAAATCAACTCTACTCTACTCTAACCTACTCTAACTAAACGTACTCTACTCTAACTATTCATATTCGAACGCACCCCTGGGGAATGGTTTTTCTTCTACAATGATATTCAAGTTAAATATACTCCAATATACATTGACCCACTTGTAACCTACTTGCCCCCTAGGCCGGATCCCACAGTGAAATTGCAGGTTCAATTAAAGCATTGCATGTATGTTTAGTTTTTCAACATGATTTGAGTTAGCTGGTTGATTAAAATCATTTTTGAGGAATCAACAAGGAAATGTTAGATTGTTAGGACTTGCTTTGATGTTAAATTCATAGTGAGATAACATTAAAATATATAAATGACATTGTCAATATTTTTAAAAAAGAACCAAAAAATTAATTTCACATAATAATTATAAAAATTGAATTGCGCAATTTTCATTTGTACCTATTGTATGTGTCATAATTTATTATAACCACCCAGCTCCCTAAAAAAGTATAATTATGGCCATGTTAGTCATGCTATGCTTGACTAGTGATAACTGATTTATTGGTCCATAGTGAAAATAATTCCTACATACGCCACTGCCTACTGTACCTACAGCAGAGCGACATCCTGTTGCCCACTTTATAACTATAATAATTATATTATATATATATAAATTAAATTATTACTATAAAAGAAGAATTCTTAGTTTGAAGAAATCTGTAATGGTTTTCTGCTTCATCGAATTTAGTTTCATTTTTTCAATAGTATTTTTTTGAACTAAAACTACTTTCGGCTGACGGCTATCAACCACGGCTCGACGAGTTAAATTACGATTAGCCCGTCATTGGTATCGCTATGCAGAGTCCCGCCATTGGTATTGAGTGAGTGCTCACCTCGTTATTGTTTTGTCATCATTATTTATTGTAAAATGAACATAAAATATTGAAACTAACAAGAAATTATTTATAGGTACTTTAATCTTTTCTAAAATGTTCTCACAATTTTTCTTAATTATAAATTGTTCACCATTAAAAATTAATTTATAATTTTTTATACATTATATAATCATTATCATTCAACTTGGCCATCATTCAAGTTTAGAATATTTTGCTGATTATCATACAGTGCGTATATGAATATTGTGTGCTCCTTAAAAATAGGTCTAGCTGTCTGAGTTTACGAAATAGTATTAGGTCGATCTATTGAGTGCAATGCTCAATTTATGGATATTGACAACATAATTGCATGTCGATATCTAATCGAGAATTATCTATAAAATTATTATATTTGCAAAAGTATATTTAAACATGTTTCAATTGAAGGCATTAAGAGTATCTGATGAATCGAGTAATAAATAAATAAGTGTCTCTCAAAATACCAACGAGGTGTGAGCTCACATCGCGACCACCGACGATTAAGAAATAAAACAATAAGGTTCTTACGATAATAATGCTATAGTTATCGAAAATAATGAGCTAAATTTCTATACGATTGTAGGTACAGTAAACTATTAACAAAAAGATTATGAGAATACAGATAAAATACATTGGGTGAATATATTTCGAATTGCCGAGCGTTGAACGAATTGTGACGTGTCACTAACCTAGTGGCCAGTTTTCCCAAAATTTAATTTCGAATCGCCGAATGTACTTAAATGCATTGTTTTTGTTCGAATTACGGCGTGATTTTCAAGGGACCGAGTATTTACTTCGAATTACCGAAGGTTTCCAATTATTGGAGGTTCGAATATTACCGAGAGTCGACTGTAAATGTTGGGCGCCTGGAATTCACCGATACGCAACCGGGCATACACGGTTTCTTATCATTAGAGTCACCTATCTTTGTTCACCCAACTTTACACACGTTAAATAATGCAAATACCGCGAATAGTACCGAATGACAAATCAATAAACTCGTACGGTTTTGTATACGACTACCGGGCTACACAATAGTACATTATATTAAATATCGGCAACAAAGTTTATTCCCGAGACCGAGACGAGCGATTATCCAATCGATCGTAAGATTTTTTAATGTCTTCAACGACCAACCCTTTATTCAACCCCCTCCTGGCTTTGTCCGTATATGATTTAGTTTACTCGCACAGCTTCTACTGCACGACCGTAATAACTGCACTTCCTGATGTATTATTATTGTGATAAAATAGCTCGAGCCAAGGGACCTACGACCTAGTCGATTTTTAATTTAAAATTATTAAAACCATATACTTAGGACACAAACGCACACGGTATTACCCGGCACCCACGGACGACTGATGTTGTACTCGAAGGAAAAACAAATTTTCGTCAAAGGTACCGTGTCGGCGGTCACGAACAACGTTGCCGTGAACGTGTCAAAGTATCAAAAAACGATGCACGGTTTTGCCGTCATCGACCGGCAAACGGTTCACGTGGTGGGTACAGAAAATTCCGTGGATAATGCAGCCGATGTCCCGCAGTATTGTCTCGACACGAAGACCGACGTCACCCAAGTAAAATGATTATAAAATCCTCGCATAAGTAACAATTATAAAAATAGTATTCGAATACAGGAAGACATTTTTTAAAACTTAAAATCAACGTGTTAAATTATACTTTCAAATCAATAACCAACTTTCCACCGTGGATACCTATAATAGTAATTGAACCCTCTCCATACGTATCATGACCAGGCCTGATCAATCATCAAAACTCTCCCAACAATATTCCATAATAAACTACACCCTTCAAATGACAAAAGTATTTTAGACATAGTCGATACAAGCCTACAACTTGTTGACTGAAAAGAAAATTATCCAAACTTTTCAACCACTTATTATTTATAATATGATAAAAAGAAATTTTCTGAACTCATACAACTTACTGTGTTTATTACTTACTTGTCAACAAATATTTGTACAAATTCATAGAATTCTGAAACCAGTATTATGGTTATTTTCCCATCTTTAGATACTCTGGTGTACACTTGGCTACATAAATTGCCTAGTAGTCACTTGTTCAGAAGGATTGATCATTTATGATTGCGACAAACAGTTCAAACGCATATACACACATAACTGCGAGGACAAAAATATGAAGGAGAAATACGCAAAAGGGATAGCTGCATTCGAGTGTACTTACCTGTGTGTCGGTACGTAAATTCATTTAAAATTTCTGTAAGATTTTAACATTAAATTACATCCACAGGGAACAGTAACGGATCAATCAGAGTGTTTGGACCATATGAAGACGGACAAGTGGTGTTTTTAGACCGAAAGCTGTTCCACGGGGCCCCTATCACAGACATGTCATCTTACAAACACAATTTGGTGTCTTGTGACGAGTCCGGTTGTACAGTACTTTCACAAATTGACTGTGGAGAACTGATGATCATTGCTCGATCCAAAATTTTTGGGGGGTTTGTATAACACAAAGAATATGATAGCACTGCACAATTTGCCATTTCACAAATAACACATCTGAAATATCCAAGTACGAGGCATTGACACTTACAGTTATACTTTTAGACATCCGTGCACTACAACAGAAATTACTAGAGTCGGATTAATGGCCGTTGGTTATGGGTGTGGAACAATTCGTATGTTTGACCCAACTGTCAAACTTATAAATGGAGATGCAGAAGATGAGCTACCAATGATAGTCCAGATATCAGCTCACGCGAGATGCGTAACATCAATGTCAGCAGCAAAAGATGCAGATTTGTTGTTGAGTGTATCCGAAGACTCATGGATAAGGGTTTGGAAAATCAGTTCTACAGTAATAATAATGAACACAAACATATTTTGCAAATTACCTACTATTTTACCATTTCAGACTGTTACATTAGTATATTGCTACATGAAAGAAGATACTATGTTTATGGGATGCCAATTCATTACTAGAAATGGATCAAAATTTTGTACTACTGCATATGATTCACCATATATAACATGCTACACATTAAACCAGTTGTAGGATATGTAACTTTATTTTAAAAAAAATTTAATTAATGTAAATGTGGTAAAAAATTTGAATTTAAAACAAGACATTGTATTTATATTGTATAAGTGGAGGGCTTAAATAATAATAAAAAAAATACATCAGATATTATGAATATATAATTTTAGTAACTTCAACATTATTCTGGATGTTTCTATTTTTGGATAACAGATAGGAAATCTTAATATAAGTTAAAAAGCCTAATTATTACATACAGAA